>JAUIRK010000172.1:382500-451325 GCA_030549495.1 Nectonema munidae | reverse complement strand
TGTTCGAAAGGGAACCGGTGCTTTCAACGTGATATGGTCGTAGACATTAATATTTTGAAAAATATCCTTTTAGTGAAAACAATTATCATTAAATTTGAGAACAAACAAGAAAATTTATTTAAATTTAAAGTTTATAAAATAATTCATGTTGTGAAATGATAGATAGAGCGGTAAATAAGCATTTACCTTGATTAAAAAAATTCAACCATTTTAGTTTAACTATAGACAAAAATTTTTACCTTCAAAGTTTAATAAAAGTGATTTTGATGACAATATCGAAATTCAAAATGAATATATTATTATGAAATAATTAGCTAAAATTTTAAAAAAAATGTAATAAAAGTCTACAACACTCGGGGTTCCCAAGCGGTCACCCATCTAAGTACTAACCGAGCTCGACGTTGCTTAACTTCGGTGTTCGAAAGGGAACCGGTGCTTTCAACGTGATATGGTCGTAGACATTAATATTTTGAAAAATATCCTTTTAGTGAAAACAATTATCATTAAATTTGAGAACAAACAAGAAAATTTATTTAAATTTAAAGTTTATAAATTAATTCATGTTGTGAAATGATAGATAGAGCGGTAAATAAGCATTTACCTTGATTAAAAAAATTCAACCATTTTAGTTTAACTATAGACAAAAATTTTTACCTTCAAAGTTTAATAAAAGTGATTTTGATGACAATATCGAAATTCAAAATGAATATATTATTTGAAATAATTAGCTAAAATTTTTAAAAAAATGTCTACAACACTCGGGGTTCCCAAGCGGTCACCCATCTAAGTACTAACCGAGCTCGACGTTGCTTAACTTCGGTGTTCGAAAGGGAACCGGTGCTTTCAACGTGATATGGTCGTAGACATTAATATTTTGAAAAATATCCTTTTAGTGAAAACAATTATCATTAAATTTGAGAACAAACAAGAAAATTTATTTAAATTTAAAGTTTATAAAATAATTCATGTTGTGAAATGATAGATAGAGCGGTAAATAAGCATTTACCTTGATTAAAAAAATTCAACCATTTTAGTTTAACTATAGACAAAAATTTTTACCTTCAAAGTTTAATAAAAGTGATTTTGATGACAATATCGAAATTCAAAATGAATATATTATTATGAAATAATTAGCTAAAATTTTAAAAAAAATGTAATAAAAGTCTACAACACTCGGGGTTCCCAAGCGGTCACCCATCTAAGTACTAACCGAGCTCGACGTTGCTTAACTTCGGTGTTCGAAAGGGAACCGGTGCTTTCAACGTGATATGGTCGTAGACATTAATATTTTGAAAAATATCCTTTTAGTGAAAACAATTATCATTAAATTTGAGAACAAACAAGAAAATTTATTTAAATTTAAAGTTTATAAAATAATTCATGTTGTGAAATGATAGATAGAGCGGTAAATAAGCATTTACCTTGATTAAAAAAATTCAACCATTTTAGTTTAACTATAGACAAAAATTTTTACCTTCAAAGTTTAATAAAAGTGATTTTGATGACAATATCGAAATTCAAAATGAATATATTATTATGAAATAATTAGCTAAAATTTTAAAAAAAATGTAATAAAAGTCTACAACACTCGGGGTTCCCAAGCGGTCACCCATCTAAGTACTAACCGAGCTCGACGTTGCTTAACTTCGGTGTTCGAAAGGGAACCGGTGCTTTCAACGTGATATGGTCGTAGACACTAATATTTTGAAAAATATCCTTTTAGTGAAAACAATTATCATTAAATTTGAGAACAAACAAGAAAATTTATTTAAATTTAAAGTTTATAAATTAATTCATGTTGTGAAATGATAGATAGAGCGGTAAATAAGCATTTACCTTGATTAAAAAAATTCAACCATTTTAGTTTAACTATAGACAAAAATTTTTACCTTCAAAGTTTAATAAAAGTGATTTTGATGACAATATCGAAATTCAAAATGAATAAAATGTAATAAAAGTCTACAACACTCGGGGTTCCCAAGCGGTCACCCATCTAAGTACTAACCGAGCTCGACGTTGCTTAACTTCGGTGTTCGAAAGGGAACCGGTGCTTTCAACGTGATATGGTCGTAGACACTAATATTTTGAAAAATATCCTTTTAGTGAAAACAATTATCATTAAATTTGAGAACAAACAAGAAAATTTATTTAAATTTAAAGTTTATAAAATAATTCATGTTGTGAAATGATAGATAGAGCGGTAAATAAGCATTTACCTTGATTAAAAAAATTCAACCATTTTAGTTTAACTATAGACAAAAATTTTTACCTTCAAAGTTTAATAAAAGTGATTTTGATGACAATATCGAAATTCAAAATGAATATATTATTATGAAATAATTAGCTAAAATTTTAAAAAAAAATGTAATAAAAGTCTACAACACTCGGGGTTCCCAAGCGGTCACCCATCTAAGTACTAACCGAGCTCGACGTTGCTTAACTTCGGTGTTCGAAAGGGAACCGGTGCTTTCAACGTGATATGGTCGTAGACATTAATATTTTGAAAAATATCCTTTTAGTGAAAACAATTATCATTAAATTTGAGAACAAACAAGAAAATTTATTTAAATTTAAAGTTTATAAAATAATTCATGTTGTGAAATGATAGATAGAGCGGTAAATAAGCATTTACCTTGATTAAAAAAATTCAACCATTTTAGTTTAACTATAGACAAAAATTTTTACCTTCAAAGTTTAATAAAAGTGATTTTGATGACAATATCGAAATTCAAAATGAATATATTATTATGAAATAATTAGCTAAAATTTTTAAAAAAAATGTAATAAAAGTCTACAACACTCGGGGTTCCCAAGCGGTCACCCATCTAAGTACTAACCGATCTCGACATTGCTTAACTTCGGTGTTCGAAAGATAACAGGTGCTTTCAACGTGATATGGTCGTAGACACTAATATTTTGAAAAATATCCTTTTAGTGAAAACAATAATCATTAAATTTGAGAACAAACAAGAAAATTTATTTAAATTTAAAGTTTATACATTAATTCATGTTGTGAAATGATAGATAGAGCGGTAAATAAGCATTTACCTTGATTAAAAAAATTCAACCATTTTAGTTTAACTATAGACAAAAATTTTTACCTTCAAAGTTTAATAAAAGTGATTTTGATGACAATATCGAAATTCAAAATGAATATATTATTATGAAATAATTAGCTAAAATTTTTTTAAAAAATGTAATAAAAGTCTACAACACTCGGGGTTCCCAAGCGGTCACCCATCTAAGTACTAACCGAGCTCGACGTTGCTTAACTTCGGTGTTCGAAAGGGAACCGGTGCTTTCAACGTGATATGGTCGTAGACATTAATATTTTGAAAAATATCCTTTTAGTGAAAACAATAATCATTAAATTTGAGAACAAACAAGAAAATTTATTTAAATTTAAAGTTTATAAAATAATTCATGTTGTGAAATGATAGATAGAGCGGTAAATAAGCATTTACCTTGATTAAAAAAATTCAACCATTTTAGTTTAACTATAGACAAAAATTTTTACCTTCAAAGTTTAATAAAAGTGATTTTGATGACAATATCGAAATTCAAAATGAATATATTATTATGAAATAATTAGCTAAAATTTTAAAAAAAATGTAATAAAAGTCTACAACACTCGGGGTTCCCAAGCGGTCACCCATCTAAGTACTAACCGAGCTCGACGTTGCTTAACTTCGGTGTTCGAAAGGGAACCGGTGCTTTCAACGTGATATGGTCGTAGACATTAATATTTTGAAAAATATCCTTTTAGTGAAAACAATTATCATTAAATTTGAGAACAAACAAGAAAATTTATTTAAATTTAAAGTTTATAAATTAATTCATGTTGTGAAATGATAGATAGAGCGGTAAATAAGCATTTACCTTGATTAAAAAAATTCAACCATTTTAGTTTAACTATAGACAAAAATTTTTACCTTCAAAGTTTAATAAAAGTGATTTTGATGACAATATCGAAATTCAAAATGAATATATTATATGTAATAAAAATGTCTACAACACTCGGGGTTCCCAAGCGGTCACCCATCTAAGTACTAACCGAGCTCGACGTTGCTTAACTTCGGTGTTCGAAAGGGAACCGGTGCTTTCAACGTGATATGGTCGTAGACATTAATATTTTGAAAAATATCCTTTTAGTGAAAACAATTATCATTAAATTTGAGAACAAACAAGAAAATTTATTTAAATTTAAAGTTTATAAAATAATTCATGTTGTGAAATGATAGATAGAGCGGTAAATAAGCATTTACCTTGATTAAAAAAATTCAACCATTTTAGTTTAACTATAGACAAAAATTTTTACCTTCAAAGTTTAATAAAAGTGATTTTGATGACAATATCGAAATTCAAAATGAATATATTATTATGAAATAATTAGCTAAAATTTTAAAAAAATGTAATAAAAGTCTACAACACTCGGGGTTCCCAAGCGGTCACCCATCTAAGTACTAACCGAGCTCGACGTTGCTTAACTTCGGTGTTCGAAAGGGAACCGGTGCTTTCAACGTGATATGGTCGTAGACATTAATATTTTGAAAAATATCCTTTTAGTGAAAACAATTATCATTAAATTTGAGAACAAACAAGAAAATTTATTTAAATTTAAAGTTTATAAAATAATTCATGTTGTGAAATGATAGATAGAGCGGTAAATAAGCATTTACCTTGATTAAAAAAATTCAACCATTTTAGTTTAACTATAGACAAAAATTTTTACCTTCAAAGTTTAATAAAAGTGATTTTGATGACAATATCGAAATTCAAAATGAATATATTATTATGAAATAATTAGCTAAAATTTTAAAAAAATGTAATAAAAGTCTACAACACTCGGGGTTCCCAAGCGGTCACCCATCTAAGTACTAACCGAGCTCGACGTTGCTTAACTTCGGTGTTCGAAAGGGAACCGGTGCTTTCAACGTGATATGGTCGTAGACATTAATATTTTGAAAAATATCCTTTTAGTGAAAACAATTATCATTAAATTTGAGAACAAACAAGAAAATTTATTTAAATTTAAAGTTTATAAATTAATTCATGTTGTGAAATGATAGATAGAGCGGTAAATAAGCATTTACCTTGATTAAAAAAATTCAACCATTTTAGTTTAACTATAGACAAAAATTTTTACCTTCAAAGTTTAATAAAAGTGATTTTGATGACAATATCGAAATTCAAAATGAATATATTATTTGAAATAATTACTAAAAAATGTAATAAAAGTCTACAACACTCGGGGTTCCCAAGCGGTCACCCATCTAAGTACTAACCGAGCTCGACGTTGCTTAACTTCGGTGTTCGAAAGGGAACCGGTGCTTTCAACGTGATATGGTCGTAGACATTAATATTTTGAAAAATATCCTTTTAGTGAAAACAATTATCATTAAATTTGAGAACAAACAAGAAAATTTATTTAAATTTAAAGTTTATAAAATAATTCATGTTGTGAAATGATAGATAGAGCGGTAAATAAGCATTTACCTTGATTAAAAAAATTCAACCATTTTAGTTTAACTATAGACAAAAATTTTTACCTTCAAAGTTTAATAAAAGTGATTTTGATGACAATATCGAAATTCAAAATGAATATATTATTATGAAATAATTAGCTAAAATTTTAAAAAAAATGTAATAAAAGTCTACAACACTCGGGGTTCCCAAGCGGTCACCCATCTAAGTACTAACCGAGCTCGACGTTGCTTAACTTCGGTGTTCGAAAGGGAACCGGTGCTTTCAACGTGATATGGTCGTAGACATTAATATTTTGAAAAATATCCTTTTAGTGAAAACAATTATCATTAAATTTGAGAACAAACAAGAAAATTTATTTAAATTTAAAGTTTATAAAATAATTCATGTTGTGAAATGATAGATAGAGCGGTAAATAAGCATTTACCTTGATTAAAAAAATTCAACCATTTTAGTTTAACTATAGACAAAAATTTTTACCTTCAAAGTTTAATAAAAGTGATTTTGATGACAATATCGAAATTCAAAATGAATATATTATTATGAAATAATTAGCTAAAATTTTTAAAAAAATGTAATAAAAGTCTACAACACTCGGGGTTCCCAAGCGGTCACCCATCTAAGTACTAACCGAGCTCGACGTTGCTTAACTTCGGTGTTCGAAAGGGAACCGGTGCTTTCAACGTGATATGGTCGTAGACATTAATATTTTGAAAAATATCCTTTTAGTGAAAACAATTATCATTAAATTTGAGAACAAACAAGAAAATTTATTTAAATTTAAAGTTTATAAATTAATTCATGTTGTGAAATGATAGATAGAGCGGTAAATAAGCATTTACCTTGATTAAAAAAATTCAACCATTTTAGTTTAACTATAGACAAAAATTTTTACCTTCAAAGTTTAATAAAAGTGATTTTGATGACAATATCGAAATTCAAAATGAATATATTTTATGAAATAATAATTTTTTAAAAAATGTAATAAAAGTCTACAACACTCGGGGTTCCCAAGCGGTCACCCATCTAAGTACTAACCGAGCTCGACGTTGCTTAACTTCGGTGTTCGAAAGGGAACCGGTGCTTTCAACGTGATATGGTCGTAGACATTAATATTTTGAAAAATATCCTTTTAGTGAAAACAATTATCATTAAATTTGAGAACAAACAAGAAAATTTATTTAAATTTAAAGTTTATAAAATAATTCATGTTGTGAAATGATAGATAGAGCGGTAAATAAGCATTTACCTTGATTAAAAAAATTCAACCATTTTAGTTTAACTATAGACAAAAATTTTTACCTTCAAAGTTTAATAAAAGTGATTTTGATGACAATATCGAAATTCAAAATGAATATATTATTATGAAATAATTAGCTAAAATTTTTAAAAAAATGTAATAAAAGTCTACAACACTCGGGGTTCCCAAGCGGTCACCCATCTAAGTACTAACCGAGCTCGACGTTGCTTAACTTCGGTGTTCGAAAGGGAACCGGTGCTTTCAACGTGATATGGTCGTAGACATTAATATTTTGAAAAATATCCTTTTAGTGAAAACAATTATCATTAAATTTGAGAACAAACAAGAAAATTTATTTAAATTTAAAGTTTATAAATTAATTCATGTTGTGAAATGATAGATAGAGCGGTAAATAAGCATTTACCTTGATTAAAAAAATTCAACCATTTTAGTTTAACTATAGACAAAAATTTTTACCTTCAAAGTTTAATAAAAGTGATTTTGATGACAATATCGAAATTCAAAATGAATATATTATTATGAAATAATTAGCTAAAATTTTAAAAAAATGTAATAAAAGTCTACAACACTCGGGGTTCCCAAGCGGTCACCCATCTAAGTACTAACCGAGCTCGACGTTGCTTAACTTCGGTGTTCGAAAGGGAACCGGTGCTTTCAACGTGATATGGTCGTAGACATTAATATTTTGAAAAATATCCTTTTAGTGAAAACAATTATCATTAAATTTGAGAACAAACAAGAAAATTTATTTAAATTTAAAGTTTATAAAATAATTCATGTTGTGAAATGATAGATAGAGCGGTAAATAAGCATTTACCTTGATTAAAAAAATTCAACCATTTTAGTTTAACTATAGACAAAAATTTTTACCTTCAAAGTTTAATAAAAGTGATTTTGATGACAATATCGAAATTCAAAATGAATATATTATTATGAAATAATTAGCTAAAATTTTAAAAAAAATGTAATAAAAGTCTACAACACTCGGGGTTCCCAAGCGGTCACCCATCTAAGTACTAACCGAGCTCGACGTTGCTTAACTTCGGTGTTCGAAAGGGAACCGGTGCTTTCAACGTGATATGGTCGTAGACATTAATATTTTGAAAAATATCCTTTTAGTGAAAACAATTATCATTAAATTTGAGAACAAACAAGAAAATTTATTTAAATTTAAAGTTTATAAATTAATTCATGTTGTGAAATGATAGATAGAGCGGTAAATAAGCATTTACCTTGATTAAAAAAATTCAACCATTTTAGTTTAACTATAGACAAAAATTTTTACCTTCAAAGTTTAATAAAAGTGATTTTGATGACAATATCGAAATTCAAAATGAATATATTATTATAAATAATTAAAAATTTAAAAAATGTAATAAAAGTCTACAACACTCGGGGTTCCCAAGCGGTCACCCATCTAAGTACTAACCGAGCTCGACGTTGCTTAACTTCGGTGTTCGAAAGGGAACCGGTGCTTTCAACGTGATATGGTCGTAGACATTAATATTTTGAAAAATATCCTTTTAGTGAAAACAATTATCATTAAATTTGAGAACAAACAAGAAAATTTATTTAAATTTAAAGTTTATAAAATAATTCATGTTGTGAAATGATAGATAGAGCGGTAAATAAGCATTTACCTTGATTAAAAAAATTCAACCATTTTAGTTTAACTATAGACAAAAATTTTTACCTTCAAAGTTTAATAAAAGTGATTTTGATGACAATATCGAAATTCAAAATGAATATATTATTATGAAATAATTAGCTAAAATTTTTAAAAAAATGTAATAAAAGTCTACAACACTCGGGGTTCCCAAGCGGTCACCCATCTAAGTACTAACCGAGCTCGACGTTGCTTAACTTCGGTGTTCGAAAGGGAACCGGTGCTTTCAACGTGATATGGTCGTAGACACTAATATTTTGAAAAATATCCTTTTAGTGAAAACAATTATCATTAAATTTGAGAACAAACAAGAAAATTTATTTAAATTTAAAGTTTATAAATTAATTCATGTTGTGAAATGATAGATAGAGCGGTAAATAAGCATTTACCTTGATTAAAAAAATTCAACCATTTTAGTTTAACTATAGACAAAAATTTTTACCTTCAAAGTTTAATAAAAGTGATTTTGATGACAATATCGAAATTCAAAATGAATATATTATTATGAAATAATTAGCTAAAATTTTAAAAAAATGTAATAAAAGTCTACAACACTCGGGGTTCCCAAGCGGTCACCCATCTAAGTACTAACCGAGCTCGACGTTGCTTAACTTCGGTGTTCGAAAGGGAACCGGTGCTTTCAACGTGATATGGTCGTAGACATTAATATTTTGAAAAATATCCTTTTAGTGAAAACAATTATCATTAAATTTGAGAACAAACAAGAAAATTTATTTAAATTTAAAGTTTATAAATTAATTCATGTTGTGAAATGATAGATAGAGCGGTAAATAAGCATTTACCTTGATTAAAAAAATTCAACCATTTTAGTTTAACTATAGACAAAAATTTTTACCTTCAAAGTTTAATAAAAGTGATTTTGATGACAATATCGAAATTCAAAATGAATATATTATTATGAAATAATTAGCTAAAATTTTAAAAAAATGTAATAAAAGTCTACAACACTCGGGGTTCCCAAGCGGTCACCCATCTAAGTACTAACCGAGCTCGACGTTGCTTAACTTCGGTGTTCGAAAGGGAACCGGTGCTTTCAACGTGATATGGTCGTAGACATTAATATTTTGAAAAATATCCTTTTAGTGAAAACAATTATCATTAAATTTGAGAACAAACAAGAAAATTTATTTAAATTTAAAGTTTATAAATTAATTCATGTTGTGAAATGATAGATAGAGCGGTAAATAAGCATTTACCTTGATTAAAAAAATTCAACCATTTTAGTTTAACTATAGACAAAAATTTTTACCTTCAAAGTTTAATAAAAGTGATTTTGATGACAATATCGAAATTCAAAATGAATATATTATTATGAAATAATTAGCTAAAATTTTAAAAAAATGTAATAAAAGTCTACAACACTCGGGGTTCCCAAGCGGTCACCCATCTAAGTACTAACCGAGCTCGACGTTGCTTAACTTCGGTGTTCGAAAGGGAACCGGTGCTTTCAACGTGATATGGTCGTAGACATTAATATTTTGAAAAATATCCTTTTAGTGAAAACAATTATCATTAAATTTGAGAACAAACAAGAAAATTTATTTAAATTTAAAGTTTATAAATTAATTCATGTTGTGAAATGATAGATAGAGCGGTAAATAAGCATTTACCTTGATTAAAAAAATTCAACCATTTTAGTTTAACTATAGACAAAAATTTTTACCTTCAAAGTTTAATAAAAGTGATTTTGATGACAATATCGAAATTCAAAATGAATATATTATTATGAAATAATTAGCTAAAATTTTAAAAAAATGTAATAAAAGTCTACAACACTCGGGGTTCCCAAGCGGTCACCCATCTAAGTACTAACCGAGCTCGACGTTGCTTAACTTCGGTGTTCGAAAGGGAACCGGTGCTTTCAACGTGATATGGTCGTAGACATTAATATTTTGAAAAATATCCTTTTAGTGAAAACAATAATCATTAAATTTGAGAACAAACAAGAAAATTTATTTAAATTTAAAGTTTATAAATTAATTCATGTTGTGAAATGATAGATAGAGCGGTAAATAAGCATTTACCTTGATTAAAAAAATTCAACCATTTTAGTTTAACTATAGACAAAAATTTTTACCTTCAAAGTTTAATAAAAGTGATTTTGATGACAATATCGAAATTCAAAATGAATATATTATTATGAAATAATTAGCTAAAATTTTTAAAAAATGTAATAAAAGTCTACAACACTCGGGGTTCCCAAGCGGTCACCCATCTAAGTACTAACCGAGCTCGACGTTGCTTAACTTCGGTGTTCGAAAGGGAACCGGTGCTTTCAACGTGATATGGTCGTAGACATTAATATTTTGAAAAATATCCTTTTAGTGAAAACAATTATCATTAAATTTGAGAACAAACAAGAAAATTTATTTAAATTTAAAGTTTATAAAATAATTCATGTTGTGAAATGATAGATAGAGCGGTAAATAAGCATTTACCTTGATTAAAAAAATTCAACCATTTTAGTTTAACTATAGACAAAAATTTTTACCTTCAAAGTTTAATAAAAGTGATTTTGATGACAATATCGAAATTCAAAATGAATATATTATTATGAAATAATTAGCTAAAATTTTAAAAAAATGTAATAAAAGTCTACAACACTCGGGGTTCCCAAGCGGTCACCCATCTAAGTACTAACCGAGCTCGACGTTGCTTAACTTCGGTGTTCGAAAGGGAACCGGTGCTTTCAACGTGATATGGTCGTAGACATTAATATTTTGAAAAATATCCTTTTAGTGAAAACAATTATCATTAAATTTGAGAACAAACAAGAAAATTTATTTAAATTTAAAGTTTATAAATTAATTCATGTTGTGAAATGATAGATAGAGCGGTAAATAAGCATTTACCTTGATTAAAAAAATTCAACCATTTTAGTTTAACTATAGACAAAAATTTTTACCTTCAAAGTTTAATAAAAGTGATTTTGATGACAATATCGAAATTCAAAATGAATATATTATTATGAAATAATTAGTTAAAAATTTTTTAAAAAATGTAATAAAAGTCTACAACACTCGGGGTTCCCAAGCGGTCACCCATCTAAGTACTAACCGAGCTCGACGTTGCTTAACTTCGGTGTTCGAAAGGGAACCGGTGCTTTCAACGTGATATGGTCGTAGACATTAATATTTTGAAAAATATCCTTTTAGTGAAAACAATTATCATTAAATTTGAGAACAAACAAGAAAATTTATTTAAATTTAAAGTTTATAAAATAATTCATGTTGTGAAATGATAGATAGAGCGGTAAATAAGCATTTACCTTGATTAAAAAAATTCAACCATTTTAGTTTAACTATAGACAAAAATTTTTACCTTCAAAGTTTAATAAAAGTGATTTTGATGACAATATCGAAATTCAAAATGAATATATTATTATGAAATAATTAGCTAAAATTTTAAAAAAAATGTAATAAAAGTCTACAACACTCGGGGTTCCCAAGCGGTCACCCATCTAAGTACTAACCGAGCTCGACGTTGCTTAACTTCGGTGTTCGAAAGGGAACCGGTGCTTTCAACGTGATATGGTCGTAGACATTAATATTTTGAAAAATATCCTTTTAGTGAAAACAATTATCATTAAATTTGAGAACAAACAAGAAAATTTATTTAAATTTAAAGTTTATAAATTAATTCATGTTGTGAAATGATAGATAGAGCGGTAAATAAGCATTTACCTTGATTAAAAAAATTCAACCATTTTAGTTTAACTATAGACAAAAATTTTTACCTTCAAAGTTTAATAAAAGTGATTTTGATGACAATATCGAAATTCAAAATGAATATATTATTATGAAATAATTAGCTAAAATTTTAAAAAAATGTAATAAAAGTCTACAACACTCGGGGTTCCCAAGCGGTCACCCATCTAAGTACTAACCGAGCTCGACGTTGCTTAACTTCGGTGTTCGAAAGGGAACCGGTGCTTTCAACGTGATATGGTCGTAGACATTAATATTTTGAAAAATATCCTTTTAGTGAAAACAATTATCATTAAATTTGAGAACAAACAAGAAAATTTATTTAAATTTAAAGTTTATAAATTAATTCATGTTGTGAAATGATAGATAGAGCGGTAAATAAGCATTTACCTTGATTAAAAAAATTCAACCATTTTAGTTTAACTATAGACAAAAATTTTTACCTTCAAAGTTTAATAAAAGTGATTTTGATGACAATATCGAAATTCAAAATGAATATATTATTATGAATAATAAAAATTTCTAATAAAAGTCTACAACACTCGGGGTTCCCAAGCGGTCACCCATCTAAGTACTAACCGAGCTCGACGTTGCTTAACTTCGGTGTTCGAAAGGGAACCGGTGCTTTCAACGTGATATGGTCGTAGACATTAATATTTTGAAAAATATCCTTTTAGTGAAAACAATTATCATTAAATTTGAGAACAAACAAGAAAATTTATTTAAATTTAAAGTTTATAAAATAATTCATGTTGTGAAATGATAGATAGAGCGGTAAATAAGCATTTACCTTGATTAAAAAAATTCAACCATTTTAGTTTAACTATAGACAAAAATTTTTACCTTCAAAGTTTAATAAAAGTGATTTTGATGACAATATCGAAATTCAAAATGAATATATTATTATGAAATAATTAGCTAAAATTTTTAAAAAAATGTAATAAAAGTCTACAACACTCGGGGTTCCCAAGCGGTCACCCATCTAAGTACTAACCGAGCTCGACGTTGCTTAACTTCGGTGTTCGAAAGGGAACCGGTGCTTTCAACGTGATATGGTCGTAGACATTAATATTTTGAAAAATATCCTTTTAGTGAAAACAATTATCATTAAATTTGAGAACAAACAAGAAAATTTATTTAAATTTAAAGTTTATAAATTAATTCATGTTGTGAAATGATAGATAGAGCGGTAAATAAGCATTTACCTTGATTAAAAAAATTCAACCATTTTAGTTTAACTATAGACAAAAATTTTTACCTTCAAAGTTTAATAAAAGTGATTTTGATGACAATATCGAAATTCAAAATGAATAAAATGTAATAAAAGTCTACAAAACTGGGGGTTCCCAAGCGGTACCCATCTAAGTACTAACCGAGCTCGACGTTGCTTAACTTCGGTGTTCGAAAGGGAACCGGTGCTTTCAACGTGATATGGTCGTAGACATTAATATTTTGAAAAATATCCTTTTAGTGAAAACAATTATCATTAAATTTGAGAACAAACAAGAAAATTTATTTAAATTTAAAGTTTATAAAATAATTCATGTTGTGAAATGATAGATAGAGCGGTAAATAAGCATTTACCTTGATTAAAAAAATTCAACCATTTTAGTTTAACTATAGACAAAAATTTTTACCTTCAAAGTTTAATAAAAGTGATTTTGATGACAATATCGAAATTCAAAATGAATATATTATTATGAAATAATTAGCTAAAATTTTAAAAAAATGTAATAAAAGTCTACAACACTCGGGGTTCCCAAGCGGTCACCCATCTAAGTACTAACCGAGCTCGACGTTGCTTAACTTCGGTGTTCGAAAGGGAACCGGTGCTTTCAACGTGATATGGTCGTAGACATTAATATTTTGAAAAATATCCTTTTAGTGAAAACAATAATCATTAAATTTGAGAACAAACAAGAAAATTTATTTAAATTTAAAGTTTATAAATTAATTCATGTTGTGAAATGATAGATAGAGCGGTAAATAAGCATTTACCTTGATTAAAAAAATTCAACCATTTTAGTTTAACTATAGACAAAAATTTTTACCTTCAAAGTTTAATAAAAGTGATTTTGATGACAATATCGAAATTCAAAATGAATATATTATTATGAAATAATTAGCTAAAATTTTAAAAAAAATGTAATAAAAGTCTACAACACTCGGGGTTCCCAAGCGGTCACCCATCTAAGTACTAACCGAGCTCGACGTTGCTTAACTTCGGTGTTCGAAAGGGAACCGGTGCTTTCAACGTGATATGGTCGTAGACATTAATATTTTGAAAAATATCCTTTTAGTGAAAACAATTATCATTAAATTTGAGAACAAACAAGAAAATTTATTTAAATTTAAAGTTTATAAATTAATTCATGTTGTGAAATGATAGATAGAGCGGTAAATAAGCATTTACCTTGATTAAAAAAATTCAACCATTTTAGTTTAACTATAGACAAAAATTTTTACCTTCAAAGTTTAATAAAAGTGATTTTGATGACAATATCGAAATTCAAAATGAATATTTTATATTTTAAAATTAAATGTAATAAAAGTCTACAACACTCGGGGTTCCCAAGCGGTCACCCATCTAAGTACTAACCGAGCTCGACGTTGCTTAACTTCGGTGTTCGAAAGGGAACCGGTGCTTTCAACGTGATATGGTCGTAGACATTAATATTTTGAAAAATATCCTTTTAGTGAAAACAATTATCATTAAATTTGAGAACAAACAAGAAAATTTATTTAAATTTAAAGTTTATAAATTAATTCATGTTGTGAAATGATAGATAGAGCGGTAAATAAGCATTTACCTTGATTAAAAAAATTCAACCATTTTAGTTTAACTATAGACAAAAATTTTTACCTTCAAAGTTTAATAAAAGTGATTTTGATGACAATATCGAAATTCAAAATGAATAAAATGTAATAAAAGTCTACAACACTCGGGGTTCCCAAGCGGTCACCCATCTAAGTACTAACCGAGCTCGACGTTGCTTAACTTCGGTGTTCGAAAGGGAACCGGTGCTTTCAACGTGATATGGTCGTAGACATTAATATTTTGAAAAATATCCTTTTAGTGAAAACAATTATCATTAAATTTGAGAACAAACAAGAAAATTTATTTAAATTTAAAGTTTATAAAATAATTCATGTTGTGAAATGATAGATAGAGCGGTAAATAAGCATTTACCTTGATTAAAAAAATTCAACCATTTTAGTTTAACTATAGACAAAAATTTTTACCTTCAAAGTTTAATAAAAGTGATTTTGATGACAATATCGAAATTCAAAATGAATATATTATTATGAAATAATTAGCTAAAATTTTAAAAAAATGTAATAAAAGTCTACAACACTCGGGGTTCCCAAGCGGTCACCCATCTAAGTACTAACCGAGCTCGACGTTGCTTAACTTCGGTGTTCGAAAGGGAACCGGTGCTTTCAACGTGATATGGTCGTAGACATTAATATTTTGAAAAATATCCTTTTAGTGAAAACAATTATCATTAAATTTGAGAACAAACAAGAAAATTTATTTAAATTTAAAGTTTATAAATTAATTCATGTTGTGAAATGATAGATAGAGCGGTAAATAAGCATTTACCTTGATTAAAAAAATTCAACCATTTTAGTTTAACTATAGACAAAAATTTTTACCTTCAAAGTTTAATAAAAGTGATTTTGATGACAATATCGAAATTCAAAATGAATATATTATTATGAAATAATTAAAAAAAAAATGTAATAAAAGTCTACAACACTCGGGGTTCCCAAGCGGTCACCCATCTAAGTACTAACCGAGCTCGACGTTGCTTAACTTCGGTGTTCGAAAGGGAACCGGTGCTTTCAACGTGATATGGTCGTAGACATTAATATTTTGAAAAATATCCTTTTAGTGAAAACAATTATCATTAAATTTGAGAACAAACAAGAAAATTTATTTAAATTTAAAGTTTATAAAATAATTCATGTTGTGAAATGATAGATAGAGCGGTAAATAAGCATTTACCTTGATTAAAAAAATTCAACCATTTTAGTTTAACTATAGACAAAAATTTTTACCTTCAAAGTTTAATAAAAGTGATTTTGATGACAATATCGAAATTCAAAATGAATATATTATTATGAAATAATTAGCTAAAATTTTAAAAAAAATGTAATAAAAGTCTACAACACTCGGGGTTCCCAAGCGGTCACCCATCTAAGTACTAACCGAGCTCGACGTTGCTTAACTTCGGTGTTCGAAAGGGAACCGGTGCTTTCAACGTGATATGGTCGTAGACACTAATATTTTGAAAAATATCCTTTTAGTGAAAACAATAATCATTAAATTTGAGAACAAACAAGAAAATTTATTTAAATTTAAAGTTTATAAATTAATTCATGTTGTGAAATGATAGATAGAGCGGTAAATAAGCATTTACCTTGATTAAAAAAATTCAACCATTTTAGTTTAACTATAGACAAAAATTTTTACCTTCAAAGTTTAATAAAAGTGATTTTGATGACAATATCGAAATTCAAAATGAATATATTATTATGAAATAATTAATTTTAAAAAAATGTAATAAAAGTCTACAACACTCGGGGTTCCCAAGCGGTCACCCATCTAAGTACTAACCGAGCTCGACGTTGCTTAACTTCGGTGTTCGAAAGGGAACCGGTGCTTTCAACGTGATATGGTCGTAGACATTAATATTTTGAAAAATATCCTTTTAGTGAAAACAATTATCATTAAATTTGAGAACAAACAAGAAAATTTATTTAAATTTAAAGTTTATAAATTAATTCATGTTGTGAAATGATAGATAGAGCGGTAAATAAGCATTTACCTTGATTAAAAAAATTCAACCATTTTAGTTTAACTATAGACAAAAATTTTTACCTTCAAAGTTTAATAAAAGTGATTTTGATGACAATATCGAAATTCAAAATGAATATATTTTATAAATAATTCTAAAATGTAATAAAAGTCTACAACACTCGGGGTTCCCAAGCGGTCACCCATCTAAGTACTAACCGAGCTCGACGTTGCTTAACTTCGGTGTTCGAAAGGGAACCGGTGCTTTCAACGTGATATGGTCGTAGACATTAATATTTTGAAAAATATCCTTTTAGTGAAAACAATTATCATTAAATTTGAGAACAAACAAGAAAATTTATTTAAATTTAAAGTTTATAAATTAATTCATGTTGTGAAATGATAGATAGAGCGGTAAATAAGCATTTACCTTGATTAAAAAAATTCAACCATTTTAGTTTAACTATAGACAAAAATTTTTACCTTCAAAGTTTAATAAAAGTGATTTTGATGACAATATCGAAATTCAAAATGAATATATTATTATGAAATAATAAATTTTTAAAAAAATGTAATAAAAGTCTACAACACTCGGGGTTCCCAAGCGGTCACCCATCTAAGTACTAACCGAGCTCGACGTTGCTTAACTTCGGTGTTCGAAAGGGAACCGGTGCTTTCAACGTGATATGGTCGTAGACATTAATATTTTGAAAAATATCCTTTTAGTGAAAACAATTATCATTAAATTTGAGAACAAACAAGAAAATTTATTTAAATTTAAAGTTTATAAAATAATTCATGTTGTGAAATAATAGATAGAGCGGTAAATAAGCATTTACCTTGATTAAAAAAATTCAAACATTTTAGTTTAACTATAGACAAAAATTTTTACCTTCAAAGTTTAATAAAAGTGATTTTGATGACAATATCGAAATTCAAAATGAATAAAATGTAATAAAAGTCTACAACACTCGGGGTTCCCAAGCGGTCACCCATCTAAGTACTAACCGAGCTCGACGTTGCTTAACTTCGGTGTTCGAAAGGGAACCGGTGCTTTCAACGTGATATGGTCGTAGACATTAATATTTTGAAAAATATCCTTTTAGTGAAAACAATAATCATTAAATTTGAGAACAAACAAGAAAATTTATTTAAATTTAAAGTTTATAAATTAATTCATGTTGTGAAATGATAGATAGAGCGGTAAATAAGCATTTACCTTGATTAAAAAAATTCAACCATTTTAGTTTAACTATAGACAAAAATTTTTACCTTCAAAGTTTAATAAAAGTGATTTTGATGACAATATCGAAATTCAAAATGAATAAAATGTAATAAAAGTCTACAACACTCGGGGTTCCCAAGCGGTCACCCATCTAAGTACTAACCGAGCTCGACGTTGCTTAACTTCGGTGTTCGAAAGGGAACCGGTGCTTTCAACGTGATATGGTCGTAGACATTAATATTTTGAAAAATATCCTTTTAGTGAAAACAATAATCATTAAATTTGAGAACAAACAAGAAAATTTATTTAAATTTAAAGTTTATAAATTAATTCATGTTGTGAAATGATAGATAGAGCGGTAAATAAGCATTTACCTTGATTAAAAAAATTCAACCATTTTAGTTTAACTATAGACAAAAATTTTTACCTTCAAAGTTTAATAAAAGTGATTTTGATGACAATATCGAAATTCAAAATGAATATATTATTATGAAATAATTAGCTAAAATTTTTAAAAAAATGTAATAAAAGTCTACAACACTCGGGGTTCCCAAGCGGTCACCCATCTAAGTACTAACCGAGCTCGACGTTGCTTAACTTCGGTGTTCGAAAGGGAACCGGTGCTTTCAACGTGATATGGTCGTAGACATTAATATTTTGAAAAATATCCTTTTAGTGAAAACAATAATCATTAAATTTGAGAACAAACAAGAAAATTTATTTAAATTTAAAGTTTATAAATTAATTCATGTTGTGAAATGATAGATAGAGCGGTAAATAAGCATTTACCTTGATTAAAAAAATTCAACCATTTTAGTTTAACTATAGACAAAAATTTTTACCTTCAAAGTTTAATAAAAGTGATTTTGATGACAATATCGAAATTCAAAATGAATATATAAATAGTAATAAAAAGTCTACAACACTCGGGGTTCCCAAGCGGTCACCCATCTAAGTACTAACCGAGCTCGACGTTGCTTAACTTCGGTGTTCGAAAGGGAACCGGTGCTTTCAACGTGATATGGTCGTAGACATTAATATTTTGAAAAATATCCTTTTAGTGAAAACAATAATCATTAAATTTGAGAACAAACAAGAAAATTTATTTAAATTTAAAGTTTATAAATTAATTCATGTTGTGAAATGATAGATAGAGCGGTAAATAAGCATTTACCTTGATTAAAAAAATTCAACCATTTTAGTTTAACTATAGACAAAAATTTTTACCTTCAAAGTTTAATAAAAGTGATTTTGATGACAATATCGAAATTCAAAATGAATATATTTTTTTAAAAATTTTTTTAAAATTTTTTTAAAAAATGTAATAAAAGTCTACAACACTCGGGGTTCCCAAGCGGTCACCCATCTAAGTACTAACCGAGCTCGACGTTGCTTAACTTCGGTGTTCGAAAGGGAACCGGTGCTTTCAACGTGATATGGTCGTAGACATTAATATTTTGAAAAATATCCTTTTAGTGAAAACAATAATCATTAAATTTGAGAACAAACAAGAAAATTTATTTAAATTTAAAGTTTATAAATTAATTCATGTTGTGAAATGATAGATAGAGCGGTAAATAAGCATTTACCTTGATTAAAAAAATTCAACCATTTTAGTTTAACTATAGACAAAAATTTTTACCTTCAAAGTTTAATAAAAGTGATTTTGATGACAATATCGAAATTCAAAATGAATATATTATTATGAAATAATTAGCTAAAATTTTTAAAAAATGTAATAAAAGTCTACAACACTCGGGGTTCCCAAGCGGTCACCCATCTAAGTACTAACCGAGCTCGACGTTGCTTAACTTCGGTGTTCGAAAGGGAACCGGTGCTTTCAACGTGATATGGTCGTAGACATTAATATTTTGAAAAATATCCTTTTAGTGAAAACAATAATCATTAAATTTGAGAACAAACAAGAAAATTTATTTAAATTTAAAGTTTATAAATTAATTCATGTTGTGAAATGATAGATAGAGCGGTAAATAAGCATTTACCTTGATTAAAAAAATTCAACCATTTTAGTTTAACTATAGACAAAAATTTTTACCTTCAAAGTTTAATAAAAGTGATTTTGATGACAATATCGAAATTCAAAATGAATATTATTATGAAATAATTATAAAATGTAATAAAAGTCTACAACACTCGGGGTTCCCAAGCGGTCACCCATCTAAGTACTAACCGAGCTCGACGTTGCTTAACTTCGGTGTTCGAAAGGGAACCGGTGCTTTCAACGTGATATGGTCGTAGACATTAATATTTTGAAAAATATCCTTTTAGTGAAAACAATAATCATTAAATTTGAGAACAAACAAGAAAATTTATTTAAATTTAAAGTTTATAAATTAATTCATGTTGTGAAATGATAGATAGAGCGGTAAATAAGCATTTACCTTGATTAAAAAAATTCAACCATTTTAGTTTAACTATAGACAAAAATTTTACCTTCAAAGTTTAATAAAAGTGATTTTGATGACAATATCGAAATTCAAAATGAATATATTTTGAAATTATTTTTAAAAAATGTAATAAAAGTCTACAACACTCGGGGTTCCCAAGCGGTCACCCATCTAAGTACTAACCGAGCTCGACGTTGCTTAACTTCGGTGTTCGAAAGGGAACCGGTGCTTTCAACGTGATATGGTCGTAGACATTAATATTTTGAAAAATATCCTTTTAGTGAAAACAATAATCATTAAATTTGAGAACAAACAAGAAAATTTATTTAAATTTAAAGTTTATAAAATAATTCATGTTGTGAAATGATAGATAGAGCGGTAAATAAGCATTTACCTTGATTAAAAAAATTCAACCATTTTAGTTTAACTATAGACAAAAATTTTTACCTTCAAAGTTTAATAAAAGTGATTTTGATGACAATATCGAAATTCAAAATGAATATATTATTATGAAATAATTAGCTAAAATTTTTAAAAAAATGTAATAAAAGTCTACAACACTCGGGGTTCCCAAGCGGTCACCCATCTAAGTACTAACCGAGCTCGACGTTGCTTAACTTCGGTGTTCGAAAGGGAACCGGTGCTTTCAACGTGATATGGTCGTAGACATTAATATTTTGAAAAATATCCTTTTAGTGAAAACAATAATCATTAAATTTGAGAACAAACAAGAAAATTTATTTAAATTTAAAGTTTATAAATTAATTCATGTTGTGAAATGATAGATAGAGCGGTAAATAAGCATTTACCTTGATTAAAAAAATTCAACCATTTTAGTTTAACTATAGACAAAAATTTTTACCTTCAAAGTTTAATAAAAGTGATTTTGATGACAATATCGAAATTCAAAATGAATATTATTATGAAATATTATAAAATGTAATAAAAGTCTACAACACTCGGGGTTCCCAAGCGGTCACCCATCTAAGTACTAACCGAGCTCGACGTTGCTTAACTTCGGTGTTCGAAAGGGAACCGGTGCTTTCAACGTGATATGGTAGTAGACATTAATATTTTGAAAAATACCCTTTTAGTGAAAACAATTATCATTAAATTTGAGAACAAACAAGAAAATTTATTTAAATTTAAAGTTTATAAATTAATTCATGTTGTGAAATAGAGCGTTAAATAAGCATTTACCTTGATTAAAAAAATTCAACCATTTTAGTTTAACTATAGACAAAAATTTTTACCTTCAAAGTTTAATAAAAGTGATTTTGATGACAATATCGAAATTCAAAATGAATATATTATTATGAAATAATTCTAAAATTAAATGTAATAAAAGTCTACAACACTCGGGGTTCCCAAGCGGTCACCCATCTAAGTACTAACCGAGCTCGACGTTGCTTAACTTCGGTGTTCGAAAGGGAACCGGTGCTTTCAACGTGATATGGTCGTAGACATTAATATTTTGAAAAATATCCTTTTAGTGAAAACAATAATCATTAAATTTGAGAACAAACAAGAAAATTTATTTAAATTTAAAGTTTATAAATTAATTCATGTTGTGAAATGATAGATAGAGCGGTAAATAAGCATTTACCTTGATTAAAAAAGTTCAACCATTTTAGTTTAACTATAGACAAAAATTTTTACCTTCAAAGTTTAATAAAAGTGATTTTGATGACAATATCGAAATTCAAAATGAATATATTATTATAAAAGTCTACAACACTCGGGGTTCCCAAGCGGTCACCCATCTAAGTACTAACCGAGCTCGACGTTGCTTAACTTCGGTGTTCGAAAGGGAACCGGTGCTTTCAACGTGATATGGTCGTAGACATTAATATTTTGAAAAATATCCTTTTAGTGAAAACAATAATCATTAAATTTGAGAACAAACAAGAAAATTTATTTAAATTTAAAGTTTATAAATTAATTCATGTTGTGAAATTATAGATAGAGCGGTAAATAAGCATTTACCTTGATTAAAAAAATTCAACCATTTTAGTTTAACTATAGACAAAAATTTTTACCTTCAAAGTTTAATAAAAGTGATTTTGATGACAATATCGAAATTCAAAATGAATATATTATTAAATGTAATAAAAGTCTACAACACTCGGGGTTCCCAAGCGGTCACCCATCTAAGTACTAACCGAGCTCGACGTTGCTTAACTTCGGTGTTCGAAAGGGAACCGGTGCTTTCAACGTGATATGGTCGTAGACATTAATATTTTGAAAAATATCCTTTTAGTGAAAACAATAATCATTAAATTTGAGAACAAACAAGAAAATTTATTTAAATTTAAAGTTTATAAATTAATTCATGTTGTGAAATGATAGATAGAGCGGTAAATAAGCATTTACCTTGATTAAAAAAATTCAACCATTTTAGTTTAACTATAGACAAAAATTTTTACCTTCAAAGTTTAATAAAAGTGATTTTGATGACAATATCGAAATTCAAAATGAATATATTATTATGAATAATTAGCAAATTTAAAAAATGTAATAAAAGTCTACAACACTCGGGGTTCCCAAGCGGTCACCCATCTAAGTACTAACCGAGCTCGACGTTGCTTAACTTCGGTGTTCGAAAGGGAACCGGTGCTTTCAACGTGATATGGTCGTAGACATTAATATTTTGAAAAATATCCTTTTAGTGAAAACAATAATCATTAAATTTGAGAACAAACAAGAAAATTTATTTAAATTTAAAGTTTATAAATTAATTCATGTTGTGAAATGATAGATAGAGCGGTAAATAAGCATTTACCTTGATTAAAAAAATTCAACCATTTTAGTTTAACTATAGACAAAAATTTTTACCTTCAAAGTTTAATAAAAGTGATTTTGATGACAATATCGAAATTCAAAATGAATATATTATTATGAAATAATTAGCTAAAATTTTTAAAAAATGTAATAAAAGTCTACAACACTCGGGGTTCCCAAGCGGTCACCCATCTAAGTACTAACCGAGCTCGACGTTGCTTAACTTCGGTGTTCGAAAGGGAACCGGTGCTTTCAACGTGATATGGTCGTAGACATTAATATTTTGAAAAATATCCTTTTAGTGAAAACAATTATCATTAAATTTGAGAACAAACAAGAAAATTTATTTAAATTTAAAGTTTATAAATTAATTCATGTTGTGAAATGATAGATAGAGCGGTAAATAAGCATTTACCTTGATTAAAAAAATTCAACCATTTTAGTTTAACTATAGACAAAAAATTTTACCTTCAAAGTTTAATAAAAGTGATTTTGATGACAATATCGAAATTCAAAATGAATAAAATGTAATAAAAGTCTACAACACTCGGGGTTCCCAAGCGGTCACCCATCTAAGTACTAACCGAGCTCGACGTTGCTTAACTTCGGTGTTCGAAAGGGAACCGGTGCTTTCAACGTGATATGGTCGTAGACATTAATATTTTGAAAAATATCCTTTTAGTGAAAACAATAATCATTAAATTTGAGAACAAACAAGAAAATTTATTTAAATTTAAAGTTTATAAATTAATTCATGTTGTGAAATGATAGATAGAGCGGTAAATAAGCATTTACCTTGATTAAAAAAATTCAACCATTTTAGTTTAACTATAGACAAAAATTTTACCTTCAAAGTTTAATAAAAGTGATTTTGATGACAATATCGAAATTCAAAATGAATATTTATTATGAAATAATACTAAATGTAATAAAAGTCTACAACACTCGGGGTTCCCAAGCGGTCACCCATCTAAGTACTAACCGAGCTCGACGTTGCTTAACTTCGGTGTTCGAAAGGGAACCGGTGCTTTCAACGTGATATGGTCGTAGACATTAATATTTTGAAAAATATCCTTTTAGTGAAAACAATAATCATTAAATTTGAGAACAAACAAGAAAATTTATTTAAATTTAAAGTTTATAAATTAATTCATGTTGTGAAATGATAGATAGAGCGGTAAATAAGCATTTACCTTGATTAAAAAAATTCAACCATTTTAGTTTAACTATAGACAAAAATTTTTACCTTCAAAGTTTAATAAAAGTGATTTTGATGACAATATCGAAATTCAAAATGAATATATTATTATGAAATATTTTTCTAAAATTTTAAAAAAATGTAATAAAAGTCTACAACACTCGGGGTTCCCAAGCGGTCACCCATCTAAGTACTAACCGAGCTCGACGTTGCTTAACTTCGGTGTTCGAAAGGGAACCGGTGCTTTCAACGTGATATGGTCGTAGACATTAATATTTTGAAAAATATCCTTTTAGTGAAAACAATAATCATTAAATTTGAGAACAAACAAGAAAATTTATTTAAATTTAAAGTTTATAAATTAATTCATGTTGTGAAATGATAGATAGAGCGGTAAATAAGCATTTACCTTGATTAAAAAAGTTCAACCATTTTAGTTTAACTATAGACAAAAATTTTACCTTCAAAGTTTAATAAAAGTGATTTTGATGACAATATCGAAATTCGAAATGAATATATTTTTTTTTTAAAAAAATGTAATAAAAGTCTACAACACTCGGGGTTCCCAAGCGGTCACCCATCTAAGTACTAACCGAGCTCGACGTTGCTTAACTTCGGTGTTCGAAAGGGAACCGGTGCTTTCAACGTGATATGGTCGTAGACATTAATATTTTGAAAAATATCCTTTTAGTGAAAACAATAATCATTAAATTTGAGAACAAACAAGAAAATTTATTTAAATTTAAAGTTTATAAATTAATTCATGTTGTGAAATTATAGATAGAGCGGTAAATAAGCATTTACCTTGATTAAAAAAGTTCAACCATTTTAGTTTAACTATAGACAAAAAATTTTACCTTCAAAGTTTAATAAAAGTGATTTTGATGACAATATCGAAATTCAAAATGAATATATTATTATGAAATAATTAGCTAAAATTTTTTAAAAAAAATGTAATAAAAGTCTACAACACTCGGGGTTCCCAAGCGGTCACCCATCTAAGTACTAACCGAGCTCGACGTTGCTTAACTTCGGTGTTCGAAAGAGAACCGGTGCTTTCAACGTGATATGGTCGTAGACATTAATATTTTGAAAAATATCCTTTTAGTGAAAACAATAATCATTAAATTTGAGAACAAACAAGAAAATTTATTTAAATTTAAAGTTTATAAATTAATTCATGTTGTGAAATGATAGATAGAGCGGTAAATAAGCATTTACCTTGATTAAAAAAATTCAACCATTTTAGTTTAACTATAGACAAAAATTTTTACCTTCAAAGTTTAATAAAAGTGATTTTGATGACAATATCGAAATTCAAAATGAATATAAATGTAATAAAAGTCTACAACACTCGGGGTTCCCAAGCGGTCACCCATCTAAGTACTAACCGAGCTCGACGTTGCTTAACTTCGGTGTTCGAAAGGGAACCGGTGCTTTCAACGTGATATGGTCGTAGACATTAATATTTTGAAAAATATCCTTTTAGTGAAAACAATAATCATTAAATTTGAGAACAAACAAGAAAATTTATTTAAATTTAAAGTTTATAAATTAATTCATGTTGTGAAATGATAGATAGAGCGGTAAATAAGCATTTACCTTGATTAAAAAAGTTCAACCATTTTAGTTTAACTATAGACAAAAATTTTACCTTCAAAGTTTAATAAAAGTGATTTTGATGACAATATCGAAATTCGAAATAAATATATTATTATGAAATAATTAGCTAAAATTTTTTAAAAAAATGTAATAAAAGGCTACAACAACCGTGTTTCCCAAACGGTCACCCATCTAAGTACTAGCCAAGCTCGAGGTTGCTTAACTTCGGTGTTCGAAAGAGAACCGGTGCTTTCAACGTGATATGGTCGTAGACATTAATATTTTGAAAAATATCCTTTTAGTGAAAACAATAATCATTAAATTTGAGAACAAACAAGAAAATTTATTTAAATTTCAAGTTTATAAATTAATTCATGTTGTGAAATGATAGATAGAGCGGTAAATAAGCATTTACCTGATTAAAAAAGTTCAACCATTTTAGTTTAACTATAGACAAAAATTTTACCTTCAAAGTTTAATAAAAGTGTTTTTGATGACAATATCCAAATTCGAAATGAATATATAAATGTAATAAAAGTCTACAACACCCGGGGTTTCCAAGCGGTCACCCATCTAAGTACTAACCGAGCTCGACGTTGCTTAACTTCGGTGTTCGAAAGGGAACCGGTGCTTTCAACGTGATATGGTCGTAGACATTAATGTTTTGAAAAATATCCTTTTAGTGAAAACTATAATCATTAAATTTGAGAACAAACAAGAAAATTTATTTAAATTTCAAGTTTATAAATTAATTCATGTTGTGGAATGATAGATAGAGCGGTAAATAAGCATTTACCTGATTAAAAAAGTTCAACCATTTTAGTTTAACTATAGACAAAAATTTTACCTTCAAAGTTTAATAAAAGTGATTTTGATGACAATATCGAAATTCGAAATGAATAAATAAATGTAATAAAAGTCTACAACACTCGGGGTTCCCAAGCGGTCACCCATCTAAGTACTAACCGAGCTCGACGTTGTTTAACTTCGGTGTTCGAAAGGGAACCGGTGCTTTCAACGTGATATGGTCGTAGACACTAATATTTTGAAAAATATCCTTTTAGTGAAAACAATAATCATTAAATTTGAGAACAAACAGATAATTTATTTAAATTTCAAGTTTATAAATTAATTCATGTTGTGGAATGATAGATAGAGCGGTAAATAAGCATTTACCTGATTAAAAAAGTTCAACCATTTTAGTTTAACTATAGACAAAAATTTTACCTTCAAAGTTTAATAAAAGTGATTTTGATGACAATATCGAAATTCGAAATGAATAAATAAATGTAATAAAAGTCTACAACACTCGGGGTTCCCAAGCGGTCACCCATCTAAGTACTAACCGAGCTCGACGTTGCTTAACTTCGGTGTTCGAAAGGGAACCGGTGCTTTCAACGTGATATGGTCGTAGACATTAATGTTTTGAAAAATATCCTTTTAGTGAAAACAATAATCATTAAATTTGAGAACAAACAGAAAATTTATTTAAATTTCAAGTTTATAAATTAATTCATGTTGTGGAATGATAGATAGAGCGGTAAATAAGCATTTACCTGATTAAAAAAGTTCAACCATTTTAGTTTAACTATAGACAAAAAATTTTACCTTCAAAGTTTAATAAAAGTGATTTTGATGACAATATCGAAATTCAAAATGAATAAAATGTAATAAAAGTCTACAACACTCGGGGTTCCCAAGCGGTCACCCATCTAAGTACTAACCGAGCTCGACGTTGCTTAACTTCGGTGTTCGAAAGGGAACCGGTGCTTTCAACGTGATATGGTCGTAGACATTAATATTTTGAAAAATATCCTTTTAGTGAAAACAATAATCATTAAATTTGAGAACAAACAAGAAAATTTATTTAAATTTCAAGTTTATAAATTAATTCATGTTGTGGAATGATAGATAGAGCGGTAAATAAGCATTTACCTTGATTAAAAAAATTCAACCATTTTAGTTTAACTATAGACAAAAATTTTACCTTCAAAGTTTAATAAAAGTGATTTTGATGACAATATCGAAATTCGAAATGAATATATTATTATGAAATAATTAGCTAAAATTTTAAAAAAAAATGTAATAAAAGTCTACAACACCCGGGGTTTCCAAGCGGTCACCCATCTAAGTACTAACCGAGCTCGACGTTGCTTAACTTCGGTGTTCGAAAGGGAACCGGTGCTTTCAACGTGATATGGTCGTAGACATTAATATTTTGAAAAATATCCTTTTAGTGAAAACTATAATCATTAAATTTGAGAACAAACAAGAAAATTTATTTAAATTTCAAGTTTATAAATTAATTCATGTTGTGAAATGATAGATAGAGCGGTAAATAAGCATTTACCTGATAAAAAAGTTCAACCATTTTAGTTTAACTATAGACAAAAATTTTACCTTCAAAGTTTAATAAAAGTGATTTTGATGACAATATCGAAATTCGAAATGAATATATTATTATGAAATAATTAGCTAAAATTTTTAAAAAAAATGTAATAAAAGTCTACAACACCCGGGTTTCCCAAGCGGTCACCCATCTAAGTACTAACCAAGCTCAACGTTGCTCAACTTCGGTGTTCGAAAGGGAACCGGTGCTTTCAACGTGATATGGTCGTAGACATTAATGTTTTGAAAAATATCCTTTTAGTGAAAACAATAATCATTAAATTTGAGAACAAACAAGAAAATTTATTTAAATTTCAAGTTTATAAATTAATTCATGTTGTGAAATGATAGATAGAGCGGTAAATAAGCATTTACCTGATAAAAAAGTTCAACCATTTTGGTTTAACTATAGACAAAAATTTTACCTTCAAAGTATAATAAAAGTGATTTTGATGACAATATCCAAATTCGAAATGAATATATTATTATGAAATAATTAGCTAAAAATTTTATAAAAAATGTAATAAAAGTCTACAACACCCGGGGTTCCCAAGCGGTCATACTAACCGAGCTCAACGTTGCTTAATTTCGGTGTTCGAAAGGGAGCCGGTGCTTTCAACGTGATATGGTGGTCGATTTTTTATGGTCGTATATTTTTTAGATCACTTTTTTTGCAAATAAAGTCAAATTTTTAAAGTCGTTTGGCCACTTTTTCAAAGATTTATAGGTCATTGGCCTTAATGATAAATTTGATTAGACTGATTGAGAAGCACTTTGCTGTCACATGTTTTGATTGAGGTTAAGAAGAGGCAAAGTTATCTGATGAGTTATTTTTACTCAATCAATATTTGATGTGTAATGTGTGAAGATATGGCAAGCGGCTATTCCTCGCCAAGAGACATTTCTCGCCATCCATTTTGCCTACATTTTAATCCGGTTATCAATCGCGTGATAGCTATGATGAATTGAAGCCCTCTCTAACACTTTGATCGTGCCGCTTCTGCCTTGCAATGAATGCTGTCTAATTTTTCTCATCATCACTTTATCGACGCACGTTCTTTTCCTCATCATTACTTCTTCTAAGGATGCGTAGCATTCACTACTTTTAGGAAAGATTTGGGGTTTTAAATTTGATGATCATGCTAATTGAGAATAATATGAAACACTACGTAGTCAAAAAAATTTAAGTTTTATTTTTTCTTATGATCATGAGAATTTAGAATAATACGAAACACTAAGTAGAGAAAAACTTTTTTTTATATTTCTCATGATTTTGTTAATTGAGAATAATACAAAAAACTGCGTAGACAAAAATCCTTTTATTATTGTTTTTTGTATTTTTCGGTGGAAAACATGCAGTAGAATATCTAAAAATTACAACTGCAATCTAAACAGTATGTCCTAAAATCTAAACGTGCTAAAAATTTTCAACGATTTAGTAATTAGTTAGTTATTAGTTAAGTTTTGAATTAGTTAATTAAAAATTGATGAAAATTTAACTTAGATATGTAGTAGTAAAATAAAATTTATAGATTCTAGAAAAAATTAAATTATGTACATTGTTAAAACAAAAACTCATAGTAGGTAAAAGCGTAATTATAGGTAAAATAGAAACCTAAATAAAACTCGTCAAAGATGTAAACTATATCTTTAACTATATAAAACTATATAGTGTTAAATGATTTAAACACAATATTTACTAGCCAAATATAAAAATTAATTCAAAGTAAACAGAAAAAAAATTTATTTGTATAGTTAGTTCAGTTCAAAATTAACAGTCAATTGTTTAATATATTTGAAATGCTGAACGAAGATGAAGCATTCAATATTGAAAAATTTACACAAAATTCGTCATCAGTATTGGATGTTTCCATGTTCTGAGGAGAGGATATACATATTGAAATTCTACTTAAAAACATGTATAAGTTTTTGTCTACTAGATATGCTGCATATATTTCCTCAATCATTTTTCTTGATCTTTTCTGTCTTTCTTGCCTCCACTCCACTTATATTTTGAGTTTAATGACTCTATTTCAGGTACGTCAACCCAAAGTCTCTCCTCACCTTTAATAAAAAAATCAATCACTTCCCATGTTGAAGTCTTTTCATAATTTAATGACGATTTCAAACTTAACAATGGTACAATTAAAGCAAATTATTTATACAAAAAATTCTCCTGTTGTGAAATCCTTCGCAATGATTGTTTGTTCTTATTTTCCTTTTAAAAACGTTCCACAGAATTGTTCTATTGAGCCAGTTGTTTTCAAAATATAAAAAAAATTCTTCAAGATTGAAAATATTCATCATTCTTTTCAGCTTTCTATAAGCAACTTTGATCTTTGGTTAAAAACATATTAATATTAAAATAATTTAAGGTTAATATATGTGATAATAATTGTAATGATTATAAACCAAAATGATACTTCATTCTCAGGTAAGAACGCTAAAGCAAGTAACATTTTTATGCTCTTTCTGAAGGATAAACTTTTTGAATATAAGGGACGGAAGCCCATTTCAGAAAGCTTTCTGTATATGCTCTGGCAAAAATGAAAATAGCATCCGTGGTAGATAACGTTAGGAAACGACTAAAAATTTATGATTTCCTAAGTATAGAGTATTCATATATGTAAACTTACTTCTCGTGCAGCTGAAATGATCGCCTGCTCAAAATCACCAACTATAGTTTTCAATTGATTTGAATTTATAATTTCTTTTAAATGATCGAAAATTAGTCTTAGATAGCAAAATACCTGTATAATATAGCAAAATACATATATGGTAAATACCTGTATGTCTGTTGTTTTTTGTCACAAGCAATAGCATATAAAATTGGTATTTGAGTAATATTTAAGAATGCGTGTATTGTTATAATTTGATAGAAGTGACACGGCGCTTTTTTAAAAGTTCCATCTATGTATATTTCGAATAAATTTGATGTTTGAACTAAATGAGTAAGCATTTTTCCATTAAAAATAATCAATCTTTTATTCTCATTTGTAAAACAGTCTAACTTTAGAAAATTAACGCCATTGGCTTTAGTGTACTTTTCAGGTATATCAAAATGTAAATTGGAAGGAGGCTTGACTCCCTTTTTGTTGTAACAAATTTTTCGTAGAATACTTCTTTTGAAACTCAGCGTTTCTCTGTCTTCCCGATTTAACTTTGTTATGTTTTCTCGTTAAAAAGATAAAATAAATACACACGCTAAATTTAGAAAAAAAGTACTGATATATTTGGATAGTTGACTTATTTGAAGTTAGTGCTTCCAGTTTTATATTTTCATTAAACTTCTCTATACGCTCATTTATTTTTTCATGATTATGATCAAAAAACTTGAGAACATCATTGGAGCCGTCATTTTTGACAATAACTTTTCCTAACAAAATAAAAAACTACGACATAAAACGACTTCCAGTTTATTTAAGAAAATGAAAAAATGATTTTACCCTAGGAAGCCCAAAAATTTTACCTACCTAGAAAGCCCATACCGGTCAATTGACCGGTTTAAATTTGTTTACAGTTTTTTTTAAAATTTAGAAACTATACAGCATTTAAAAATACTGATTTATTTTTTTTGAACACGCTGTAAAATATATTACATAAAATATAAAAATTAAAATATTATTTTAATTTTTTTTAATAAAATATATAATTTTTAAAATAAAAATATTTTTAAACTTTAAAATAAAATGGCGTGGAAAATGATTAATATTTCAAAAAATAAAAGTTTGCTTTTAAATAATTCCGATTCAATAAGTCACAGTTTTCAATCCGAAAATTCTTTTTTTTCTTCAAACAATATTTCAAGATATAGTGAAACAAGTTCTCAAAGTGAAACATCTTTAGAAACAGAACATATTCGCTTATTTGAAACATACTTTGAAAGTAAAGATGGAAGTAAATGGAGTGAAAATCCTTGTAGAACAACAAAAAGTTCAAGTAAAAATATTGTTCATCAAAGAGGTGGTCCAACAAAATTTATTTCTTCTAGAACTCAAAGCATCAAAGATGTTTTTGAAGAACTATTTGGAATACATAATATAAATATAATTGTGCAAAAAACAATAGAAAAACACAAAAGCACAACGACATAAATTTTAGTACTGATGAAGTGGAATTGAAGGCTTTTTTTGGCTTGTGTATTTTGAGAGGCGTTTTGAAAGGGAAAAACGAACCTTTATATACATTTTGGGAGGAAAAATATGGGAAGAAAATCTTTAGAGAGACTCTTTCAAAAAATAAGTTCAAAAGTATTCTTAGGTATATAAGATTTGATGATAGCAGTACGAGGATATCTAGAAAGCGATCCGACAAATTTGCTCCCATGCGTGATTTATGGAAATCAGTTATGAAAAACTGCGAAAAAAGCTACAAACCATATTTTAACGTTACGATTGACGAGCAATTATTTCCTTGTAAGAGTAAATCTTCATTTATGCAATATATGCCATCTAAGCCGGGCAAATTTGGTATCAAGTTTTGGATGATTTGCGATACAGAATCTTATTACATTCTAAACTCCTATCCATATATGGGAAAAGAGGAAAGAATCGGTTCGTTATCAGAAAGTATCGTCATGAATCTGATTGAACCGTATAAAAATCAAGGATTAAATATTACCGTTGATAATTCTTTACAAATCTGAATTTAGCACAAAAACTTCTACGACAAAAAACTAATTTAGTAGGTACTATGCGGTCCAATAAAAAAGAAATTCCTACTGAAATTAAAATGAACAAAAGTATTCACCTTTATGATACCAAATATGCTCTTACCCTTGATGATAACATATCTCTATTATGTTATAAAGCTAAAAAAAATAAAGTGGTGTACATCCTATCATCCATGCATGATAAAATCGAAATTTCATCATCTAAAAGAAAGAAACCAAACACAATTTTATTTTATAATTCCACAAAAGGAGGAGTTGACACAGCAGACGAAATGTTGAAAACATATTCAACTAAATGTGCCACAAAAAGGTGGCCTTTATCAGTATTTTTTAACTTGATAGACATTATCTGCCTAAATTCTTTTATAATATGCACAAAGCTTGAAATATTTACGGCAAGCAGAAGAAAGTTTCTTATTGAATTAGGAGAAACTCTATGTGAAGATAATATAAATCGAAGGAAAACTAATTCTCCTAATTTACTTATCGCCAGATCTTCAACAAATAATATTGAAAAAGAAACACGAAGAACAACATGTAGAGTATGTATGAAAAATAAAACAAAAGTAAGTTGCTATGGATGTTCGAAATACATTTGTGGTACTTGTTCAGTAAAAGTTTGTGAAAAGTGCATTTTGAAAAAATAAATTCAAATTGAAAATTTTATTTTTTAGTTTTATAAATTTGTTTTTTAATAAATAAAAATGATAATAATAATTTAATTAACAAATAGAGATTTTTAAGTTTACATAATTCTATATTATGCAGACCGATCAATTGACCGGTCTGGGCTTTCTAGATATATTTTGAATCAGTGGTAAGACTTTTGCCAACCATGACAAAATTTTTACTGTATACCGTAGGGAACAATGTTAAATTTAGACTTGTGAAGTATCCACTGAAAATAACGGGAATTTTTTTGCAATGAAGTTTTTAAATGAATCTAGCGGTCAATTGACCGGTATGGGCTTCCTAGAGTTAAAACGTTTAATATTTTCTAATTTATTATAATATATACCTGGACAGTTCCTTTTTACACAGCGATAATGAATTGTAGAATTGAACACTCTGTTAATATGATACTTAAAATCTTCAATTATTATCATTTTGGGGACTCGGTACACACAAGTAATGATGATGAAAAGAGCGTGAGTCGATAAAGTGATGAGGAGGAAAATTAGACAGGTTTTACTGCATTGTTGTTTAAGAAGGCAGAAGCGAAACGATCAAAGTGTTAGAGGGAGCTTCAATTCATCATAGCTATCATAGCTATCACGCGATTGATAAGTGGATTAAATTGTAGGCAAAATCGCCATGTAGGCAAAATGTCCGTTTGCCTTTCGCAACTAATATTTTCCTTTATTCTCTCTCGTGTCTCTCGCAACTATTATTTTTCTCATCACTTCTTCTATATCTAGCGGCATCACAAACCATTCAGCAAACACAATGCACAAACTCACTTTTATAAACATTTATAATTCACATTTTTAATTTGATTCTACGCAAATCATATTATTTTTTAAATATTTGATATATTTTAAGATATACTATTAAATTTATAGATTTAGTATTTTTTAAATATACCTGAAAATGTTTCATGAAGGATTTAAGTTTTACAAAAGAAGGGAAGATAGTGATCATATTGCTATTACTGCAGTAAAAGTTCTAGTTGTTCCTTTTTTAGTTATTTTTAAAACTAAAATTATTTTTAGTTTTTCCTATGATTTTATATTTTTATAATTTTTGAACATTTTTTTAGGTAAAGTTATAGTTAGAAATGATGAATCCAATAACACTTTTCCTTTTTTGATCATAATCATGAGAAAATTAATGAGCGAGTTGAAAAGTTTGACCAAAATATAAAACATGAAGCTAAATATTCATATAAAACAACTATTTAAATTTATCAGTATTTTTTTAACTTTTCAAATATTTATTAAAACTTGTCAAATTTACTTTATTCGAAAGGAAAATATAACAAATCTTACCCAAGAAAATGGAAAAAATTATACATTCAAAAAAGCATCTTGAGAAAAATAAGATATAATAAAATAGGAACAAAGCCTACAACGGATTTAAATTTTGATATACCTGAAAAATATACATCAGCAAATCGCCTTAATTTTTTGCAACTGGATGCTTTTACAGAGCAAAACAAAAGATTAATCATTTTTCATGAAAAGATATTGGAACATTTAGTTCAAACCGCTGATGTTTCTGAAATATATATAGATGGAACTTTTAAAAAAGCGCCAATTTATTCTACCAAATAATATCCATACACGCATTTCTTAACGATACACAAGTTGTTTTATTCTACCTTAATTAAAAATCCAAAGCCTTACCACCATATTAAGAATAGATTATGTTCAAAACTTATGGTTATGAGTAACAATGTTATGCGGACAAACAAAGAAATGATCTGATCACCATGAGTAAAATCATACAAATGCAAACAAAAAGATTTATCGTATTTAGTTGGTGATGCATTTTGTATCTTTTTGTGTTTACTTATACTCTTTGAATTAATTTCAAGTTGATCATATTAAAGAATGAAACTAGTGAATGTTGAAAAAATTAGAATATAATATAAAAGTAAATTTTGCTCTATAACGTTCAGTAAAAAATATGCAATAAGCAACACTATACGAAATTTTTTTATTCTCGAGAATTACAAAAATTTGTCATAAACAGTATCGTAATCATTTAAATATCCCAATTTTATTGTACCTGAATTTTAGCTGCATACTAATAAAATGAATTGTACCATTCATTGAGTTATAATTAAACTAATAGCGCTACCTATATTATTAGTTCTATTATTAAATAAACATTTGTTGAGTATAGATAAAAATGATATTTTGAAAATATTTTTTATGATTTCAAAATTTTGAGAATACTTGGGCAAGATTTTTTCCCACAACGGTTATGGATTGTAGAAATAAAAATTCTGTGCAGTTTATATAGCCATGAATTATTATCATTTTGTGCTTTTTTTTAAATAATTAGCAAGATGAACGAGCACGTGCCAATATTTGCTAAATTTGATAGCGAAAAAGGTAGACCAGATAAAGTTATAAAACTAAAATTTGTGTATTGTATGATTATAGTTGCAAAAGCTACTAAGATCAGACAAACTTAAAAAAATATTCTCTCACCAGGACAACTAGAACTTTTACTGCAGTAATAGCAATCTGATCACTATTTTCCTTCTTTTGTAATACTTAAATCCTTCATGAAACATTTTCAGGTATATTTAAAAAATATTTTACAACTAAATCTATAAATTTAATAGTATATCTTAAAATATATCTAATATTTATGAGTATATCTAAAAATAATATGATTTGCGTAGAATCAAGTTAAAAATGTGAATTATAAATGTTTATAAAAGTGAGTTTGTGCATTGTGTTTGCTGAATGGTTTGTGATGCCGCTAGATATAGAAGAAGTGATGAGAAAAATAATAGTTGCGAGAGACACGAGAGAGAAGTGATAAGGAAAATATTAGTTGCGAAAGAAACGAGTGAGAAGTGATGAGAAAAATAATACTATCATGTGGCAAGAAATCGAGTGGTAGTGTGAAAGCGGCACGATCAAAAGAAAGAGAAATGTATAATTCATCACTATATCTCATCCATCTCCTAATGTGGATGGCGAGAAATGTCTCTTGGCGAGGATTGTCCTACAACCGAAGATATATTTACGGGATACAAAAAGAAGCAAAAGCTTTTGATTGAGTGTTTCATGCTTTTGACTAATGGATGTATTATGTCCAATAATGTGATGTGGATTTTAGGCTCGTCAAGTTGTTTACTCTTTAACGAAGAAGAAAGATGTGACATAAGTTAAATCTATTATTTATTATGCCTCCACTCCACACTACACCCCTCTTTACTTATATTCATTTCTTCAACAGTCATGAAATGATCAAAAATGAGAAGACAGAACGTAAGTAAAAACTTAATTTTCATACCAAGAATGTCGGCTAAATAATATAGTTCTGTCCAAATCCTATCTAAATATTTACTCATTTATTTTCTTCACTTCCAGCTTTACACCGAATTGAGCCCAGCGTAGAAGTAAAGGTACCGAGGGGTGTTTTCATCTATATAACACAATTGTGCCGTTTGTATCGAACTATGAAGAAGGTAGGCTTTCAAGTGCTCATTTAGTTAGAGAAGCATCAAGTATTATTTTTCACCATGTCATTTTACAACAATTTTTATAAAGATTTTGTTGGTGAATTATTTATTTATTGTGAGTAATGTTTGTTAGTTACTGGGTTTCGATAACTCAAGGTCTTGTGTTCGAGCTCGCATCAAGCCTACTTTTTCATAGTTTGATACAAGCGGCACAATTTTGCCTTCTCGATGGAAACACCTACGGTACCTTTACCTTTATCATTAAATATATTATAATATATAACACATCTATATGGTTATTGAAAAATTTCATAAGAAATAAAAATTTAAATTTTATGAACATGATCTCAGGACCTTTGGAGTAGAAATTTGATTCCATCGCTATTTATCATGATTGTTATATCCAGAAAGAAAATTATTTTTATCGCTTGGGCTTAAATATAGTAGTTTTGAATTAAATAAATATATAACCATTTTAACCGCAATGAAATTTACTATTCATTACCTGTGCATATGAAAAATATCGTCATGATGAAATGGAGAAAGAGCGATTTGTTAAATTGGACGAAAATTGTTCATACATGATGAAAAAAAATAATCACCAAAGATAAACAATAATCTTGATTCTACAGTGAAAAAAATTTTCTAGAATCAAATTGACCTTGTTCGATTTGCTGTGTATGGATAAGTATATTTTAAAAATGATAAAAATGTTTGACGTTAAGTCACCCAGGAAAGCTAATTTACTTACAGGTGAAATATTTTGGGTTAAGTAATCACCAAAAGGTGATTTTTAAATAAATTAAAACTGTTAAGCCAAAAAACTGTAGAATTGTTATATATTTGAAATTTATACATTTGGCATTGGTTTGCTGTTTTGATTAATTTTCCTGTAAAACTAAATGATATCACCAGCTTCGCAATCAATTATTTAGTAGGTTCAAGCAAGAATTTGGTTAAAATATTCAATATTTCCAGTCCGTCAGTGAGGAGATAAAAATAACCAGCCACGAAAAAAGTTAAACTGCCGTTTCGTTCCTGTTAGACGTAAGCCTTAGTCAAATAGCCGTCAACTATATATATATTGTAACACTGTAATGCATAAAACGTTTCGCGCGAAAAGATAATAAATCGGGACATGCTAAGCAATTGCAAAATTATTACTATGCGGTTAGCGTGATTGAAATACCTTCGTTGTGATGATAGTTTTTGTCGTATGTCACAGCTTGGCCTACCTAGAACCTGTTCTCTATGTGTTCGTGAATTCTGTTTTTACTATAGCAGCTATTGCTTTCCTTGATTACTCTTTGTTGATTTCTTCGATGCAGAAACCTACCTTACTGTTTAAAGTTGTGGCTTTATCCTAACCTAATCCCTTGTTAGCACCTTCATTTTTATGCTTTACTCTCATCTACATAGCAACTCATTTAACCATCAATCATTTTAATTGCGAGATTTTCATATAAATTATTTGGTAAGTCTTTAAATTTATATCTTATGAATCAATATTGAAAACGTATGCAATCTTATTAATAAACATGGCTGGATCTATTTAAGTTACTATACTGAATTTTTCAAAGTAAGTTCTACTAAATTGTATGAATATGGAAAGTAGATAAGTTAGTGTTTTGTATATCATGTGCTTTTAACATCTTGTTTCCTCTCGTTACCTATCCTATATTTTTCTTAATTGGGATCACGAAATAAATGAATATGCCACATTCTTTTTGAAGAACGACAGGAAGAGGACTTAGGAGGAGGTTGGATACCGGAATACGTCAATGATAAGCATTTTTGTTTAATTACACACATATTTCACTAGAATCTATCTTTCCTCATCAGTGCATAAACAAATGAAAACGTGAAAAATAGAAGTTTTTTATTCAATTTATTGCTTTTATCGTTCATGTTATCTTCTGTGTGTGCGCTGATAATGATATAGATAGAGTCTACTGAAATATTTGTGTAATAAAATTTGACTTTGAAAAGTACGTCTAATGCATTTTCCTAAACATATCTTATACGCATACATACAAATATCTTTTTTGTAATTGCTGTATCATTGTCATTTCTCACTTTTATATGCGCTATTTAAATATTTTCTCTTTTATAACTTGTATATGTTCTTATCTTAATAACTTAGTAGTCTATCTTATCTACCCATTTGTCAACTCCATGTTCTATATTTTTATGTTTTTGCACGCCTCATCTTATTCTATTTTTTGGGAACTCATATCATATATCAATATATAGTAGAGATGTATCGGTTGTGAATTTTTTACATCCACGGATGCGGATATTAGATTTGACATCCTAGCGAATGAGATTCGGATATCGAAAATAAATTTTTATACGGATGCGGATATAAAATATTTTTAAAAAATTATGTACTATCTTACTATTTTAATCCCTTTTTAAATTTTTCTACTGTTTTTTTAATCCACCAATGTAAAAACACCCAAATCAGAATAATTAAAACATTTATTTAAAATAATCATAATTAATTACCGGTAAATTTTTTTAAAGAAATTACAGTTTTTCTTCCTTTTCCCCTAGTAATCTCTTTCTTTCTTCAGTATAAATATTTCCGGCGCTGCCAAATAGCTGCTCGCTTTGAACAGTGCTAGGTGGACAGGTAAGGTAATGACATGCACTTTTTGATAAAAATGGAAATTCTTCTTTTTTAGTTTTCCACCAATCTAAGCTTTGAGTAGCCGTGCCATTAATTTTTTTTTCTTTTTGATACTTCGTTATTCCTTCATTAAAAGATGCATTATCTTCATTTTCTTTCTCGTTTTCTTCGCCACTACTAGAGTTTAGAATAGAGTCCATTCAAAGAGGTATAAATTCATTAGCACTTTTCTTCATTTTTTGCAGCTTTTTACTTCTATGCTACTATTATTATCAATCTTATCCTCATCATATAAATTCAAAAGGAAAGTTTTTACTCTATTTGTTGTTTTAAAATTGGTGAAAAAAATTCGCTGGGTTTAAACAAAAAAAAATACGAAAAGTTTCAATAGATATTTATAAAAAAATGATTTTAAATTTCGAAAGCGGATTCGGATGTTAACATGAAAAAAATTCGCGGATGAGGATGTAAAGTGGTTATAAAAATTTTAGCGAATGATTCGCATATGTGGAAGCGGATATCCGATGCATCCCTAATATATAGATTATTCAATTTATTTTTTTTGTCACAGTTAGTTTTCTATTTTTTCTCCCTATCTATCTGCGTTTAAATGATATTTTCTAACAATATAGATTACAATGAAACATCATAGATTCATTGATTTCAACCTCTATGTTTACTTTTTTTACTAATCTTAAATTTTGAATCTTATCTTGTATACGAAAATTTGCACATCTTTACATATGATCTAAAATTCTAAAGCCTGGTACACGGTTGATACACTAAACTTATAATAGGCCAATAAGGGGCGAACATATCAAGTATGAAGGTAAGCGAAAGCTTCAATGCGAGCGAGCATTCCATTTTCCCTACTTGTATTGGATTACGATTTTATTCTCCACAAATTGCCTAAATTCCACTCTTTATTTGTTTCAGGCCATCTCTCGAAGTGGATTTTTGAAATAAAATTTCATATAACATTTATTAATAGTGATAAATGTTTCCAAAATGTCTGACTCCGATTACACTGTACAACAATAGAAAAAAACGAAAATATGATTAGCATTTTTAAGAGTATTTTTCACGCTGATAACGAATATGGAAGTGGTTTTTTTATGGCACCTTTCAGTTTTTTGTAAAAAATAAATTTTGATTTCACGATCTTAACAATATAAAATATTTTGCTACTATACACATTACACTCCATACAATTTTGTGTTTTTTGCTTATTTTATTATTATTATTATATCCGAAATTTTTTGGACAATTAATATTCATACATATGTCTACTTTAATTACATAAAAAAAATTTTTATAAAAAAAGTCCTAATACAAAAATCGCAAAATTTCATTCTCTGGCACGGGTTATTAACCTCAATTCGGGGTCACGCCACTATAACCATCAAACTCAGAATCCAAAATAAGGTAAATGTGGATAAAAAAAATCTCAAACCCCCCTTTCATCATATAAAAATTTTAGCTCAAAGTGGAAAAATGTTATATATATATATGATTCGCTTGCAATCTTTATATTATAGATTAACTTTTTTAGAATATTATTCCTTAATTTGTAAAAGTTAAAATTTCAAAATGCCGAGAGAGTGTAAAAATTTACCTGATAAATTTTGCTACATATGTTGTTCAGTTACTTTAAACCAATACAAGAGGCATTTAACACCGCATGTCAAAAAACTTTATGAGCTATACTTTGAATGTAAAGTTGGTGACCAAGACAAAAACTGGGCACCTCACATATGCTCTGTTAAATGTACAAGTTCTCTTTCTGCCTTGGTAAAAGGAAAAGGGCCTGACTTCTGTTTGGAGTACCAATGATAGATATTTTCTGTTTTTCAAAATGCAAATTGCCTTCAATGTATCTATTACCCTTTCTTTTTTACACATATTCAGGGATCAGCTACAGAACTGTACTAAAAATATTTTCTTATATCATTTCACATTATAAGCTTTAACTCAAGCCAAGCCGAAAGCAGAGGAAACTGCTTTTGTCATATTAATATTAACATAGTTAGATTTGTCATATTATCCTATTATATTCCTAACTTATATTTTGCAATACATATATGAGAGCCCATAGCAGCCCCGTCTATTATATATATATCTCATTATTTCAATAAAATTATAGATACGCTTATTTAAGCGTATGAAATACATGTTAATTTTAATATATTAGTTAAGGCCGTTGTAAATATTTGTTCACGATAAAAATGAAATCAATATGACTGAATTTCTCATTGTTTCTTGTTTCATAAAACCGGATTTGATAGGATTTAAAAGATAAACAATTTGAACGATTTTCGTGGACTCTTTCGGAAAGAAATCCCTCAAAACAATTTTGGTTAAAGAAACCCCTCTCAAAAATGAAAGAACTTATGAGTGATTCACATGCAAATAAAATATTCTAATTAAATTATTGATTTTTTTATAATAATTTATAATTTAAATTATGTTTTAAAATTTTCATAGAAAGTTTTAAAAAAAATTAGAATTATTCAGGGTTAGAAGAGAAATAAATCAAAAATATTTGTTAGATTTTACCGTATTTTTAAGAAAACTTTAAAATATAAGTTAATTTTTATAAAATCCCTGTAAATATCAAATTTTGAAACTTTTTTTTGATAATTTAAGTTAATTTTAAAAACTGCTATGTCCCTAATGAAAAATAAGGAGATTCTTTTGTTGAAGATTATTGAAAAATTATAACACCTATATTATTATAGATTCATCAAATTAATTTTCCCCTGAAATTTGCTCCTATCAAATATATTTAATTTCAGTTTTATACGAACCCCTTATTTTTGAGCTTTCTGCATAATATCAAAACACACGTGCACATTTTTTCTTCAATTAAACTTAATTCTTCATTTTTTTGTTATAAAGATTAATCGAATTTGGGCAATCTTTCACAAACTTCTTCAAACGATGAACATTTTATTTTGGATTATTGTGACGAAGGCCTTGCTGCCGCTGTTGTCTTCGCAGTGCATAAATGGAGAAGAAGAAATTGTTGATTGGTTTTATTTGTATAAACTGCCAAAAATATCACATTTTGCGCATCGATCATTCCCAACCATAAGTAATGGCAGTGCTTACATGATTCTCGACTCTAGACATAAAAACTGGAGCCTAAAATTGACTTCAATTGCTGACAAAGATAATGCTCTTTTTTTCACGCTAAAGCGAGTAAACTTTGGAAACGATGAATATATGTTTTATCTGGCGTATAACAATGAAGTTGAAAGAAAAACTCATTCTACTTTCGGCCACACCAAGGGCATGGTAGCTGGAAATAATGACTCTCTATTTTGGCTTGTTCATAGTCTTCCAAATTTTCCCAGACCTCTCGTTCAAGAATATGAGTATCCGAAAGAGGGGTTCGACTATGGTCAAACATTTTTATGTGTTTCATTTGAATCACAATCTCAAATAAGAAGTATAATGCAACTGCTGTGGCACAACCAGCCTTATGTCTACAAACGAAATTTGCCCCCTTCTTTTTTGCCAGAACACAATCAATATATATCTGATGTCTTGAACAAAATTCTCAAACATTCGCCTCCTGAAAATGGATCAGTGTATTCTTCAATAACACTGTCGTCCATTGACGGAACGCAATTCCAAGCTTTCGCAAAATACAAGCGATTCAATATGGACATTTATGCCAAACTCATTGCTCCAAAGTTGGGAAGTGATCTTCTTGTTGAGACATGGCAACGCAACAATGTTCTTCCTTCATATTGTGCGTCTAGAAAGCCACCTCATTCAAAAAAGTCGTATACTGTTGAAAACGTGAAGTCATTAAGTATAAAAGGCATTTCTTCCTCTCTTCTGAAAAACATTTCCTTTGACTTCAAAGAAAGCAAAGATCATTCAAAATGGGCAATTTCCTTATCAAGTGATGTTAGCTACGGGAAATGGGTTTGTGTTGGCGATCTGAATAGGGAAGGGCATCAATTGGTGCGCTCAGGTGGTGCACTTTGTCTCTATGACGCTAGCGTTTGGATGCAATTCTTGTCACTAATCAACAAATTTGAAAGTTGCAATTCAACGTTAAAAGATCGCCTGGTTTCCAATGTCATATGATTATTTTCCTACTTATATTTACTTATTTATGGTAGTTTGATAGAAATCCAAATTTTATATGTTCTTTTATCATTTATACTAAATAAACGCTTTTGAAATATATATACTTATTGATATACATAGCCTTAATGATTACTAATTTTACGCTGTTTCTTTATGATTAATTTAGAAGTCCCAAAATTGGTTAGTTTTGAATCTCATTGTAAATCTATTAATTTCATTCCAAACTTCAAAGGAACATTGGAAAATTAAATAAAAAAAATTCTCATAAAGCCATCAAAAAGTTTTTGTTTGACGCGATTCAGAATTTCTTTTCCATAAGTTTGACTTAACCATATTCCCTTTGTTGAATAATAGAAATCTAGTGGAGCGAATTAAAAACAGGCTGGACATGATAGCCACGATGGGTAGTGCTCCTTTTGCGGTTTTCCGAGATGGAGCACTAATTTTTCACAATTTTTCTCCCAAGAATATATTTGCCCTTTCCGCTATTTATCAATTTTTCATTTGATTGCTTAAAATGTAAAATTTATTTTTATTTGATATATTTGATTTTTATCTTTAAAAAAATAGATCCAAAAACACTTTTTTGCATTTTTCAATACTTTCTTTCTATTTACATACATAAATTAGCAATTTTAAGGTCTCTCAGTTTTATAGTCATATATTTTGATACTTTGTAATAGCAATAAAATTTTTATTAAAAATAATTGATTCCCAGGAAAGCGTGAAATAATAAATTTTGCGTGTATTCGCGGCAACACAGAAAAGACAAAAATTCAGGAACATGATAGTTTATGAGCAAAGCTGAATTGCAAACTTTGACTTTCAAGGATGCAAATACGGCAAGCAAGGGTATTTCTGTTTGTTTTTGTCAGTCACTGTATTTGTTTTTCCCTTAGAACAAAATTTATTGAGCAAAGGTAGCAAAATATCGCATTGTAGGTGAAAAGCCGGCATGCCTATTATATGCGAGTTATTTGCATCATGATATTTGAGTTGTAGGACGTGCATTTTGTTTGCTTTCGAATCGTATAGGATAATATTGCAATATACCCAAAATTCTCTCCAATCTTATGAAAGCAAAGTAGTTACTCTCTTCAAACGTGTAAAAATGATATCTCAGATAATTTTTTTGTTATACCTTTTTGAAAAAAGTTTTAGCGCCAAGACTGTTACATGTAAGTTTCGAAAACTAATATTTTTCCTAACATGAAACACAGATAAACTTTTCTATGTTAACACCCCAGGAACTCAATAATAGTGTTCACTATAATATGAAGAAAGACTTTATTTACAAAGAATAGTGGGAAACAAACAAAGATATAATAAACAGAACTTTAAATCCGTTAATGGAAAATGTATAATTACATGAAATTTTGTTGTATGATATAAACTCGAAAAAGTTTTATTAATTGCTAGGGATACCCAAAAATCTTTTAAAAACTGTTGGAATGAGTGCTACAATAAATCATGGTAAAATTTCGAGACAAAAAATTTTAGGTTAAGAGCTACATAAAAAATTCGCTACATTAATTGAAGTAGAGAACTATGAGTTTCAAAGTAATAATAAATTGCAAGGTTGCATAACATATGAATCAAGGGCTTGAAAATTTTAAGTGTATCTGCAGCTATTGAGACCTTGAAGAAGTATCCATTTATTTTGGAAGTCTTCAGCAAATGATGTTCAAATTGCATACACTAACATATTTTAAGTTGTTTCATCAAATTTGGTGTCCCTATTCATTCTCTATATTTAGAAGGTTGATCTCACTAGAAAAGCCATGGGGCAGTATGGGTATCTTTTCTAGCATAAGTGAATCAAAAGTTAAAATATTCAAAACTCCAAAAACTGGATAATATAGGTATGCAAAATAAAGAGACAACATTATTTCATTACAATTAAATTCTAAATAATATTGCTATAAAATTTTATTAATGATTTTTGAAAATTTAAGTTAAATGGAATAATTAAGATAATTCAATTTTTTTACATCGATGCTCCACACGGATTTAATTGAAGCTGAGATAAAGTTTAAAAACATATAGCTTTTGATTCGTGTTACTTATAATAATGCATAAAATATTTAAAGTGTATTTTTTTTAAAGTAAAATAAAGTTTTGCATCTAATTTTTAGTAAACTTTTAAAATTATTTTATTTCTGTCTTCTTAAACTTATATATTTGGTTCATATACAAATCAATTCCTTTTTAAGATTTAAAAAAGATCCAAATTAAAAAAAACATATCTATAATAAAAAAAGAGTTTTAACAAATAATAATTGATATATTGTAATTTTTTACAATTCAATTAAAAGTATATTCTTATGAGTAACACAACTAAATCTACGCGAGATGCTCGATCTGTTGCTCATATGTTAAATTTAACTTTAATATGCACTTTTAAATATTTTGAGATAATACTTTTTATTCTAAAAGTATATGATTCAATCATGATTTTAAGGTAGAACAATACAAACTTAATATATATAAATTATAGATCTTTTAAAGTAGGTTATGAAAAGATTTTTTAGTAATACTCTTAATCACTAACATGCTAACTAAATAAGCAACTTCTTATAAATATAAGAAAAAAAATATATAAAAAAATACCAAAGGCTAAAAAAACCATTAACAATAATCTTTTATCTATTAATTTTTTCCGTAAAATCAAGTTCTTTTTAAAATTACGTTTCATTAGGCAAGCATAATATATTAAAATCAATAATATTCGAATAAAAAAATTTAATACTATTATTATTCCAAATATATTCACCTAGTTTTCAAATTTTAGCGTGCAAAAATTTCTTTACAGTATTTAAATATAAAAATTAAAAATATTTCGCCCTTATAGACATTAGAAAGTTTAAAATTTTGATTCATCTTCTTAATTACGAGGTCATGCTCTGTTGAGAGGCTGTCTTTGTCCTATCCTTTAATAGGGTCGTGCGTAGAATTGTAAAATTTTAGTGGGAATATAGGTTTTGCCGCCTAATTGAGTTGGTCGTAAAAAGAGTTTTTATATCCGACCTGCCAAGGATTTTTATTGGGCCCGTGAAAACCTTTGATAAATAAAAAATATCCATTTTATTATTTTATAAAAAAAAATTTAAGTGTTAAAGTGGATTTGAAGAGGTCATAACATAACGATACTGTTTAATTAATTCTTAAAGTATATAAAAACTTGAGTTATCAAAAAAGAAGTTGATAAAGTTTACTAAATAAAAATTTTACACAGAATTTAAATTGTTTAAGATAAAAATTAAAAAAAACATTATTAAAAAAGGACAAAATATTGTGCTTTATTGAAATATAACATGATAAAAAATATTTCATTTTCTTTCCTTTTCAATTCTATAATACACGCCAAGTATTTTTTGGTATTCATTTTCCGTATCTTTGATTCCAAAAATATTTTGAACAAAGGATAGAGTCTTCTTTATACCACTGGGATACTCCAAATTAAAACAATAAATATAAATGAATAATCCAACAAATAGATCCAAAAAAGGATCGCATATAAAAATGTTTTTTCCTTCGATTCTTAAACAAAATCTTTTTTTTCTTTGATGAAAGCTTATCTCCAACAACTAAAAGTATCGGGAAATTTTCATTCAAGTAAAGTTCACTTTCTTCAAACAATATCATCTTTTCAAGATTTTCTTTGAACAAGGAAGAAGGAGCGATAAGAGAAGCTATGCCAAGTAGTTCTAAAAATATTGAAAAGCAAGTTTACAATTTTCTGATAAAAAAGATCATACCATTTTTTCGCAAAAGGTTTTCTTCTAACGCATGAGCTTTAACCAAATCATTATATTTCTTCGACATTTTATATGCGCTGTGTTCAGATCAGATTCATTTTCGGTTACGAAAGAATGTGATGTGTATGGTGTCACTACATTTCTAAACACTCATTTTTATACGATAGTCTTGAAGGTTAAATAAGGAAACACAAAGTGGCAAAACTGATTAAAGAGTTGACCAGGCAGATAATTTTTGTCAAGAAACCTGTTGATGCTAATATTTTTCGTCTTATCTACATTCTTAGTGAAAAGATGACAAAATAATATGATGGTGTATAAAAAAAGAAAAATAATATTGATAGTATTAGTTTGTCTCGCAGAACTATAACATTAGAAAAAGGCTTGAAGAAAAAGCTTGAAAGAACTTGTTTCAAAATGTAAGTATTTTTCTTTAACTATTGATTATAATGTAATGAGGTATCAAATACAGCTTAACATGCCGTTTTTGTTCTTGGAATTGAGGAATCAAGCAATGAAAAACAAGAAGAGGATAATGACAAAGTTTAATTAATCTCCATTTTGAAATATTTTATTGTATATCAACAGATGGGGTGTTTGAGATGGTTCTAAGTAAAGTTGGCTTGATTTTTAAATTTATATCACAATATTTCATAAGAAAATTTAACTTTGGGAAAGTAGCTAAGAAATGTTAATAATTTTCCATTTTCTCACATTGGCAAATGAATGCGAAGCGGATTGAACTTCTTAGGCTGAGTGTACTTACAAAGATTTCAAGGTTTCAGATAATTGCATATTCTCTCTTTTCTAATTGTTACAACTTTTGAAAACGCTCCTAAAGATTTGAAGATGGAGTTTATTGAATTTCAAAGTAATGAAATGGAATTCAAGAGCAATTTTAGTAACTCTTCCATTTGTACTTTTGCCATAAGGGAGACAGTTACAGAGATATTTGTTGTTTTGTCTCCAATGAATGTGCTAACTTTTGGGTTCAATGAAAGTGACTTTAAAAAACTATTTATAACAGTAAAGCTGAGATCTTTCCAAAATCATTGGAAAAAGAAACTTCAAAATTGAAGATTCTAAGAAGTAATCAATGTGGAGAAAAAGCAATTTAACCCATTTACGGCCAATGTTCCTATTTTGGAACATAAGTAATTTCATCTTCGTTTGCTTTTTTCAATGACTTTGAATATAAATCGTCTGCGTTTTTTAAGATATCGTCTGCTTTGCTTGGCCTTAAATGGGTTAAGAACAAAAAAAATATTCTAAGCAGTTTAGTAAATAATAAATAAATATAATTGAAATTATTAAATTTGTAGTTAAAGAAATAAAGTTTTGTTGCGTTTACTTTCAAATCTACTGATTCCCAATTGTTTGTTATATCTCGGTGAAATTTTTTAAGAGTTTTCTGAAAAGAATTATATAATCTATTATTTTGTCTAAAATAGCATCAATTACTACTACAGGAAAAAAAGTTTTGAAAAAGTTATAACCCTAATATGTATATATATGCGTGCAGGCCCGTAACCAGACGGGCAGAGGGGAGGAGGAGGAAGAGGCGGTAGTGAACTCTTCTAAAATTTTCAGATTAATAATAGTTCTAATAAAATTTGGCAAATATTTAGATACAATTACAATTATTTTATCAATTTGAACAAATCTTAGAACATATGAATGGTCTCTACTATACAAATAAATAATTTAAAAAGAGAACATAGGATATATGGAGACTCTGAAGGTAATCTTTTTTTAGATTTAACCCCTCCCAACATTTTTTCTGATTACTGGCTTGTATGCAGTGTTTGTCTGTTTTCATCATTATATTTGTCAAAGGAAATCCCAGGAATTAATTGTGAATAAATAATAATCCCGGGTTTCCAGGAATTGAATTTTGTGAACATTTTTTCGTATAATAAAAAAATTAATAACTTTATAGAATATAATTAAAAGTTTGTTATTGTCATGAATTTATATAAGTTTTGAAATCCACCGAGTCCGTATTTTGTTATGAACAAATTGTCTGCGAAAAAGCTCAGATTCAACCGAAGTTGGAAAAATCATTTTCAAAGCCTTTTCTAGCAGAATAATGTTAGAAGATTGACTTCCTGTGGCTTCAAATTGATTTATTTCCTATTCCAAACTTTTGCTCACTTTTTTTTATTTTACTTTGAATAGTCTTTTCTAGCTTTTCTTTCAAAATCAAAGATTGCTCATCACTCATCAATAAAGCCATTTTCTTCATCTAATTGTGAAGATTCATCATTTGAATCAATTTCGCTAAAAAAATTTTATTCCCATTAGAGCATATTCAATTATAAATTTTTTATCTGAGAGAAAGATTAAATCATACGCATTATTGAAACTTGCATATTTTTTTTCCTGAATTTAAATATTGTAGTAAGACAACTAGTTGTTTCGTATTTCCTTCTTTGAGCAACCTCTTTTAGTAAATTAATAATTTTTTTAGATACATTTCAAATAGTGAACTTTGTTTGTTCTTATAATTATAATTGAAAAAATTTACAATAAGCACAAAATCCTTTTTAAATTAATAACAGGCTATTTATGTACCTAATTTTTTCATTTACATTTTGATAAATTTTTATTATATTCTTGGGGGCGCAGATTACCCCTTTTTCCAGAAAGGATCCCGTTTTCCCAGGAAAGAATCACCACTTGTATGTATATACATATACTTTATATGAATGCATAGGTTTGTATATAAGCATACATACATTGTAACTTTGTAACCCCCCCCCCCCCCCCCCCCACCCCCCCCCCCCCCCCCCCCCCCCCCCCCCCCCCCCCCCCCCTTCCCCCCCCCTTTTTTTTTTTTTTAAAAAAATTGGGGGGCCAACCAAAAAATTTTTTTTAAAAATTTCCCCCCAAAATTTTTTCCACCCCCCCAATTGAAAAGCCTAGCCGGGCCTGCTTTGTATTAGGGCAACTGACCCGTGGTCAAGCTTTTATTACAAAATATAGCCTCTTTGTTTATTTACAAAGGAACTAAATTTTAATTTCAATAAAAAAGTTAATATTTTGCCTTGATATTATAATTTTTGTCAAGATTTAATATAAAAAAAGTCAGGGAAGTTTTGGTATCTTGCAAACAAACAGAAAAATTTGTATCATTGAAGAAAACGAAGCTAAGTCTTGGTATTTAAACCATTTATGGGGGAATGTTATTATTCAAATATAGCTATATCGCTGTTATTTTTTAGGGTAAATCAAGACATGTGTTTGATCGAAGTGAATGATTCGTATTATTGTGAATTATAAAATTTTAGAATTAGTGTATCGAATAAAGGAAAGTATTTGCTTTTTATCTTTAGTCAATACTCATGAAAGTAAGCACTGTGCTGGCAAATTTAAAGAAGTTGACGCTGCAAGAATCGTTTATGATCCGAAGAAGAAGCATGCTTTCAAGGTGTGCACCATTGGCTTAAAAGCAGATCGCATGTATCAAAAGTTTTTGATTCAAATCTTGAAAAATGATATCCAGAATTGCTCAACCAGGGTTAAAATATTTTCGAAAAGCACCTCCAATTTCAACTTTGATAAAGAAGACTTAATATCCACAAGTGATTCGACTGATGATGAGGCAGCTCAACGAAGCGAAGTAAGTCATTAAAACTACTACAATAAGTGTGGAGTTACACGTTTTGTGAGAATGTAAAGTATTTTAAGCTAAAAAATTGTGGAATATAATAATAATGACAGTCTAGGACTCAGTGCTTCTCAAACTTTTTTTTACCTTAGGGCACATCTATGAAATAACTGAAACTTTGGGGCGCCCCATTGAGATTGATATGGAAAAATCGGACATAAAATTTTAAAATATAAAATATAAGAAATATCATGAAATAAGCCTTTATTTTTTTGAGATTATTTTTTTGTATACACATTGTGAATGATAACAAAAATAATAATTTATTTGCGAGTAAAACAATAGGCAGAAATGAATAATAGACAACATCTGCAGAATGCGAAAGTAATAAGGAGAGAAATAAGTGTGTGTGTCTACTACTATTACTACTACATATGTTATCCATTATTTATACGTTTCTCGAACCCCCTGTTATGTTGTCTCACACCCCTTAGGGTTACACTGGTCTAGGTACAGATGAGAATAAAATATGATTGACAATTGTAATCAATCACGATTTTTACCATAACACTTGAATGAAAATAATCATAGTGTTAGAAATGACTAGTGCAATTTGTATCGGCAAAATTGGCCATCATGACAAGGAAATTTTTCATTCAAGACAAAATAGGGTTTTTGTTATTCAATATCCAAATTTTAAATAGTTTTCCAAAAATGTCTATATGCTGAATATATCATTATTCAATTTTATAATTTTAATGGATACATTTATTTAGCAAAAACATCTAAACTAATTATATATATATTACATGTTTACAAATTTTTTTTCCAACTCTGTGACTAGTAGCTGAAATTTAATTTTACCTTAATAAAAATTTATAATAATTTTTAATTAATGAAATATTCTCAATCTTTTGATTACATTTTAAAATATTCTAAGTGGGTCCATCCCGTGTGTAAGCTTAACTAAATGCTTTTTGAACAATTATTATTAATTAAAAAATTTAGAAAAAATATCTTTTTTATCGAATATAAAGAAAAAATTTGTAATGACCATTTTAACATAACATATTTTATTAAGCAAAAAGAAGGTTGTTCAAACCTATGAAAATTGCATCTAAAAATAATAACTTCAAATGATGAGATATTTGAATTTTCATAAGACAAAATATCACACGTGTAAAAACTTGAGATGACTCCAATGGAAGTCTAATCTATTTTTAAATATATTTAATGTTGGTGCATCCACAATATTTTGAGGTAGATTGTTCCAATCTTTAATTGAAGATTTAGTGAAATAAGTTTTTCTAAAAGTGCATTTTTGTTAAAACTGACTTATCTTAAAATTTTACATTGAACTTTAGTGGACATTACCAGATTCTTGAATATTCAAGTTAACATATTTGCCCATTTAGTAAATGTGTTTTAGAAAGGCTTAAATTAGTTAAAGTAAGCAATATAATTTGATTTCTGAAAAATATATTTATCAATTTCATGATGACTTGCACTTCCTAACTATTTTTTTCTGAGATCTTTCATAAAACAGCTTTTATTAGAAACCTTTGCTATTACAGATCAATTTGGGTTGTCAGTCATCAAAAATTTTCCCATTTGTTATGAAATCTCGGAAAATTGTTTTCGAATTTGTTGGACCTTCGACAACAGACCCTGGATCCGGCTTTGAAATAGTTTTTACAGCGGGAAGTTTTGGTAAGTGTTTCTTCTTTTAACATTTGTACACTATATGTATGGAGTTGTGTCAAAATGAGATATCAATGACATAGATATTTAAATTTAAAAGTTCTTAGCTCCCAATAATTTTATTGACTATATTCTTTTGTCTTCAATAGGTAATAGCAAATAATTGGTCTTCATAAAGGGAATAAATTTAACACCATTCTGAATATTTTTTACTTTCTTATTGCAAAGTTAAATAATAAATTTATTTATTTCCAAACATTATATTTTTATTAAATTTTTTAGCTTTTAAGCTTTGTATAGTATCTGGGTTTCTTGGTGTTTTTTTTGATAAAATTAATCTCTCTGAAATTAGCAGATATCAGTATATTTATTTTCGACAGGATATGGAGTGTTACTTCTTTAAATGTGAAATTTTTAAGAAAGCTTTGCTAATGAAATAACTCAATAAACGTATGTGTACAGATTTTGTATGTTATCCCAATATCTGAAGTTTTGCTTCCACTTTTATTTATGATAGAAAAATAAAAATTGTATATTGAGAATTGTCACATACATCTCTGAGGGGATTGCAAAAAACTGCAAAAATTTACAAGCTCCTTTTATTAGAATTTTGATATTTCTTTGAACGTAAATATCTCCAGTCGAAAAATTTGTTCATGTAGAATAAATTTTTAAAGAAGAGAATCGCGAATTTATTTTTTATTTTATCAAATTTTCTAATATTTTAGCCAATTACTTTTAATTAATCGCATACCACCTTTTGAGATTAATCAATTTTTTAAATAGATTTACAATAAAAGTAATTACTGGATTTCAATGTTTAATTTGTATTTTAGCAAAAAGGGGTAATTTTTATTTTTATACTTTTTGATATTTTGTTTGTGATTTACATACAATGATTTGGAAAAGTAGAAATAAATAGTGCATTTCTAAAAGGAACTGAGAATTTATATATTTTTGTGTACTAGTTTATAAAATAGGAGGCTCCTTCTTGAATTCTGCTATTTGAAATAGATTATAAAAGGTAATTACATAACTACTGAAAGTCTAAGCCCGTGTTTCTCAAACTTTTTATACTCATGGACCTCTTTCACTTCTTTTTTTCTTGGTGGACCCCTTCATAAAAATTGGATAAAATATATTTATATTATTTTTTCCACTAATAAAATTTTTGAGGTTATGATAAAGAAAATAATAATAATAATAATAATAATAATAAGAATTTATTTACAAAAGTTTTGAACTAAAAGTGAGGATGATCAAAGACATATTAGAAAAAAAATGTATGCAAAATGTTTTTAAGTTTGAAAAACAAATATAACTTTTGAGGATTGATGTCAAAGGCCAGACAAAAGCCGCTAGAAGACTCCAACCAGTATTGAAAATCTTTAAAATACACAAGAAACTTCACTTAAGCAAATATCTATATGGCGTAAAGGAAAAAATCTTCAGCGTTTATTACTCTTGCAAACAAAACAGTTAGGAATGAAGCAGTGATTGAAAACAATATAAGATTCAACAAAAGATCTTATGAGTATCTTCCGAAACTTTCTGATATTGACTGTATCCAGTTGGAAAAGTACTTCGTTAGTATTGTAAAAGGTAGAAATTTTGTACGAGAATGATTGCTTTGACTTGGAAAATGTATAGAAAGGTAGAGACATTTGATTTATATATCTGGGAGAGTTTCTGTCCTTTGTCCAGTTAAATGTAATAAAACAATTAAATGAAGGTGGAAGCATGTGGAATAAAAACTTGTGTATATTTATGTATATACTCAAGTGGTATAGATCTTTCAATTTAAGTAGAGAATTTTCGAAAAAGATGATGTTAGTGTGAGAAATTGGATGAAAACCGAAAACTACTCTCAAAACTTTTTTCTGAAGTGAAAAAATTTCTGAATGTTGGGTATGGCCCCAGTTAAATATACTATAATTTAAATGTGGAACGAAGAGGCTTTTATAAATAATGAGCAAAGTTTTGGTGGGGAGAATTTTCTTGGCTTGTTTTATTACCCCGGAAATATAGGATAGCTTGTGAGATATATGTGATATATGTCGATACCATGAGAGGTCACTTGATATAATTAGACCTAATAATTTGTGATCATGTACTCTCTGTATTTCTAGACTAGAAAGATAATCATCATACTTCGTATTAATGTGTCTATATGAAAATGAAATACATTTTGATTTATCGGTGTTTAAAGATAACCCATTAAATGTAAGCTTTTAACTTTTGTCTAAAATGGATTCACTCAAGTTTTTTTCGGAAAAAATCAGCGTGATATCGTCAGCATACATAAGAACATCGATACTTGTTATATAGTAATAGTATTAGTTTATAAATAGTATATACTTAGAATTCATATTGAAATGAAAGTAAATCTAATGCAACAATTTTTATAATAAAAAAAGGAAGACATGATGATATACATGTGGTTGATGCTGCTCAATGACTTTCTTTATATCTGGTTGCATTGAGGTTAATTCTAGTTGTAAAGCACCTCTTTTTACGATGTCAAGTCTATTGCGAACTTTTAATAATAAAAACCGTTATGAGATGGTTTTCTTCATGGACCACCAAAATATCATTGTGGACCCCCAATTTATAATATTTCGTATGTGGACTCCCTGAATTATTATATGGACCCCTAGGGTCCATGTGGACCCCGGTTGAGAAAACCTGGTCTAAGCATTAAAAGGATATACGCAAATTTAATGAGTTGTTTTTGTTAGCCCCTAGATTATACTACTCTATATGAGTATAATTTATCAGTTCAAAAGAAAGCTTTGTTTAAAGTGATTTCCATAAAAGCAAGTACTCTTAGGGAAAATCAAACAACCTACAAACTAAAAAAATTTAAAGAGTGGTCATATTGTAAGCGAAAATTTATTTTCATCATATAGTTGATTTAATATTTTTCTTGTTATGCAGACAAATAGCTTGTTCCTCACACGTAATCTCTAACAGCGGGAAGAGCCTTCTAAGCAACATACGATATCACGATCTTGTATATTTGGATTTCTCATTTTTAAGAATTTTCAGTTCTAGAAACAGAATATTTTCATGAGAAACTTTCCAAAGATATAAAGAATTTTCGAAACAAATTTTACCCATACAAAAGTATACATATACTAGATAAGATAAACTACGTTAATTTGCAACTAAGGAGAGCAAGCAGTTCTTTCAACAAATTTTTTTACAATTAAAACGTTTGTAGCTGCTCCTTCTTTCGCTATTAATCAATAGTGAACCATAATAGCTGATATTTCAGATGAAGAAAAAAATGAAAAAAGTATTAAAATTAGAAAAAAAATCTAGAAAAAGGCAATTTGATGCTTGAGGGAAGTGATGAATTCACTACATAAGCAGTCAGGCTGTCCCAGAGATTGGTAACTCTGTTTGAAAAGAAATCTTTACAAAACGTTTTTGGTGTCAATTTTTTTTTATAAATTTATATTAGTGCATTCCTTGAACTCTTCGTGAAAATAGTGGTAAGACATCGTTATTAATATAACATAATGTAATTTAGCTTAGCAATAAAAAAAGCGGATGCCTTTGAAAATGCATTTGAGAATTATCAATCAAGAATAGGGTATTTTTCATTTTTTCATAATTCGTCTATAGCTCCTTCTTGAAACGATCAACACTTTGACAAAGAAGAATCAGATAGGCCATTCCATTTATTGAATGCTCTTTGAGTAAAGTATAGCGCTGGTGGTATTTATTTTGAAAAGCTTCACGTTTAAACTGGAATGTATGTGACGTTGAGGTTTTTTGTGAAAGGTAAAGGTAAATTCCATTTCTGATCGTTCTGTAATATAGAGAAGGTATTTTTTAGTCTTTAATCCTACGATAAATATCTTAATCCTTTTAAATGTTTGAAGAACACTCTCTTCACTTTCTCTATTTTTTTCATGTTTGTTATCGAGAAATTGGCAAAAATTACATTTAGAACGAGTTTAACTAAAGATTTGAACAGATGCAGTGCAACTTCTTTATCGTACAAGATAAAAGTGAACATCACGTGATCTTTGAAAGAGAAATTTGAGTCGATGATTAATCCCAAGTTATTTTGTTTGTCAACCCACCAATGTAAAAGGAAATGTCCTCATTTTTACCAATTTGGAGATGATAACACTTGTCTAGATAGAGCTGCAAGTCCTACTCTATACTCCAATCATATATTGAATGCAAATGATACCGTAAGACATTAATTGAATCTTCCCCAGATCCTTTGAAAATATTCATATCATCTGCAAAAAAATTTACATTCGAATTGAGTTTATAAACGATGTCATCTATGAAGATAGTGAAAAAAATTGGACCAAGTACGGATCTTTGTGGGATACCGCTTTTAATTTTAGATTTAATCGAACTATGGATTTTCTATTGAGGATATAATCCTTCATCCAATTTAGAAGGTTATTAGTAATACTGAAGGATTGGATTTTAAAAATTAGTCTTTTATATGGGGCAGTATTGAATGCTTTTTGGAAATCAAGATACATAATATTGACTGTTTTGCTTTTATCCATTTCTAATGATAATTCGTAGGAAAATTAAATTAAATTAGTAAACCTAAACTTTTTTGGGATGAATCCATGTTGAAGATTTGATATCAATTTGTTCTCACTTAAATGAGCAAAGACTTTATCTTTGATTGTTGACTTAATAACTTTATAATCCACGCAGTTAACCGATATGGGTCTATAATTAGAAAGATATTTTTGTTACCTTTTTGATATACAACTTATTTTCCATGACTGTGGAAGTTTACATTGGACTAGAGCCTTGTTATACCGAATAGTTAATGGTTCCGTGATAACATTAACTAGTATTTTTAAAAAAAATAGATGAAATGTTATCCGGTCCAGGAGATTTTGATGGATCTAAACTAGTGACTTTGTTGTAGACTTCTAACATTGATATTCAAACTTTATCTAGTGCCTCCAATACTATCCCATGTTCAATGGTTGTCGTGAAAAATTTACTTTCATTTTTATAAATGGAAGACTGATTGTAAACTTCTGGTATGAAGTTCTTTTTTATTCTTTATAAAAAAGAGTTGGTCTCTAAAACAACATGATTTTTTCTTTTTCCACTAATATTATTCCGCGTAAATTTGGAGTTTCGTTTGAAATTTCTCAAAATATCGATCTCATAGTTTATTCAGAGTAGTTTAGTCAGTTTACGAAGATCGTTACTGAATTTCATATATTTTTATAGATTGTAAACAATTTCTTCTTCTTCTTCTTCTTATAAAGTGGTATGGAGCCTTTGTTTATAAAAACCGTGAACCTTTTTTTGTCAGAAGATAAATATGTCATTGTATTTGTTCTTTAAGGATAAGATCAAAAACATATAGAGACTTTTCTAGATTCACCTTTTTGAAGTTTCTCCAATCAATATTTTAAGATTATTTTCAATAGTGACATAATCAGCAGCATAAAACGTATATTTGGTATGTTTTGTATTACATGTCATTTTAACCCATTTACGACCAATGTTCCTATTTTGGAACATAAGTAATTTGATCTTCGTCTGCTTTTTTCAATGACTTTGAATATAAATCGTCTGCGTTTTTTTAGATATCGTCTGCTTTGCTTGGTCTTAACCCATTTACGACCAATGTTCCTATTTTGGAACATAAGTAATTTCATCTTCGTCTGCTTTTTTCAATGACTTTGAATATAAATCGTCTGCGTTTTTTTTTAGATATCGTCTGCTTTGCTTGGTCTTAAATGGGTTAAGACAATGAAAGATATACAATAATGATCACTTTTGGTTAAAGCAATAAAGTTATATCATCTATAGGATTTTGATTACTACTGATCAATAAGTATTGTAAAGTTTAATTACGACTTGGATCAATTTTTGTAGGTTTTTGAATGTCTTATTTAATTGAGTTTTCTTAAATCTCCAACAACTAAAATTGCTTTTTATTTCAGTAATTTTCTGAATAATTTCAAGAGTGCTTTCAAATTTAGCAGTATTTGAACTTCTATAAAAACAATTTGCGATTATGGGTTGGTCATTATTAGAAGCTTTTATGCTCAAGATTTCAATGAGTTTTGTCGACTAAGAAGGAAACATGTATACAAGGTCAATTCTCTCTTCTAGTAACATAAGATTTTTTTGGGTAACCAAGTTTTTTTAAAGGAATTTATGTAGATACGTCATTAAGTAAAAATAATTAATTATTATAATTGAAAAACGAAATTATAATAAAAAAGAATTTCAATATACAAAGAGAAGTGTGTTTGAAATAAAATTAACAAAATCATTCAAAGACGACTTTAAAATGAAAAGGAACGAATTTAAAGCGAGGACGAAATTAAATTGAAAAAGGATTAATTTAAAGTGAAAATGGTAATATAATATAACTATCAACTTTAAATTTAAGTTTATGAAATTTGAAATGATTTTTTAGGTAGAAACTGTCATTGATAAACATAACATCATAGCTAATAGTTTTAGCAATTATTTTAGCAATGTCATCCATCCATTTTCATCAACAATTGATTTTGTTTGTGAAGAAAAAATTTAAATAGTTGGAATTAAAAGTTTTGATATGAAAATGAACTTCTTTGGAACTATTTAATAATCTTTTTTTGAAAAAAGATTTTCTTGCAAGGCTCATCCCACTAATAGGACCATCTTTTACAAAAAAACGAAAATCTTAGTTAATTTCTGAGTTTTATGAAAATATGAATATTTTCATCGCACCTTCTAAAAACAACACTCCATCTAACTACAAAGCAAAGCATGGCTACTAATCTCTTTGCTTCAATAGCAATTGGAGACTGAAGTGCTGTGTTCTTTGTATGGATCACGATAATTGTTTAAGTATACATTTTGAAAATTTGTCAAATTTTGAACAAAGTCATTGCACTATTTTTCTATTATCTTTTACATATTGCATGTTTTTCATTGGCTCAACAACAATCAACCTCATCTATATATATATATATATTATATATATAATACATTTTCATTGAAATTATTTTTTCTGCCTTTTATTATAAATTTCAAATGCTGGTGTTTATACTCAAAGAAGTCATAATGGGTAAAAGGGCGACTTTGTTTTTGTAGGTAGTAAGTTATTTGAAACTTTTTAGTGCTTCATCTATTGCAAAAATAACATAGTGAAAAATCTAAAATGAATTTATTTGGTAAATTAGTAATTTGCCACGTTAACATACTCGTATGCATGTATGTATAAACACCACCGAGATTTCTATTTTTATATGTAACACTTAATTGTAAAAGCCATTTTCAGTCGACAAATGGCCTACGAATGAAACTAATTATTATTTAGATACAAATAAAGTCATATTTATTGCAGGTAGCATAAAAATGATAGAGAAGACAAATTAACTCATGCTATCCTAATTAAAAATTTCGAAAAAAATCGAACATTTAAATCAGGTGAAATGAGCTTAACTTTCGTAAAAATGTTGTATTAAAAATATATATATAAACGTTGAATTATTTAGATAGGTTGAAACTGACATTTATATCTCCACTTTTTCCTTGTTGATTAAAAAATTTTAAAATAGTTAAACATTTGATTGAATTTTTTTCAGGAATTTGTTTGGGATACAAGTGTCCGAGTGATAGTTTTTGCATAGACGACGATTTATTGTGCGATGGAGTTGCGAACTGCGACAAAAGCTTTGATGAGTTTAATTGTAAAGGCAAATGTAAGTTTGAATACTTCATTTCATGTTTTAATTTTTTTTTGACTACAATTATTTGAGGACGTTGTAATAACTCTTTCTCTTTGATAAGATCATTTTTAGTTAAATCATCTCGTTTACTGATGTCCCCCATGAAGTAGGACGTGTGTTAGAAATTTTTTTGAATAATTTTGTAAATGAATGTGATACTACCACTAATAAGCAACAAATACATTTAGTTATTGTAAATGCGCATTTTTTTGTACTTATTTCATCCTGATAAAACCTAAGACGGGCTTTGTTACTGCATAACCAAACCATACCTTGATATATATTATTTTACAAGAATGTATGTTTTAAATATGCCATTTTTACTTCACTAAACAATCTATTAATTAGATATTCATCTAAACAATCAAATTAGAATTGAAAAAAAACTTAGAACTAAAAAAAGATAAATTATAAGTAAAAATGATATATAAAAGCTAAGTGAAAGATACAATCCTAACACGAACTCACCCAAAATAAGAAACAATATTAACGTCTAGTTTTAGCTTGATTACTAGCAAGGTTAAAATCGCGTCGCCAAAGCACTACTTTCTACCGGTAAAAACCTTTAAATTCTTCAGAGGAAGAAAACCAGGATAAAAAATCGACACAACGATTTTTATTATTTGATCGCTAATTATTATTATTGTATATACATATGGTATTAATTTTTGTATTGGTTTATATATTATTCTTTTATATATCATTTCCAAAAGTGCTTTCCAATTTACATTGGCCCTGACCTTTAATGTATTTTGGAAATGAAACTTTTCTTTTCTTCTTCATTGATTAAATGTTGCTTGTTAAATAAATAAACTTTCTTGCTTACTTACCTTCCTTAATCTTTTCGTGAGCTTCACGATGAAAAATAAATACAGAATCTACTATAGATTCTTCCTATAGTTTCAGAATAGAAAGATAGTTTCAGAAAGACTAGTTTTTCAGAGACTTCCTATAGTTGGAAGTTATTTTTGGGAGAATTAGCGCCAAAGATAATGAACTTGCATCTAGAGTAATTAACTTTAAGTTTCCATGCAGTGAAATAACTCTCTAAGATTATATTTAGGTCCATAAGGTGTTTGCAAATACGAGGGACACGCTTAGCGCCGAAATATACGCATATGTTGTCTGCAAAGATGATTAACCTTATTAAAAACCAAATATAGAATGCTTAAATCTTATATTAAAAATAAGATGTTTAAGTTATTTAAAGAGTCCCTAATGTCAGATACGTATATGTTGAACAGAAATCGTCTTAAAGTCGAACTTTGGGGGACCCCACGTTAAGGTGTTGCCGTTGCTCACAACATATTTGAAATTCTTCTTACTTTTTTTGATGTTGTGTATTGTTCTAAAAAAAAGGTGTTTCGAAATTTCATTCTAAAATTCCAAAATTTAGGGGTTGCACAACTAAAAAATTCAAAATCAAGTAAAAAAAAATTTGTTGTAGATGGCGTTAATTTTTTATTTGTGTTTTTTTTTCAAGTTTTTCAAAAGAAAAATGAGTAATATTTCAGATATTTTGATTTATATATTTTACATAAAAAATTAATGTATAAAAAGTAATATAGAAATTATATATATTTCTTATTTTTTAATTTCTCCTTTTTTAAAAAATTGTCCTGTTTTTCATGCCTTTTACACCTCCAAATTTTAAGTAGGTGTTTTTTGCTAAATTATGTTCCTGTGTCCGAACACTTAAAACTTAAAGGCTGCAGACTTCCTACATTCTCACAAGTTTTATTATGCTACTTAAGTCATATGAATAAGTAAAGAAATGAAGATTCTTCGAAACAATCAAGGATAAGTGTGCTTAGTTCAAAAATGGTTGTTGAAGAAATAAAAAGGCACTATCAAAAAATAAAACATTCCAACAATAGCTAATGACAAAATATACCAAAAAGTGTTACATTTTCATCTGAATATGTTAAAATGACAAAAAAATTCTTTTTTTGGCCACGGGATGTTTTGAAAAATTAGAAGATATAAAATTTACAAAAACTGATTTTGAAAAAATGAAATTAATGACAATATTTTCTTTTTGAAAAAAATAATGGAAGTTTTTTAATATACGAAAAAAGGCTGAAAAGAAAAAAGTTACATTTCTTGAAAATAAAATACAAATAAAAATTGAAGCAATTGATGAAAAAAAGTTTGAAAGAAGTTATTTGAAGAAAGTTTACAAGATAAAAATTCACAAGTTGTGTACAAAAGATGTCCTAAAAGATGTAGGAAAATTGGAACTAATTATTTTTACCTCATGATATATTAAAATATGAAAGAATAGTTTCACCGTTATCTAGAAAGAATGTTTTACCCACGGCGCCTTGTGCTATTTTTCAATGATTATTGGAAGTCTATGAGAGCGATGCAAACAATATAAATATCCATCCTACTCAGGCTCATAAATATAAATTGAAGTAATAGGAAAAATTGCAAGCAAAATAAGAGAGTCATGGAAATCATTAAACTTAATAAATCTACATTGGGATGGAGACTTGGTATTGTTTCAAATAATAACATGTTTAAAATACTTGGCGTGCCTTTGATAAATCCTTATGCAAAAAAGCAAAGGAGGAATAGCATTATCAAGTTTACTCAAAGAATAAAATTGTAAAGACTCTGTAAAAACAATGGTTATTGACATAACTTGAACATTTAACTGCAACACGTGTTTGCGTCAAAAAAGGCTAAAGAAACCTCTTCTTTGGAGTCCTTGTAGAAATCACATTGGTGAACTATTGCTAAAAAATATGGGAAGATTTGAAAATATATACGACATCTGGACCAGAGTATGAGTTTTATAATAAATTCAGAAAATAATTTAAAAAGTTATATTTGAGTGACAGAAAGGCAAAGGTATCGTGGGGTGTTTTCATCGATAAGGCAAAATTGCGCCGCTTGTATCGAACTATAAAGAAAGTAGGCTTGATGTGGGATCGAACCCAAGACTTTAAGTTATCGAAACTCAGTGTCTAACCAACCTTACTCACGTCCCTATATAACTAACTAAAAATATAACAGAACGAATGATATTTTTTTATGAAAATGAAAACGATAAAACTAAAATTTATTTTTTTTAAAGAAATATTAAAAGAATCTACGTATTGGTCAGATTATAAAGAACTACTTCTTTTAAGTCTCATGTATCTTGATCGTGAGAAAAGTTTTATTAAGAAATAAAGAAAAATGTATTGATTCAAACAAAAATAATATAGGACAAAGTAGCACATGTGTATTCAAGCATAATTGAATAAAAAGTTGATAAAATGAACAAAGTATTTGAAAACATGATGTTAGAAGGCTTGAAAAAACCGCTAAATGAACATGCCTGTTAAGAAAAAAAGAAAATATAAATTCATTTTTGGGAAAAGAAAACTCAAAGATTGCTTCTTCTAAAAAGATTTTTAAGAATCATCTTTGGTATATAACTGAAGCTTTCATTCGAATATCTCTTTTCAGTGAAAAAGTCAATTCTTTAGCAAAAACAAAAAATTGTTGAAAGTATAAAATATTTTAAAAAGGACTACAACTTCAGTATAAGATTTGGAACAAGATATGGAAAACGTGTATTTCCAAAAAAAAGGCTCTTTAAAAATAAAGTATAGAATTACATACTTTAGTTAAAAGCTCTTCATGGTCTTTCTTTAAATATCTAAATTTGGATGAGACTTTTCTACATTTAGAAGTCGAAATGGGAGAAAAATAAAGCTTTATCGATAACCGTGAAGTTGTGTCAAATATTTTTGTAGTAAATAATAATTCAGAAAGAGGAGTAAAATTGGTTTCCGATTACATTCTTTCGTCTTGTATTGAAAAAAGTTATCAATATATGTTACAGGTGGTTGAAAATGATATAAAGAAATATTCCTAATCAAAGAAAAAGAAAATAAACCTTGATCAGAAATTGCTTTAAACTAAAAAAAGTATAAAATCATATTTTATATTTCAATTGTAATATTTTTCTTTATAAAAACGGAATACTTTTTAGCCTTGTCATTTCATTTGGCCAAAATTTTAACGCCATCTATCAGAAAAATATAAAATAATAAACTTGGTTTATTAAAATCTTAAAATTTTAAAAACCTAAAATTGGATGAAACTTTAAATTCATATTTTCGATGTGTTTCTGCACCACCAAAAAAAGTACAGCTTTATCTTGAGTTTTTTCCAAAAATATTGGCAACAGACACACCCCACCCCGTGTCCTATGCTCATTCTCCTAGAAAATTCGTTATTTATTTGACATGTAAGAAAGGAAAGTGTAAAAAACTACCTTGAAGATGCATGATGTCGCAAACATGCTATACTAACCTTGAACAATGAACTTGAGGAATGAGCACACCTTCGTGCCAGACTGTATCAAAAGCCTTCTCAAGGTTGTAAGATATCATGACTACGTAGAGGCCATCGTTTAAGCTTTTGGCAATATCATGGTGCAAAGTAAGAACAGCATGATTTGTTGAATTTGTCATACACTTTGTTCAGGCAAGGAGAAGACTGATAGGCTGTAGGTCACTAGCTTTGGAGCTCTTTTTGCCAACTTTTGGCACACAAACATGTATAGCGCTTTTATAGCAGTCCAGATAGAACCCAACTTTTATAAAAGAAATATATATTGCCAGCAAGACGTCTCTAAACCTAGGGGAAGATTCTTGATGAATAGGTTAGTAGCAATAAAATATCTTTTATATCAACAATCCTACTTAACCTATATTTTTTTAACTCTACTCAAAGTAAAGTGATTTTGTAGTATCACTAAAAAATATTAGTTAACAAAAAACTTTTTGGATTTTTGAATTTTTGCTTTCAATTTAAAATTTTTGAAGATAAATTGAAAATACTTTCTTTTTATAACTTTGAGAGCTTAATTTTTAAGAACAATAATAAAAACTTTTAAAGGCATTTAAACATTTATTACAATTACATCAAACATTTAATAATTCATGAAATATTTATAACTTAAAATTACTTTTTTTATCTACAATCTTTGAAAATAATAGAAGCTGTATATCTTTTTGAAGAGTCACATACAGTAGAAATCGGACATAACAAATTTTTAACGATTTTTAGATCTATTTGTTATAACCAGGGCCCGCCCACCCTATTTATTTTGGGGGCTTGAGCAAAATAGGATTGCAAAATTTTCATAATGTATAGTTTCAGCCCCTTTGAGCCACCTCCCCCCCCCCCCCCCCCCCCCATTTTGGTTTACGCGGGCTCTGGTTATAACCTAAAAAGATAGGTACTATGTATCTCGATACATATAATCTTTGTTTTTTTTATCATTTTTTTAATCATCTTTTTCAAATTGATACAAAAGACCATTAATTTTGTTTTCTGACGAAAATATATGAATAGTCTGAAAAGCTGTTTTAATATTTAAAAAAAAATTATTTAAGAAAATTTAAAATAAAAAAAATAATTTACATATATATTTTTTACAATATTGCTAATAAAGTTAAATTATTATATCTTTTAAAATCATTAAACTGTTATGAATAGTTTTTGTTAAAAAAAATAATTTTTCTTAAGAAATTTTTTTCATTATAATGAAACTTTTTTATGACGAGAGTTTTATGAAAATTTGCTATAGTTGGGAAGAGACTGATAAAATATTTTCATTGTGAAGTTCGTTACAACCAAATTCGTTGGAAGATTTTATATTAAGAAAAAGATTTATTTGAAAAATGAAGAAACAGAAAATAAAACCATTCCTTAATAAATGATCACAAAAAAAGCAAGATGAATAAAAAGTTAAATTTGTTCAGATAATCAAAAGGCAGATTTGGAAATAATTTTTTTAATTCTTATCAAATACATCACCATTTTTAAGCTTAGTTTATATTATAATTTTTTTTACCTATTTCTAATATTGTCGATCGCCTCGCTAGTCGAGATCATAAATAAAATTCTGGGAAAGAAATACCCCGAGATAGCCTAGATTATTTTATCCGTTTCAATCTCAACAACAAAGAGATGCATTCGCCGAAGGAATGTTTTGATAAATAACTGAGGATTAAGATTATTTTGAGATCACAACTTTTCTTAGGCTATTTAAATGTATTTTCGACGATTTTTTAAGTTATATAATAAATATATCAGCAATAATTAGTATGTGATATAACCAAAAAAGGTTAAAATGTAATGTAATTGTGTTAGTTTTGGGTCGATGGTTTGCGAACTTGCATGATCTCTCGCCTGTTATTACCATTATATGATATATAGTGAAATTTCTTCCTTTGGTAATATCCGAAAAGTTAACTTATAATTTAGAATCTTTTCATATTTTGAATGAGCAATTAACATATATTCTATAAAATCTATATATCAATAAACATTTCTAAGCTATGGAATTGTAAAAATTGTTTTTATATAGTTGGCGATGAAAATTTTACTAGACTGTGAATTTTAATTCAATTGGCTATTTTTTATACCCTCAATTGAGGATAGGATTGCAATTTTTAATTTAATCAGCCTGCGGGAGACCTTGAAAAATAAAAGAGAAACAACAATTTTTAAAATTCAGAAAAACACTTTCTCTATCTTCCAGAATTTTAATATTTTTAAGAAAAATACATTAAAAATACCCCAAAGGAAACATATTATATAATTCAATTTCTATATTTAATTGGTGATGAATAAGGATTTTGACAAAAACAGATTTTTCATCTTGATTGTTTTGCTTATAAATAAATGAAATTAATTACATATATCTCCTATAGTTTGAGCAGTATTTTGTGAGATTAGGGCGTACTTTCAGTTGTTAGATTAAAAAAACTAGTTCCTCTATTAATTAAATTATACTAGTAAATCTTGTTTGGAATAAATAATTTAAAATTATAAAATGTATTTTTCAAGTAAATGTTCGTCATAATTGAATATTATATTTCAAAATCAATTTTACTCTTTCTAAACTCCACTATTTTATCTGATAAGATATGAAAAGTGCTTTTTGCCTGTAAATGGAAATTAAGATTAACTAACACCACTCAATAGGTTTAACTTGTTTCATTTAACAAATTTTTTACTAACTTATGTTTTTATACTAAGAGCCTATAGAAAAGCTAGATGATAATCTTTAAATATTTACCTATATTTTTTTAATTAATACGAAAAAAATTTTCACCTAAAATAAATTTCAAAAATAATAATATTCTTTTTTAAATATCCAAACATTTAAAATATAACCTAGTAAAGATTCCTTTAAATTATATTATCAGTTACAAAATATTTATAATGCAGTTTAAAATAAGAAAAGATACCTTTAAAGTTTAGGGTATCTCGAGTGTTTTCTTCTACAAGGCTGCGCACATTGTGTTGAATTATTGGCAAAGATTGTTGAGAGCTTAATTTTAAAACAAGGTGGTTAAAAAGAAAATCATGCATCTTGACAAAGGTTTATGATTCGTCCAAGAGATAGTGGTCCTCTTCTTGATTCAAACTTTAAATAAATTGGCGTAGCAAAGTGTTTTTTATTCGTTTTTGAAGTTATAAAATTCAGCTTCTATACTTTCAAAATATTTTTTTACAGAAAAAAGGAGTTTACCTTTATATATGATATACTCAAAAGACAAAGTTTAATAAGAAAATATTCAGCTCAGCTTGTTATTCTTTTATCTTGGAACTGATTGAGAGAATGAAAAAAATTTCAAAAAATTATGTTGACAATTTGTTTTCAAACTGATTCATGAATAAGTCTGCATATAAATTTAGTATGTTTTAAATTAAGCTGGCACAATTTCTCAGGAAGTATATCTATACATTATGCACTAATGATCAACTAAATTTCAGCTTTAATTAATATTTTTTTAAATAGTTTCCTCTTGTCTAAAAATTGAAAAATGCACCGGTAAAAATTTAATCTGGTTTTGAAAAGATCTAGTTAATTATATTGTGAAACAAAACATATCATGCAATAAAAACAAA
>JAUIRK010000172.1:0-377500 GCA_030549495.1 Nectonema munidae | reverse complement strand
TGAGTCCCAGTATCTTTGTTTGTTTGCAGAGTGTGCGTGTGTTTGTTTGTTTTACTACTTCGCTTGCGCTCTCTGATACCTACCAAGTAGCAAAAGGCGTATGGATATTTTATAATAATAATAGGAGATATCATTTCACACGCATACTCAACGTTATAGATGTTGCGCGATTTAGCTAATATACCTCGCAAAATTCTCTCTATACACTTCTATCTTCTTCATCCAGCTATTTTTATCACTGAGATTGACTATATTTTGCTGTGCGATCTTATTCTCCTGCCATAAAATGAAGGTGAGTTAATCCTCTATATAAAACATTATACATATCAATAGCCATATGCATACATGTTATCTCATAAATAATAATCACCTTTTCTAGACAGATCTCTCCATTACTTCATGTTGTCACAAATGTTAATAACAAGTACGCTTGTGTCATATTCATTTTAAGTCGTTAATTCCGACTTGGCTCCTTCATTATTATCCGTTTAAAAATACATTTTTTATCCTCAAATTTTTCTTTCTCTTTTTGCCTTTGAATACGGGAAAGATAAAAAGATTAACATTTTTTTAATAAAAATAATTTAGCATATAACGTTTTTTTGTAAAATATTTGAATTATATATTGGTAATATTTGACTAATACTGCGACTATAGTCTTTTCAAATAAAATAGGGTTTACTTTATTACGTGTTGACACTATCATTGCATCAACTACATAGCAAAAAAGGGTAAATCTTCTCGTATTATTTATTATATTTTTGCAGAACGTGAATAAATCTATGTAAAAAAACTATTTGCCTTCTTGTCCAAAGAACAAATTATGCACGAACAAATTTGAGTAAAAAATTTGAAAATCAGAAAAGTTACCTTGCATGAAAAAACTCGCCAGAAGCCAAGTTATATCAAAAGTTGGAGATAAAAAGTTTAAGAATTGTCTTGAGAACAAAATTTTCGATGGTCTAATTGTTGAACTAAACCAAAGCCAACTTTTTTTCGTTTTATTGTATAATAGGATCTATATAAGAAAATACAATATGAGATGGATGCTATAAATTTATTTCATATTTAAAGTTGCACTTTATTTTAATTAATTGTCATGGGATTCTTTTGCAAAACTAAGCCTAGATAGTTGAGGAGGAATCTGTTTTCCTACTCCTTTAATTTAATTGTGGTTTTAATTGTTATTCTATGTCGCATGCTTTGTTGGTCTTTTAAATTGTGATGTGACTGATATAAGTGAAGAACCTGATTAAGAATTCTCAGTGTATACACGGAAAAGATCTACTCAAGCAAAAGTGATTTTATGAAAAATTCAGTTTAACCAATTTTATTCTTTTATATAAAGGAAATAAATTATTTTATTTTACGTATAATTTCTATATAAAGCAGCAATTTTTTAACGTATCCAATCAATTACCCAAATTTTAGTGCAGCCATTTTAAGTGGGCTATTTTACTGTGCGTCCATTTTTACTTCCTTTTTCAATTTAAGTGTCCCTTTTACTTTAAGTGTGTCCATTTTTACATCATCTTTTTTGATTTTAAGCTCCTCTTCTTATTTTAAGTTTGTTTTTTTGCAAATTTTTTAAACTGATTTTTGTTTTATTTTTAAGTGTTATTCAGGTTTTTTCTTAATTATGATTTTTATCTAGTTAATTTATCTTACTTATTTCAATTTTTTTGTAAGCTTTTAATTAATTAATTTTACTTTTTGCAAAATATAAAAAATTATAATCAATGAAAATTATATATAAAGGTAAAGTACCATAAGATGTTTTCATCGAGAAGGCACAATTGCGCTGCTTGTATCGAACTATGAGGAAAGCAGGCTTGATGCGGGATCGAACCCAAGACCTTTAGTTATCGAATCCAGCATCTAACCAACCTTACTCACGCCCCCTTAATTATAATTATTTTATAAAAAATTAGTAGGATATTTATTACGAAAAAAAACTGAATAATAGATGTAAAAAAACATACTCAAAATAATAAAACGCCTTTATACAAGATCAATAAAATTTCGAGTCACTAAATTTTTAACGAAAGAATGAATTAAGCAAGGATAATAGCAGTTGATTAAAACAGTCATGGTGGAGTTAGTTGTGATATTTTATTTTTAATATGTTCTGATTGATTCAGATTAATCATGCAAAGAGGAATGGGGGATAAATGTATATGTCTTCTTAAAATGCCCACTTTATCGTTTAAATATATGAAACTTATCTTTACCAATTGCTGCAACAAAATGGGTCTGTATTCTCATAAAGATACCTATATAGGAAAAAATTTCTATATATTACATAGAGCTCATTCATTACCTTTGGAAAATTGTTAAAATTACGTTCAGGGAGTAATTTATCCCAACATAGGAAACACTGACGCTAGATACTAAAGACAAATCAATTTAGCCAAGACCTTCTGTGAAAATTTGGGCTTCTCTTTTGAGAAAAAAATAAAATATTGTTGTTATCTAACGTGGAGAGCGAAATAAGAGATAACAAACAATTACACTGAACATATATAAAGTTTATTAATATAAATTTATAAAGATTATAATATATAATGATTTGAATATCAACTAAAAATTATTTACAATTTAAAAATTCGTTTTTGATAAACATTTTAAAGATATCCAAAAAATATTAAGAATATAAAAAATTAGGATGGTAAAAAATAGATCAAATTAAAGCCCTTTGAGACAATCGCCGCTCTGCAAGTCGTATTTGCCCACCTCCAGTCCGACAGGGTTTGGGGCGGACTCTAGATAATGATTCACAGGCCTATAAATAATTTTTTCCTGATCAAACATTAAAAAGGGATTTTAAGTATATTTAAGTCATCGAATTCAAAAATAAGAATAGTTTTACTCATCACGTCAGTTTATGGGTAAATTGATGATGTCTCGACCTTAATTACCATATATCCAATCTTATAGTCAAAGAAGAGCTAATATAAAACAGCATATAAAAACAAAACTGGTTTATTTTAAATAAAATTAATTGTGCTATTTTTTCACGCAAACAAAAGCATAAATTTATTTTATTTTGATATATTATTTTTTAGATTAATTTAAAAATAATACAAAAATTTTTTACCATAGCTTCCTTCAGAATTATTTATATTTGTGGACAATATTATTATAAAAATTATAATTTTATTGTGGCCCTAGTGTTCGCGGGGCCCTATGCAAAATGGATTGCGCGGGGCCCAGTGTGGGTAGGAAAAAAGATTAAAAGTGAGAAATAAGATTTTGAAAAAAAGAATAGGAATTTGTTTTATTATTTTTTCATTAAAACAAAATGACGATCAAAGTAACTTTACTTTGCGAACCTTGCATTTAACGAAATCATACAATATATCATCAAAATGAAAAATGAGAAGCGCGGGGCCCACTGCGGCCGCATAGGTTGCAGTGGCCTAAGGCCGGCCGTGGAAGTTATAAATTGAACATATGTGAATATGTTAGAAAATGATACTTACCTCCTTTTAAGATGAAAATGGGTGATAAAGATAAAATAATTAATTTTTTTTTATATAAAAAATATTATATAATAATAAATATTTTATACAATTTTAAATTTATATATAAAATAATCAAATGATTTGCACTCTAAATAAAAAAAAATCGATATTTATAAATTCAACCCCTAACTCATTTGATGTTTATGCTTTTATACCCAAATGATACGAAATTTAATTTTAAGTGCTACGTGTCGCCCGGCGAAATATCTCTGTACAAAAAATCTCTTGTCAATAAATCTTTATTTTTTATTATTAAAAGTAAAAACTAAGCCATTCTTCTCACTCCTAGTTATTTAAATATGCAATAAATTTCCAATAAAAAGAGAGTTCATTTATTTCCAGTGCAATCAATAATTCTTAGATAAAAGTGGATGAGCAATTGGAGAACCCAGCCATGAACTTCACTAATATGTGAGCAAATGACAGAGTCATCGGTGAATATAATGCTTTGTTTTCCCTTATCAAATGATTTTACGTATATAAATGCTGGCCTGATTTAGTCTGCAAAGAAGGTTTGCATCTTCATTGTTTTACAAAGAAAGATTGACTCTATGATTCCCAGTAGAGAAAAATTTTTATGCATCCAGTTTTACTGAAAACTAATTTTACCACGAATACTTTAAATCAATTTTTATTATGAAAAAATAACTTTACAGAAAGGCCACTTTCATGCAAATATAGGCAAGATCATAAAGAATGCCAAACTGGCGTAAGTATAAGAGAATATAGTATAACAAGTAGTGAGTGTGGCGAGTATTGAGGAATTAACTTGTGACACATGACTCACGTTGTTCTTTCCAACATTCTCCTTCTTATCGTGGTAAATCGTCTAATCATTTTTACATTGTGTTTATGGTTGTTTTGTGATCCTATCAAAAACTTTGAAATCAATATTTCCTCTTTATAAATTCTCTTTCAATTCTCTTCAATAGACAGCAGCACGAACTCTTGTTACAAGAATCAATATTATAAGTGTATGCTTTTTTGTATCGAATACACTTTTTTTTCATACGTATTTTTTTATTATCATGAATTTAAAGCTTCATTTCTTACCACCTTAATATATTTTCAAGATTTTCACTAAACTCTAGAGAAAATAGGCGAGTTTTGCTGCTTGTTAGAAGTACATGAACTAATTTATTATTATTATTCATTTGCATAATTAATAAAGTTGTTCATTAATTAATTTGATTTGCAGGTAAATCTTCTCGTATTATTTATTCTATTTTTCCAGATCATGTATAAATCTATAAGTGATATATATATATTATAGATGGATTTACCTAGGAAGAAGGGGGGGGGGGGTGAGGAAGGCGGCACCCCCCCCCCCCCCCCGCCCCCTGTTTATTTTATAGTTGATTAGTTAAAGTGAATTTGATGAAATGATATAGTGTACAGACATGAAATTATAAAAACAATGTAACAATTAAACAATGTAGTAACTTTGAATTTGAATCTTTATGATAAAGTTGAAAGGTGGTGTGGTATTTTTATCGAAAAAAGTATTAATTTGCAGCTAACATCGAGCTATGGATAATCTAGCAGAAGCGAGGCTTAAACCCGGAACTTCAGATCGATAGCAGCGCTTCTAACCGTTTAACCTCGCAGCCACTAAACCACTTACGTTTTGATAAAAACAGAAAAGTTAGTTTAACCTTTTAAATAACAACTTTTCATGATAGAAAATATTAGATTCTTCTGATAGACCCACCACCCCCCTAAATTTTTGACCAAGATCCATCCCTGATATATATGTATGTTCATTTGGCTATTCAATTTACTATTAGAATTTTTTTCAGAGTCCAATTTTTTAATAAACAAGAAAGAACGATAACAAGAGGACAGTTTAACGCCCGGTAAGTGTTAAAAATTTTAAATGGAATCTTTATTAGAATTAATCGAACAAACAAAAAAATAAAGCTTACTGATATTTTAAGTTTAATGGAATCACCACGTTCTCCATATTTAATTGTTACTTGATCTTAATCTATTTTTGATCTCTTTTTGAAAAAAAATGTTAAACTTACTGAGATCTGGGAAAAACAAAGGGCATAATTAAGAATAAAAAACATTACAATTATAAACGTAATATACACATATGAATATAAATTTTTGTTAAAGGAAATTGAAGATAACAATTGGAATAAAAACTTTATATAGATTTAAAAAAATTAAAGGAAATTGATTTCTTTTCAGAATATAAAGTGTGCAATGAATTTTTTGAATATTCGTTCATTCAACGATGACTACAAGCATGAATATTCCAAATGCAGTACCAATGACGATGTTGATGATGTCGAAATGAAAAGATTTTCAGTAAAAACATTTTATACATCTTTCTACGCGTAAACTTTTTTCTATAATTTTTTTGATATTAAAAATTAAACCTTGATTTAAAGGTTGTAGTAAAGCTGTTGTATTTGCAGGAATAAAAGTCATTTTAATATGAGTCAAGTTAGCAAAACTTTTTGAATCAGAAGAAGCGTTGTGTAGAGACAACAAAACTTTTCTTTGTTGTCTTTTAATTTTTTCATTTAAATACAACCACGAATTTCTTCAAAAATTTTACATGTCATCGATGCTCTTGAGTTATTATCGCGTTAAGCCGGTAAATTATTTAAATTTATGTTGCGGAACAGCGAGGTTTTGCTGATTTTCCAATAAACAAAACAGATTAAAAGTCTCCAAACATGTTGACACATAATGAAACAGCCAATCTTTCTGTTGAATTGCATGTTTTACCTTTTAGAGATAAAGAATTATCGGGTAAAGCTCTAAAAAACAAACCAACTTTATTTTTCCAATCTTCGACAGTTTTTAAATCATTATCTCGCGTTTTTCCACAAACTTAAAAAATTTATATTATGTTTTAACCTAATTTTTTCAAGCCATATGTTGAACGCTTTGAAATCATATAAATTAAGAGTTTTTCATTTTTATTGAATTAAGGGTCCACATATTGGAACATTAGCTGATCATACTTTTTGAAACCAAAACCACACAACTTTGTCAATTAAATTGCTTTTTTAATTGGAATCAATATTTCTTCATAAAGCTTTAGATATTGATTTTTTCTTTTGAATATATTTTGGAAAGTAGTTTTTTATAATTTAAATATCTCATCAAGATGTCTTTGAATCTTTCATTTGCTATTTATAATTAATTTGTTTTTTTAAAGAAATTTCATTATTCTTTCGAGACATGTGAACCAAAATTTAATTAATTTTTAAATCAATTTTATTCTTATCCTTCTGAATGAATTATGTAAAAATGAATGAAAAAATTTTATAGTTGTACTTTTTTATATAAAATAAAGTTTATAATAACCTTAATCATCAGTAGAGTAAAATTTCTACATGTTCACACAAGTTAATAAATAAAGACAACTTTGTATTCTTTATAAATCAAAACACTACCAAACATATTTAATTTAATACTTATTTTTTTAGCTATAGAATAAAAATTTTTCTTTCCAATAACTAACAATTATAAAATACACCGTTTTTTCAACTCAAGGTACGTGAAAAATAAATAAAATATTTTATTATATAAAATATAAAAACTTATATTATATATAAATCTGTCTAATAAAATTTTTAAAAAAGTAGACCGCGTTTGTTTTTAAAAACCTGGGTCTTAAAGGCTTAAAGAAGTTCGCAATAAAACAGAATAACACCTTTGATTTAAGTTTAATAAATAATTTTTAATCTATATTTATCTTTCATATCTGTCAACAAATATTTGTCATTTGAGTCAAGTTTGGTGTTTTCAAATAAAATTAAAAAAAGTTGGAGTTTCAGTCTTCTTTTTTGCTAATTTAATCTTTTTCATCTTGGTAAGTTATAATAGTCATCTGTTATTAAAATTCTAATTTAATAAATAAAATTTCTTTTATCGTAACATTAAAACACAGATTATTTTCGTATCTAAGAACTTAGAAAAGTATATACAATTAATCTTTATGGACAATTGTGAGGCCTGTTTAGCCTTGTGTTATAAATATATATCAACGTTCATTAAAAAGTCTTCAAAATTTTTCCCTTCAAAGGAACAAATCTAAAACTGAAAAATTGAAAGAAAGTGTTGTTAATAAATTATAACTATCTTTTGACTTAAAACCTTTTATCTTCATAGCCTTTATTTTAATGTTAGCAAATGCAGAGTAAGTAAAACGTCGTCGTCTCCATGGAATAAATCTTTTTGATGTTTTGTTGAGAAGATATTGGATATTCTTTCTTATGATTGCGATGCAAATGGGCATAATGGATATGAGAGATATATTTATAGCTAAAACTGACTAACCTACTATCTGATATGCCATTAATAGGCTTTACAATTATTTGAACATCATTTTAAGTATATAAAAATACTAGATCAATAATAATAATAATAATAACACAATGTAATAACAAAGATTTTGTTTCAGTGAATTTTTTAGTTGTTTGTCTTTTATTAGGTCGTAAGAATAAAGAAAAAGCATATCTTTGATGTCTCTAATCTTTATTTAAGAACCGATTTTTTGAAAAATAACAAAAAATTGTATATTTACATAAGAAAATTGCAGAAAATTGCCTTTGAAAAATACTGAAACTATACAACAGCGTTGAAACATACAGGGATATGCTAATCAAAAGTAAAACATACCATACTGTTGATCGTTATGTGATTTAGAAAATATTTTGAAAAAAATATCATTTATTCAAGTAGGTTTATTCAAGTATGATTTATATGTTTCACTCAAGTAGTCATTTGATATATGTTAATTTGTTTCCGTTCTTCAACTCGTCTTATTGGTGCTCATTATTTTCAATCTTTTTTAAATTTATCTACTTACTTGAATCTATGTATTTTTATTTCACTACAAAGCCTATATTTTCTTATCAAAAACTAATTCTTTTTTTTCATCTTTCAAAAACAGTCTTCCCATCTATCCACAATTTTATCTTCAGACCCAATCACAGACAACAACAATAATCAAGACATCATAGCAGAAATTTTGAAAGTAATGCTTTTATGTATCATATATTTATTTTACTTAACTTCGTAGGGTTTTAGAAGGTTAAGTGCATAATTAAAATTAAAAAAAATCGGAAATTTTATTCCATAATAAAAAAATGAACTCATTTAAATAACGAGTTTTTGTGTTTAAACAGTGCACATTGGGGCATGTAAGAACTTGAAACCGAAGTGCGAAGAATTTTCAGAATTTTCAGAGAGAGCCCAGAAATGTTTTATAGCAGAAAACAATATAAAGTATTTTTTAGAGGGAAGAACTTTTTTAGTTTAAAACAAACTTCTTGTTAGGTAAATTCCCTAAAAATTGTTAAAAATTTAGATTTTTTAAAGTTAAAGATATCGTGACATATTTTAATTGAAAAAGGCCCGACTTGCACCGCTGATATCGAGTTATACGCAAAAGAGTTCAACGCTGGATTGGAACCTGGGACTTGTAAGTTTCAAATCCATGCATTCATACAACCTAATTCACTTTTTTTGGTTTATCTAAGGTTAGGGTTTTTTTATAAAGTAGATGCATTAACAAAAATGTTAATTTTCCTCTGCTGTTTACATCAGTCCTCTATTTTTGTAGAAAGTCAAAAGAGCATAAAGTAGGTAAGATTATTTAATTAAAGATTAACTATCACTAATCCGTATCATTGAGGCTTAAAGATTGCTGGATTAGCTGTTTTTCGTGATTAACTATGTATTTGGTTAAAATACACCAAACTTAAAAACAAATCACCATGAATTGAATTAAAAATTTTTAATTTAACTCATAATTTTTTTTGGAAAATTTATTTTGTTACAAATTATTATAAAATTTTTTGATTTAACTTTTTGCAAATACTTTTCCTAAACTTTTCTTTAAAAAAACTCTCAAATTTTTGGAAACAAAATTAGTGCTAGTTTATTCATAGTACCGGACTACTCATTGCCATATTTGTGATAATCAATCCTTTTTTTCTTTTATAAGAAACCAACATAGTTTTTTTGTTAAAAAGTTTATAATTTTTCACTTTATGACAGAGCACCACTACACGTGTCTACTTTATATAACTCATAGCTCTATTTTTTTTAAATATTCACAGAATCCACGCCCATACGCATTCTCATTTTTGAAAGCTAATAACTTTCTAGCCCTTTTTTGATATTTTAGAATTTTTTCTAGACAACTTTCCAATTTTCTCATTTATATTCTTATTTTAGCATATTCATCATTGAAATTGTTTTTCATGCCATTTTCTTCTCAATCTTCAATTCTATTCTCACTATTTAGATAAAATAGGGAAAAAAATTCAATTATTTTAAACAATAGGTTTAATTATTTTCATTTTTCACTAAAATCTATTAATTTTAATTTATCTGTTATCTGTTAGAAAAAAAGATTAAATAAACTAATAATAAATAACTTTAATAAAAATAAGATTAATTTTTACCGAAATATACTCAAATCTTTTGAAATTTTTGAAACTTATTTTTTTTTTAAATAATGAATTGTATTACAATGTTTTTAATTATCTAAAATCAAAAATCAAAAAAAATCATTAAAAAAATGAAAATATGAAAAATAAAACTCTTAATTTTTGGTCTAAATATTTAAAAACCTTGAAATACTTCGCATTATTTATAACTTTCTTTGAAAAAAATTAAGATTTTAAAAATTTTCAGAAAACTTCGCTTTATTTTGATCTTTTTGGCTCATGATAAATGAATAAAAAATAATTTTTTATTTTTTATTGTAAATAGTTAAAACTTTAAAATACATCTTTTTCAAAATTTTATTTTTTTAATTCAATTTTGTCTTTTTTTTATTCTAATTTTTCCTTTTTTCAATTACCTTTTTATCGACTCTCAAATTCCAAACAATCTTTTCCTTACAGAATGCTCTACAAATTCAACACCTCTGCCTACTTATTTCATGAATACCCCCAAATATCCAACTATAAAAAAATCATAAAAAAGTTTTTTTTTATGGTTATACTTCTCATGAGTGCAAGTTGAAGAATTGCTATGTTTGCAAATTTCTTTAGTTTCATTATAACTTTTAATCACTATCTTTCTTTCTCATTCTATTCCTTTCTATTTTTAAAATTAATAATTGTTTTATCAATGTATTCACAAACAACCGGCTCAAATTGATTTTCATAGTTTATAGTATTTCTCACTGTTAATCGGTTATTTCTAGCGGTCTAACGGCCTTCAATAATCCATCAACTAATATTGTAAAAATGTTTAAATTACTATAGATTGTATTTTTGGTAAATGAAAAATTTTTATATATGTTTTACGTCTTCCTTCAATATTTTTGTTGAATAAAACTTCTCTCTCTCTCTCTCTTACTTTTATTTTGCGACTTTTGTCAATTTTATTTTGTTTTTTAAATTATAATTTCTCTTTTTAATTCTAATTTGTCTTTTTAATTCTATTAGAACTTATTTGGAAAAGTAATACAAAACAAAGAACAATTTAAAAGTTGCAAGAGATTTTCTTTAACTTTGATAGATTTTCGATTAACAGTTCAAAACAAATTTGATTAAAAAGAATTTTTAATCAAACTTTAAGTTGATCAATTTTATTGCAAAATTTATTTAAATTTTTTTACAAATATTTTTACCCATTTATATAACACTTTTTAAAAAAAATATAAAATAAAATATTGATTTATCGTGCTTCAGAATGCTGAAATAGGATTTTAAAAATATAAAAATCAAAAAAGTATAAAAAAAGTGAACTATATAATTGAAAAAAGACAAAATAGAAATGAAAAAGACAAATTTAAATTAAAAAAAAGAAACATTTGATTTGGAAAAAATAGAATTGAAAAAAGACTGGAATTGCAAAAATTCTTCAAAATTGAATTGAAACAAGGCTATTTAAAAATGAAAAAGATAAAAGTAAACTAAAATAGTATATACGAAAAAGGGTATATACCTTTTATCTTATTAATTTTTAATAATTATGCACATTTCCATTGAGATAATCAATAAAAGTTTTAAATAAACTTTAATTATAAAAATAGAGAAAGACGGATAACGAGTGTGAAAATTTTGTCCTGAGATTCAACATTCAAAAGAAAAAAGGCGATAAACTCGGCTTTACGGTGCTCGGCGGATCCGATACCATTCTCAATGGTGTCTTCATCAAAGGCTTCCATCTTGACACTACCAACAGCATTGCCACCATTTTCAAAACAGGTTAGCTCTATTTTAATTCAACTATGTATCTTGCTTATATCTGGATAGGGCTTCTCATCATCTAAAACAATGATTTTCAACCCATCTTTTGCTTACGATCTGTTTGAGTTCTTTTTTCTACCGATATCGATAGCAAAGAATTAGGCAAAAATTTTCAAGATTCCTCAGGCAAAATAGCAAAGGTTTTAAAAATATTTTTTGTTAAAAATTGGTTTCAGTGTTTAGATAGAAATTTTATTGAAAATTTTTAGTTTAATCGCTTTATCTACTGTATAAAAATAATTTCTAATTCGAATATCAAATGAAAATTACTAACAAAAATCCTTGAAAACTCTATCGACAAATAATGATATTCATCCTAAATGTACCAGCATATAACCTTTTTAAGCATATTATTCATCTAAACATGCTATTTACCATGTGGTTTTTGTTAATTAGCTTTTTTATATTGTTATTACTGAAAAAAAAAATTATCTTTTAAATAAAAATATGCAATTTTTTACACAAGTTTTGAGAATAGACAAAATTGTTATGGCAGAGTGAAGAAGATATTTGAGGAACCTGTATCAAGTATACTTACCACTCTGTCCTTCATTTATTACATTATCCTAATGTTTATTTTACAAATTAATTTGATATGATTTACTTAATTATCCTTTACTACACACGCCCCTATCTTTTCCTTATGTGATAGTTTATACTTTTTGTTTATTATACTTTTTTCTCAATATTTTCCCTTATTCAAAAGGTAAGGTTGGCTTTCTTACACATGGACATTACCCGACATTACCAATCCTATTTTTCTCTCCAAGTTTTTAAATTATTGATTTTGAAAATTAACAGCTTAGTTTATTGTTATAATTACAATTTTTCTTCTTAAATAACATGTTTTCCACTTTTTTCAGTTTTTTCAAATACAACTGTTTTGTATTAAAATAAATTTCTTTCTCTCTCTCTCTTTTATTCCAAACAAATTATATTAGCCAAAATTATTATCTTGTATAGTAATTTGTGTTTTTAACTATTTGCATAAAAATGTTCCAATATTATAAATTAGTAAACAAAAAATTTTTACTCAAAGACATTACTAGTAGAAAGAGATTTTAATAATTTATGTACATTTAACGAGCTTCAAAATCTGGAATTTTCCTAGAGGTTGAAGCTTGATTCTTGATTGAGTGACTTTTGGTTCAATTCCTAATTATTTTTCTCCTAAAACTTTTTTTATTATAATGAAAATTTTGTGATGATCAAAATTTTAAGAAATTTGTAATAGTTTTGAAGGCATATAGTTTTGATATTATTATAATCTCTTCCTTACAAAACGTTTGATTATAAGTGAAAATTACTGACCATCTTAATACCTCAAAAAATAGTTTAAATCCTAAATATACGTACGTATTTAAATGATTGGAATTTTCAGTTTTAAAAAATGGAAAAATATAATTCAAGAAGAAAAAATATGTTAGCCATGAAGCGTCATCATAATGCACTAAGTTTATACTTTATTTACTCCCCCTCTTACTTTTAGCAAAATTCTGGATAAACTACTGAATGGTGAGCATCTAGGAAAAAATTATCTATATATTCAATATGGAAGTCAAATTTAATTAGGCATTAGATAGTTGTGAAAATCGTTGTAATCTTCATATCTATAAAATTGTTTATTTTTTGCAGGAGATGAAATTTTAGAGATAAATGGCATCAATATGAAAATGTGCAAGTTTGAAAATATGAAAAAAACTTTCTTCAATGTGTGGCAAACAGAGCATATTGATATTCAAATCAAGCGATATACGGAATCATTGTCTTAAAATTAAGAATGGGATCATCGCTTGAAAAGAAAGTATTACATATTATATATTTAATATATTTGTTATTATTGAATTTACTTCAGATTCTGCACATTTTTCGAAACTTATTAATATTTGTCAATAATATCCAGCATAGATGTAATATTAATCATAATAAAGGTTAGTACTTCTGATAAAATATATCAATAATTACAAATCTTGTCTAAACACGCCAATATCTATATTCACTTATTAGCTTTTGATTTATATTTTTAAGAAACCAATATATATATGTATATATATGTCTATATTTATGTACGTGTGTGTTTACTATGCAATTTTTTCTATTCTATCAGTTTGTTATTGGAAGGAGAGAGAGAGATGATTTTAATGAATTTTTAATTAGTATATATAAAAAATGTATTCAATATATTTACTTATATGACACTTATTTCTCTATTTCCCTTTTTTATTTTGTTATGTTACAGTTCTTCTTATTTCCTTTGTATAACACAATAAAACATTGTAAAAATTAAACATTTTTTGTAACACTTGACTATATGCCACGGCAAATTTTAATTACATTATTATTTATCAACGTAGTGAATCTCCTCATATCGAGCCATATACATGATGATCAGAAAGGATTGTGTGAACGCGAATCCATTATGGATTTTGCTCACTCAAAGTAGCAATATTTTGTTTACTGGTTAAGTTGAGTTAAGAATTGTATGTGACATTGGCAGATCATTCTTACGGATATCGTGGGTCCTTCTGGAATGCTAAGTTCCGGAAACACCTAAAGACTAACACCTCACGGAAGTTTTTTTTACTGCATATCTTGGTAAATTTATAAGATTTTATGTTTAATATATTTATGAATACACCTTAGAGATTAGATACAATACTAACGCAAACGTACCAATTTCGGAAACAAACTTGCTATCGAATGGTTACGTTGAACGTAAGAATGTTAAAATCGCGTCGACAGATATACTATATCTATAAACATAAATATTATATATAATTTTAATACATATAATATTTATTACTATATATTATATTTAGGATTTATTTTAGCGCCCCTTAACTAAAATTTCCATTCTATAAAATTGGCTAAATTATATCTTTTCAAACTTTGTGACTTTTCCTAAAATTGCTAGCTACTTTTTTGAATGATCCTCTCATGTCAAAAAGTGCAAATCCAATGTACATTTTTTTCAACAAATTTTTGATAATATAATATATATGCCTAAAAAATAGTGTTTAGATTAGATACACTCTTGAAAATTTTTAATCATATTTATATTGTAAAACATAAAGCTTATATATATGTACACACATATTTTCCCATGGCAACTTTGTAGCAAATGTCAATCAAAATTTTGATTGATGATAAAATTGCTTACATAAATATTCATTCAAATTTTAAATAAAATTAATTTTTTTATACCAAATCAGAGCCAAGCTGAATTCATTTCTGGATTCAGTTTTCTAAATTTAAGTGCCAAAACATCTTGAAGTGTCAATCAATTTTGTGGTTTACGTCTCAAAATTTTCTCCAAGAATATTATTTAATTTTTAAATAGGGATTATTTTTTTATACTAAATCAAACATGGTGATTTCATTTTCGAAGTCAATTTTCATAATTAGGGTGTGAAAATATCTCGGAATTTGTATAAATTTTTGCGGTTTACGTATAAAAATAGTCTCAAAAAAACGTCCATTCACATTTTAAATAAAATTAATTTTTTATGCCAAATCGAACATGTTGAATATATTTCAAGAACCAATATATCAAAATATCTTATAGTATAGTCTGAAAATTGTCTAAAAACATACCTTCATTTAATAAAATATTTTTTAAGGTGATCCGAAAACAATAGATCTGATTGTATTGTGTTTTCATTTGTTGCGACAGCATTTGTATGATGAACAAAAGGCCATTTATAGCCGAAGCTTAATGTAATTGTACATACTGGGTACACAAAGCTTATTACTTTGTGTATCTTATCAAACTGTTAAATATTATTGGTTATCTTCAACCTCTCGTCCCCCATGTTATATTACAGCATGATTGTGTTGTATCAAAAAAATCCACTCGATGATTGAACCATTTATCTGATATTGCTTGGTTGATTTCCTTTTATACATCTTCCGCATACTTTTTGTTTGCGCTTATTTTATTCCTTGATTACAATTATTTCGGTTCAGAAGATTTCGTATCCTGTTTCGTAGCTAGTTTTGGACGTTTAGTGCCCAATTCTTTTTTTCAAACTTTTGGGTAAGAAATGACTTGAACTCTCTCCTGTACATCATAAAATTTTACGTCTAAGCCAATTTTGCAAAAATGAAACATCCACTCTCCCCTTTCTTCAAGTAAAAGTAATTCATCACCAATAAAGAAAACAACAAGGCTCATCTTTTATGAATTCATCAGTTTGAAGGTAAAACAGATGGAGGTGTAAAATTTCAAAATTCACTTTTATCATTTCGTAAGACAGCACCCTTCATATATTGCTGGGTACACAACAGGCCAAGTTTGAAATTTTAAGTAGAACTCGAAATCAAAGAGGATTCCATTTTTGATTGGAACAATCATTTGAGATAAGGGTGTGCTGAATAGATTTGACTAACCCAAGAGTGATTGAAGGAACCAACATGACTGTTGAAATGGAATAAACCTTTTTCACAAAATGAAAAAATGACTTCAGACGCAAACCTCTTCATTAATTGGTTTTTAGAGGAATTTGTAAAGAGAACTTGAGTTTATTGTTGCTGAGAGATGGATGACAACACTTCTTCTAATAATAGCAAATAATTATTATTTTGTAAAATATTTGTATATAAATAAATATTTTTATTTGAATTTTCATTGTAAAAAATTTTTACTGATATTTTTACTTAACATTTCTTGATTAAAATTTTTTAGTGTGGTCTTGGGGAGATAAACCCATAAGTAGCATCAAATGATTATGTTTCGCTGTTCTGAATTTTTACTCTTCAAAGGAATGCTTACCATTTTCAATGAAAGTGTAAAATTAAGGTGTTGATAAATTTACTTTCAAATTCATAGAACAAACATAACATTAAAATTAAAATTCACTGTCATGGTTAAAAAATATGGTACAGGGTTTGGAGAGTTCAAAGTAACAAAAAGTAAATAATTTTCACGAATGAAGGAAGATGAGGAGGATAAGAAAATTCAATTCAATGAATCGAAGAAAAGGAAGAAGACAGCACATAATAAATTTGAATACAAAATGAAGACAATCTTCACTCATTGAAAAGCAGTGTCATTGGGAGAAGGGAAGTGTGGTAGAATTTAAGGAAGAGGCTCCATAGTGTAGGATCCATGTGAACAAAACTTCATAAATATAAAGTATATGTCAGCTAGAGCGATTAATGCTACCAACACGGCCCAAACAATGATGAAACTTTTAATATATCTTTCATTGATGCAGTATAACTTGGGCGAGGGCGTTTTCTTCCATACCAAGAATTCTTTATTCGCTTAAATAGACAGAAAAATTAATAGTTCTCCGAATTAACCAAAAAGAGATATTTAAAAAAAGACGCTCATAAGATATTGACATAGAAAAATATGTTATAACTGTTTCTTCACACAAATACTCCTAGTTTCTTTTTCCCAGCTACACCACTGCCTTCTACAACTGCTAATTATGTTATAGTAAATATTTGAGCTAATCGATTCCTAGCAAAAATTGTCAAGCTAATATTTAGTTCATTTTATTAATGCTAAGTTTCATATTTTCTTAAATATGTTATGTATAAAAGATTGAAGATCACTGAACTAAACGCCTTTTTCGATTTTGAATAACTGGGTTAATCATTCTTTATTTACTGAAAAACTTTTGGGAGCAAAAAACGATGTAGTAGATGTCTTCTTAAACCTAAGTTATGCTCTCAACACCGTTTTTCATGGATTGTTCCTAAAAAACATGAAAAATTTGGTTATGATACAAAATATCTTCAGTTTTTTATTTTTCTAAAAGGTCTCAATTTGTTGTTTATAAAAGTGATATATTTGATGAGACGAAAATAATGTTCGGGGTTCCACAAGGGTCTATTTTTGGACCTTTATTTTTTTACTCTACATTTCTCTCAGCAGCACAGGTATTGATTTCTTGTTGTTTCAGATGATATTCTTTTATTGATTTAAGAAAAGTATTCGATTGGATTTCTACAAATGGACTAAAGTTGAATAAAATCAAAAACTAAACGCTATCACTTCACTAGGTTGAAACTTTGTTTAAATGTTTTTTCTAATACGCAAATAAGTAAAGTTGCTTTTTTCAATATGTTTTTCATTAGATATCGTTTGATTATTCTGATAGTTAATTGGTTTATTCCAAAAACATTGTCTATTTGTAGTGTAATTTTTTAACCCAATAAAAGTTAAGAAATAAATCATTGATACGTTCAGATAATTAATAATGTATTGCATTGAGTTGATTAAAGTAGATCAAAAACTTTTTTCTTACCTCGCGTATTTCTTCTTTTGTGTATTCGTTCATCACTTAGCTTATTGTACATTGACTGAGAATGATTGAAACATTTAACCTGTAATCAAAAAGTCATTTATGTATGAAGTGTAACTTTTCATATTAGTTATTCTAGACAGATATAACTCCTAATTTTAATTTTTTTAGAAAGATTAAGCTTGATACGTGGAATAATTAGTTCAAAATAATTGGCTGGATTCTCACATAATTTGATTAGTTAAATATAAAAAAATTTTTAAAATATTTATCCAATCATATTAAAGAGTTTGCATAACTCCCATGCCACAAAAATAGACCATAACTTTAAAAATATAATAAAGATTCATTATATACCATTAATGGTCTACGACTAGGAGTTCAAGAGGAGCGCCTAAAAGAGAATTTTGATTGGTTTAAAATTTATCAAATACAATATTTTCAGTTATTCCGATTAAAAATTTGCAATTATTTACCTTCTAGTGGATGCATGGTTGAAAAAAAGAAAAAGTGCTTACTTTTTTACAGCTTCGCAAACAAACTTCGATGAAACAATGAAATGAGAGGGAAATGGAAGAGGGGAATTTAAATGCTGAAAAGTGTGCGTACAAAACGTTTGACTGTCCATTATTCTCAAAGCCATTAAATATTCGCTTTTGTAATGGACATCTGTGATCAAAAGAAAAGAATTCATGCTACACATAATAAGATTTAAGGTGAGTTCAGTCCATAAACAAATTTGAAATATAAGATTAGAATTAAAAGATGAGTGGAGGGGAAAGACCAGTTCTAGAAAAAAATAAACACCTGAACGATTTAAATCATTTTTAATTGAATTTTTCTGAATAATATATATATATATATCATATATAAGAATATTTTTAAAGTTTGCTTAACTAATTTTTCAAAATCAGATATTTTTTCCAATCGTTCAAAAAATAATTCTAAGGATTTGTAAAATTAAATGTCAGTGTTAAGAGCTTCATGTCACACTATTGTATATTATTGTTAAAAGCAACTCGTTTTAATTATAAAAATAAAGTTTAATGTGAGAGATCATTTCACTTTTACTGGAATTTGAATTGGTGTTTCTATCTTTTATTTGGGCTCATTAAAAAAATCGGGTTCTTCAATGCATTGGAAGGCATTTTGAAGCTGGATTAAAGCGATTTATCATACGAGGATTTCCAAAACGATGGCGATCCACATTCCGATATGATCACGAATGAATAATCGAGGAGAATCAGACAAAGAAGTTGGCAGCTTTACATACACTGTTTGAATGTTGATGTGCTTGTATATTTTCAAAAATGATGATTGATGAATTTAGTTATTTTATTTTCTATGAAAAACACTATTTTTCTCTCGTCTTTTAGACGGAAGCCATGACCGAAAAACGAGGTTGACTGAGATCAGTGCCGGATTTACATAGTAGCAGATGTAGCAGCTGATATAGGCCCCGCGCTTTACAAGGGCCAGGCGCTTAGTTGAAAAAATTTTTTTTTTGACTTTTTGTAATATCTTTTAGTTTTCTTCAATTCTTCTTTTAAATTTCCTCCTTAAAATACATTTTTGCTCTGGAATTTGGTGGTTTTTATCTTTTTTGTAGAATCTAGATCAATTTTATTAAAAAAAAATTTTACTTCCTGATTATCATTTGTACATTTAATCGATCTGCTACAGGCCGGTAGATCCGGCACTGTCTGAGATCGTGTGGAATGTCCTTACTTTTAAAAAATTAATAGTCAACATTTTCATCGTATAAATCTAGCACTTTATAAGCTAGAACATTACGCATTTCTAATGAGCAGCACAATACAGAAATGCAGCGTCAAGTGCTAAACCCATGTTTCTAATATCTTAGATGGCGTTAAAAAATAAAACATCCCTTTTGAGACTTTGTGCATTATCACTATTACTCTTGAACTTATTCCTCTTGATTATGCATCGATTTTTTGCACCACTTGCTGCTACTTTGATTATTTGACTGACTTTTATACTGTATTTACTGCCTTTTCAAGCCATCTTCCTTGAGTTCACCCATAAACATTAATCACACTGGCTGTTCATTCACGGATCACGAAGAAAAGAAATAAGAGAAGCAAGGTAAACTAAACTCTTTTCAAAAAGGTGCAATAGAATTAGTTCGAGCATTCTTAGAGCAGGAACATCGACTTTCGACATCGATATTGATAGTAGCGCATTAAGATGGTAACCGGAGAATAGTATCCAGAAGACAAAAGTGTCCAGATAGAAAGAGCTATCATTGCTTCGTAATTGACTTGTGAAATTGCCATAGCAAGATAGTGGTCACTTTTCTATTATGGTCACTTTTTGCCTAGAATCATTAAAATCATTGCCATTCAATAAGAAAACACTGCCTTTAGATTTAGCAAGGTATTTGCTAGAAGCAAAATACGCTTATTTCCCAACGAGATAATTTAGCATCAAGATGGAAAATGAATCCACATTTTTCTCAAAAACACGCCTAACTTAGCAAGTAGTAATCTGAAAACCTACAAGGGAATTTTGACTCAATAGCCCAAACTTAGAATAATCAACATGATTAAGTTAGCAGAGTTAAACTTATGTATAGTATAGATTGCAAAATACCCTTTACTTCATCCTTTCTCAAAGTGGCACTTTGTGAAGAATACGTACCTAGAGCAAAAACATGTGGCATTGCGCTTAATTGGCTAAGCATGGATGATGCGCTCGATCATTATTTTTCAAAAAAAATTTTACTGCGGCCCATAACATGAACCACAGTTTTCATCGCGACCCATAATACTTAGGTGTAATAGGACAAACTCTTTTCATTACGTTCATTTATTCAGTATCATTTTGTCACGACCCATTTTATTTTTCACGCAATCCACTGAAAGGTCGATTGAAAAACGCTGCGCTAGATGTTACTTCGGATTTAAAGCAAGTAGAACTAAAAGAGACAGTCGAACATCTGCTTAAAGCATGGCAAGATCCTGCTTGAAGATTAACGTGGATAAGAGGGCCACTTTAGACCAACTTGTCAAAAATGGCCTATATATCCTACGATTAAAATTTGCCTTCCATCAGTTTTTACCAAAAGCCAAGAGCCTACAATATTACAAGTGACAAAAGCTTTGCCATGTTTCTTGCTAAATAATTTTTCTTGCCCCACTTGTAAATCATCTATAATCAAGGCTACCATATGTTATCTACGTGGATGCAAATGACACGCTGTTGCTTTTATACATTGTCAAGCAAAGAATGAATCAAAACCATACAAGTGTCCAAAAACCACAAGTAATCCACAAAACTACAGCTACTTGGGTAACAGTAAATATAAAGCATGTTCTGGTGCGCATGCCCTTACTAAAAATTTCAGGACGTCTCACTCTAGAGCTCTTACTCAGGCTTCCCTTACTCGCAGGTAGCAGCTGCTCCCTCAAAAATGAAGGAACCATTGATTAATGAGAGATCCTTTTTTGAAGAGTCCATTAAGAAAATAGCGCTCTCCATTTTTACTTCTCCACTGTAAAAAATAGTAAGCAAAATGGGCGCAGACTTTCTGTTCGGGTGCCAGTAATTAAGATAGTGTAGTGGCATTCTGACCTGCTTAAAGTTTTGCACTTCCACATCAACGGCTTTGCTAAGAAGCGTAATTACTCTAATTGAGCTTCATTGCGAACATAGTGTAGGTGTCTTCTACCTGAATCTCAAACTAATTATTTTGTTCTCTCCTTAAAGTTCTAGAAACTGGTTAGAGGACTGAAATTCGGCTGGAAGGCTCCAACTTTTGTCACATTAAATGATCGAACAGCCATAGATGTAAGAAATAAATTTGTGCTGCTTGCTGACTATTTCAAAAATGTGTATAGGAGAATCTAAGCCTGAAAAATATCAATTCTGAAATTAAGTTTTTTATGCGTTTACGTGCAACAAACTACATAGAGGACGTGGTTCAAACCCTCAAAAAACAACAAGCTAAGAAAGGCATAGGATGGGAAGAAGTTATTCATAAAAAATCTCCCCCTAGGGACATTTTGGTCGCCATAAATAACTTTTTTGTTAAAGTTGGATTCTACTCTCATTGCAATAAACGAGCTATGCGTTAGGCAAGAGTTAAGGAACGGTTAGGGTTAGTGTTAGATTAGACCAGGGGTGGGCAAACTACGGCCCGCGGGGCACATGTGGTCCGCCAGTGCATAATATACGGCCCCAAAGTACATACACCTTTTCATCATTGAGAATGTTCATTTAGAATTTTTCCAACACTTCTCCACATTTATCCCACCCAAGTATTTGAATCTTGAAGTGCTGCATCATTCTCATACCATTATTTATTATTTCTGTAACAGAAAAATTACTCAGTTATTTATTTACTTTTTTTTTGTGAAATAAATGTGTTTTAGGTGAAGTTTTTGCATATAAAGATCAATTTTAATAAAAATTAATTTTCTTTTAATTCTATATTTAACTCTTTTTCTTTTAACGTTCTTAAAAATGTCTTTGAAAAATGTGCTTTTTAGATGCGACCCTTCGAAAAATCGGATTTTCTAAATGCGGCCCTTACACTGAAAAGTTTGCCCACCCCTGGATTAAACATACAATCACTTATTAAAGTTTGCTTAAGACCTAACCCTAACAATGAAACATTAGCTCAGAGCAAAGCAGTTAAAATATTTAAAATAAGAGTTTAAGTTAGTGCATAGATTCGCGTAAAAGTTACCCGGTATGATCAATTAACTTTTCTGTCATTACTTCATGCACCATTGTTGAGCCGATGGTTGCGTAACAATTTTTTGCAAATAAATAAAATCTTCTGTCTGAAAATTGGAAAAAATACATCACAAGTGCGAAAAATCGAGTAAAGATTGAGAAAGTCTCAATTTTTCCATTAATGCAAAAATAATTACGTGTTCTATAAATATTTAAAAATATACGCTTACTCTAGAATTAAAAATAATGAAATGACACTAAAAATTGTTGCCAAATGATGCATTGAAATGTTTGGTATTAGACTAATGCAATTCAAAATAATTTGTATTAATGGATATAAAACAAGTTTATAAGAAACTACTACTCATTCACTCAAGTTGAAATATTTCCTACACAAAGACACTCGATTGAGAGACATTTTACAATCATTTTTTTCTTCATTGCTTATGTGGACAATACTAGCAATACAGAGAAAATTGTAGGTGAACATGAAAGAATTAAAATCCAGAAGTTAGGGGTCGTTCAAAATTGACGTCAACTAAAACTGGAGGGGGGCGGGTATCCAAAGTTGACATACGTCGATTTTGTTAAGTGATGATATATCTAAAAATTGACATGAGGGGGAGAGGGTGTTGAAATTTAACAAAAAAAGGTTGACTTCAATTGCCTTTTTAGTGTTTTACTATAGTAAGCAAAAAATGTGCTCCAATTTAAAAAGTTGTTCATTCTAACCCATTTAAGACCAAGCAAAGCAGACGATATCAAAAAAAACGCAGACGAAGATGAAATTACTTATGTTCCAAAATAGGAACATTGGTCGTAAATGAGCTAACATGATTCCATGTTTCATATAAACTCAGCAGCATCACTCTCTTCATAACATAACATAACATAAATTTATAAGCGAAAAAATAAGCTAATGAAAAGCTTGTTAGGATCGCATCAATACAGGAAAAACAATCATGTTAAAATGTATTCAGCTATTTAATATAAAAACCTCGTCTCTCCAGTAGGAATCAAGGCGATTTTTGAAAACGTTGAGTGATGGTGCATCCACAATGTCTTCAGGTAGTTTGTTCCAGTCATTTATGATTCTATTCGAAAAGGAAGATCTTAAAAATGCTTTTGCACATCTTGCTTTTTTGAATTGTTTTCTATGAACTCTGCAGCTTCTTGAGGAGAACTCGGGCAGAACACTAGATTTTATTTTCATATTTCCGTGAACTATATTGTAGGTCGTGATCATATCGTTGCGCTCATACCTATAGGTGAGAGATGGTAGAGATAACTTACTCATCCTTTCTTCATATTCTAAATTCTGGAAGCCTTCAATCTTCTTCGTAATAAATCTCTGCACTTTTTCTAAGCTTTTCATATCTTTAGCACGTGTTGGATGTGCTACTACATTGCCATACTCGAGGTGCGGGCGCATTAGGGCTTTATACACTGGTAATGCTATATCGGCATCAAACACAGAGAAGCTTTTATAAATTTGGAAGAAGACTGAATATGCTTTTGACGTTGCATTTAAGAAATGAGCCTCGAATTTAAGGTCTTTGTCAAGAGTGACACCAAGCTCGTTGATACAGTCAACACGTTTTATGTCGTAGCCGCCAATGTAGTACCTGAAACTGTTCTGTGTGCCAATTTGCAAGTGATTACACTTAGAGAAATTGAGATCCATCTTCCAGTCGTTGCACCACTGGTGAAGAGCGAAGAGATCGTTCTATAAAAGTTTTTGCGATGCTTTTGTTGATACATTATATATCTTCAGATCGTCGGCGAATAATTTCAAGCTTGTTTTTGTTATAAAGGTCAGATCGTTGATGTATAAATTGAAGAGTAAAGGACCAATCACGCTTCCTTGAATGACACCACTAGTCACATCGCACTTACTAGAAGCTTGTCCGTTGATAGATACCTGTTGCGTTCCATTTTTCAAAAAGGTCTTTATCCAATTCAGCACTTTTGGGTGTATACCATAGAAGCTAAGTTTTCTGAGCAAGTAAGTAAGCGGAACTTTATCAAAAGCCTTACTAAAGTCGAAGTAAAGAACATCAACAGTAGAGTCACTTTCTAGAAATGTTGAAACCTCGTTGTGGAATTCAAGAAGTTGTGTTATTGTGGACTTTTTCCTGAAAAATCCATGCTGGTCACTTGTAATTAAATGGTTACGTTCCAAGTGATTAGTTATGCTTTCTGAAATGAGGGATTCTAAGATTTTACATAAAACTGATGTTAGACTTATAGGTCTATAATTTGAGGGTAGTGAAGGATCTGACTTTTTCAAGATGGGTGTTACAATCGCTTGCTTCCAGGCTGATGGAACAACTCCCTCCTTTAAAGAAAGGTTAAAAAGCTTGGTTCAATTATAAATCAATTATAATTCAATTTCAATTATAAAGAGTGTGTGAGGTTTAAATCTTCTTTTACTTTTGCTTCAACTCTTTTAACATTATTTTGGATAGTTCAAGAAATTATTTTATTTATATTTCAAAAAATTTATTTCATTACTTCCAAGCTTTTTCATTTCCTTCAAATTTTTTAACATAAATGAGCCAAAAAAGACAGCCAACTCAATATTTGCATTTTAATTAAAATAGTACAGCTTCACTGAGAAAAAAACTACTTAATATTACAAGCATAACTTGTTGTTGTTGTTAGCCCCTAGATTATACTATTTTTATATGAGTATAATCTATCAGTTCAAAACAAAGCTTTGTTTAAACTGGGAGAGTATTTCCATAAATGCAAATACTCTCAGAGAAAAGTGTAGAATTTTGTTACACTTTCGCAGCAGCAGCGATAAACCAGTGTAATTTTAGCCACCCCGCAAAAATCCACCATAAGGTACTGCTGGCTTTTTGCAGGCCTAACTTGTTCCTTCTTTTCAAAACTTGCTTTCACTTCTTTGACGTTGTCTCTGGTAAATCATTACAATTTCGATGCGTTTAATTTTACTAGCTTGTTAAATATAGTGGTTTTTGGACAGCGATAATAAAAAATCAAACTTGTAAGCATCACTTATCAGTTAAGCGACAATAACAAGTTAAACTGACAAAGCATTACAATTTTGGTTAGGTAAATAAAACACTTAAACATGGAAAAAAATTACAAGCTAATTTGTGATAGTCACTATATTATATGGTGCTTTTTTGGATAGTGATAATAACAAACTTGTTTTTTTCTCCGTGATCTTTACATATTTTCTGATGGAAATTAATTTGAGTCAAATTTTAACAGCATTCATTAAATGAAACAATTTTTAAAATTTGTTCAAAGTTAAGGAAGGAACTTTCACGAATAATGTTTGACAGCATATAATCATGATATCTAAAAAATTTAATAGAAGAATTAAGAAAATTTTCAGCACTCAAAATTAGATTTTCTTCATATAAATAAAACAGTGTGTGTTAAAAAGATTTCCTATCCAAAAAAAGACTTCGTATGAAACATCTGACTAATTTTAAGTTTTTATTCAAAAAAAATCAATGGAATACGAATTTGAAGAAAATTCGTATAGATTTTTCTATACGTAGAGAAATTTAGAAATACTACTCTAGAGATAAAAATGTTTTATCTTCATTCCATAGGTTATTTGATTGATTTTGTTTTGACGTCACATATTACTGAACATTTTAGCTATGAATACAAAGTCAAACATTAAACTTTATTTCCATTTTATCATTATGTTTAAAGATAATTCTTGAACATTGCATGTCGTACATTTAACAAACAAATTAAAAAAAAGAAGTATAAAAACTAGTTTTTATTCAGTTTTTAAAATTTCTTTACCTTCAACAAATTTAAAATCTGAATAAAAAAGTTTGCTAACATTTCATTTAGGAAAACTAAAAATACACACAAAGTAAAATCAAAGTTTTTATTCTTGTCATTTCAAATAAATAGACAAATTATTCCATAAGGAAGGTGGCCTAAAGAGTGTGTTTTATTTAAGGATACGCGTAAGCTATGATATATTCATTGTTCTAATGGTGTGAGAGTATTCTATAATTTTTTTTAACTGAACAGATGGCGATGTCATAATCGGAAATCGAATCAGCAGGACTTGATCATTTCAAACGCCTGTGCATCTGTCAATAAAGATTGTACACTATATAGTCATGAAAATAACTACAAAGTCGCCTGGCCAAAACTCTCTTGAATATCAAAACAACTAGATTTTTTTTATATTCTCACAATTTGAAGTAATATTTTTATGTGCATTATCTTGATTCACAACTTTGAAAGATTTTGGGCATATTTTTTGATTTCGGATTTTCTTTATCATGAGGCTTTCCAAGAACGACACAATTTATTTTCAATTTTGACTGTATCTACGTCATTGTTGTTAAAACATATATTAAATGAAAACAATTTTACCTGTTGTACTGATTCGTAATGTTATGTTTTGATTGTGCTGAACTTTGTGTACTTTTGTCATTGTTTCTGTATCCAGAATATCCATAAAATATATGATTGGATTAGCAGATTTTTTCACATAGTGAAGTCTAAGGCAAAACAACAAACATTAATTTAGACATTTCTAATAAGCATTTCTTTATGGCCAGAAAATTAAAAAATAGAATTTACTGTTTACACATGAAGCCGTCTGCAAAACTGATGCAAACTGATTTTTCCGGGCAAAGATATTTATTTGTTGAGCATACGTTAGTGTCTGTGAATAGAAAGTATGGTAAATATAAAATCACTTTATGCAAATTATGAAAAGCAGATAAAATTTGCAAAATTTTAAATAATGTTTTTCAAAAAAATCTATAATTCATATAAAAAAAAGTAACTATGTAAAAAAAGTAATTTAGGTAATATAGTGTGATACAAAGCAATAATGGTACAAAAAGGAGATTGTGAAAAGTCATTATTTGACACTTTAAAGTTTAAACTAGCTTTATTGATGCTTCAAGGCAATGGTCTAAATTCTGTCTTGAGTATATTAAAATTAATAGTTAAAATTGAGCGATATTTTGATTTAATAATTTTCATTCATAGAGTTTGCATGTGTATGAACTATCAAACAGAGAATATAAAAACTTTGAATTTTATTTATTGTAAGAATATTGGTTAAACGCTTTTATATCTACTTCTAGAATTCTAGATATATTTGAACATTTTTGAAGAATTATATCAAAGTTGACAGAAAAAAGATAGAGAAAGAGAATGAAAAGAAAGACTATAAAAACTATATATATATATATATATATTGACTCCAAATGTTATTTTTATAAATAAAGCGGCTATAATGATATTCTCAATGCAAAAAAACAAGACTTACAGTTGAATGAGTGAAGATTGTAGAATACTGAAAGAGTGACAAATATTGCGAGAGAAATGGAGAACGATTTCATCTATCTTTCCTGTTTGGAAGCATTTCTACAGAGTTTTGCAGGGCAACAAATAAATGGGCCAACTTCTAAATAAATGTTACAAATTCTAAATGGAAGATTTCATCATCAAATTCCAAAATTACCTATACAAAATTACCACATTTTCGATCTCGAAACACAAGATAATGATATCAGCAAAAATGTACATATAAATAAAAAATAATATTAAAAAACAGAGAAAAAATTATAATGACTTTTAAAGCGTTAGTAACCATTCGTCAAATGCACACTTTTTAAAAAAAAAAGGAATTGAAATATTAACACACTATATTGGAGGAGAGTATATATGTTTTTTTCAATGTTGACTTCCTCTATACTCCAATTGTTATCGACTAAATTATCTCATATTTTTTCAATAACTGAAAAAAGATAATAACACTGCCATACCGATTTTGATTATTCACCTTAAGCATTCCTAAATTTATTATTATCCAAGTAGTTAATAAAAAAATTTCAAAAAAAAAAACTAAGATAAAAAAATGATTTTACCAATATTTTTATAATGCGAATCAAAATGCTCTCATTTTATATTTTAAAGGAAGATACTTTGCCGTGTTTTCATCAGATAGCCAGAATTGCGCCATATGTATCTAACTATGAGCAAAGAAGGCTTGATGCTGGATCTAACCAAAGACCTTGGTGGTATCCGAGCCAAATATCTAGCCTTACTCACGCTTGGTGTTCCCTAATATTTGTCTATTTAGTTTTCCCGGGATTGGACAAAATTTGCGAAAACAATTATTAATTCTTTATTTCCCAATAATCAATTATTATTTATAATCTTGCTTCAAAAAATTGAGGAAAAAAAAATTATGAAATAAAGGAATAAAAAAAGTAAATTTCCAATAAAAAATTTTCACGATTACGAAGTATCAAAATAAATGAATATTAATCATAAGATCTCTAAATTGATCTTTATTCCTTATTATACGACTAAAAGTTAACTTAACAGTTTATGAAAGAAAATCTGCTGGTTTTTATGAGAAAAGAGGCATTTTTAAATGTGGCCAAAGTCTAATTTTAATTAAAACTAATTTTTGGAAATAGTAAATATTTTTTGATTGATATTATAATTAAGGTAAATAAACTAAAGCCTCAGTTTATGAGTTTAATTCGTTCCTATTGTAGGCTCGTAAATCGAAACTAAGTTTTCTATTGAAAAGAGGAAGTGTGTACTAATAGTTAGAACACAGTGCATATTTTTTGCAAGCTGTTTTAATCTCTATCCTGACTAATAACTCTAATAGTTTGTTTTGTGCAGCCATTAAGTTAGTGTTCTCATTAAAATACTCTCTTAGTTCAATGGTCGAAAAACCTCCGGCCTGCAATGGCGTAGCGACCGGCCCACTACCCTTCTCTCGGTACTAACAAAGCAATTTGGCCTGCAAAACTCTAGCAGAAAACTGTGTTGACTACTGCATTGCAATTTGCAATGCAAACTTTTGCAAAAAGAGTTATGCGAACGCAAAGAATGTATAAGAGAAAATAAGTGAAGATAGCGTTTTGCGTATGATGGTGTTTTCTGCAAAGACTTATATACAAAAAGATGCAAGATAACAACGATTCAAAAATTTATATTTTTCAATTTCTGTTTGGCTCAGGTATTTACAATCATGTCTGTGATATCGCATGATAAGAGAAGGAAAAGGGATTCCGAGCCTCTGTTTTTCAACCCTGAATGAGAAATTTGACAAATATTTTTAATGTTACATATGTATTTCAACTATGCTAAATTCAGTGGTGATCTCAATTTTTTTCAAAATCAATCAAACCTGTCAAAAAAATAATTTATATTTGACAGCTCATTTCAAAAAAAAACTTTTTATTTAAATAATTATATAAAGTTTTTTACACATATATACCCATTTTCAATTGCAATTCAGTATTTTTTATAAAATCAATCAAACCTGTCAAAAAATTTGTACATATACAACTCATCTCAGATCTCAATTTTTTTCAAAATCAATCAAACCTTCAAAAAATATTTATATTTACACTCATTTCAAAAATTTTTTATTTAAATAATTATATAAAGTTTTTTACACATATATACCCATTTTCAAGTGTGCTGAATTCAGTATTTTTTATGAAAATCAATCAAACCTGTCAAAAAATTGTGTTACATATGACAGCTCATCTCAAAAAAGAAACTTTTTATCTAAATAATTATATAAAATTTTTTACACATATATACCCATTTTCAAGTATGCTGAATTCAGTAGTGATATTAATTTTTTAATGAAAATCAATCAAACCTGTCAAAAAATTGATTTATATGTGACAGCTCATCTCAAAAAGAAACTTCTTATCTAAATAATTATATAAAGTTTTTTACACATATAATACCCATTTTCAAGCATGCTGAATTCAGTGGTGATATTCCTTTTTTATGAAAATCAATCAAATCTCCCAAAAAATTGACTTATCTCAAAAAGAAACATTTTATCCAAATAATTATATAAAGTTTTTACACATATATATATATATATATATCCTTTTTTTTTTTTTTTTTTTTTTTTTTTTTCTTTTTTTTTTTTTTTTTTTTTTTTTTTTTTTTTTTTTTTTTTTTTTTTTTTTTTTTTTTTTTTTTTTTTTTTTTTTTTTTTTTTTTTCCTCCTTTTTTTTTTTTTTTTTTTTTTTTTTTTTTTTTTTTTAAAAATTACCTTTTTTTTCTCTCTTTTTTTTTTTTCTTTTTTTAATAAAAATACTTTTTTTACCCCTTTTAAAAATTTATAAACTAAATTTAATAAACCCCCTCCCCCCTTTTTCTTATAAAAATTTTTAATTATAACAAAAAAAAAAATTTTTTAAATCCATTATTTAATTTACACAAAAAATAATTTTACATTTTTTTTACCCCCCACCCCCGCCCCCCCCCCCCCCTTCATCAATAAAACCCCCCCCCCCCCCCCCCCCTTCTCACCCCCCCCCAAACCTTTTTTAAATTCCCCAAAAATTTTTTTTTTTTTTTTTTCAAAATTCCCCCCTCCATTTTTATTCCAAAAAATTTTTTAATTTTAAAAAAAATTTTTTTTTCAAAAATTTTTTCCCCCCCAACCACCATTCTTTTAATTTTTTTTAAAAAACAAAAAAAAAAAAACTATTTTAAAAAAAAAAAAAAAAAAAAAAAAAAAAAAAAAAAAAAAAAAAAAAAAAAAAAAAAAAAAAAAAAAAAAAAAAAAAAAAAAAAAAAAAAAAAAATAAAAAAAAAAAAAAAAAAAAAAAAAAAAAAAACTTTTTCTCTAAAAAAAAAAAAAAAAAAATTAAAAAAAAAAATAGTGTTGGGAGTATATTATTATTATATAAAAAACACAACCCACACAAATATTTATGTAAAAAAAAAAAACCAAAAAAAATATATATTTTTTTTTATTTTTTAAATATTTTTTGTTATAAAAAAAATTTTTTGAAAAATTTTTTTTTAATAAAATTTTTTATAATATTTATATACACATAAAAAAATATAAAAAGGGGGCAAGATGTGTGGGTTGTCCCCCCGGAGGTCTCGCCAGACCTCTGATATATATATATCCATTTTCAAGTACGCTCTGTTTACTGGTGATAACCCCTTTTTTTATGAAAATCAATCAAACGAGACAAAAAATAATTTAAATAAGATAGCCCATGTAAAAATTAAAATTTTTGTTCTTATAAAAAGTTTTTTATACATATATACCCATTTTCAAATATGTAGAATTTAATGGTGATGTTCATTTTTTATGAAATCAATAAAACCTGTCAAAAAAATCAATTAAACTTCTAAATCAATGTCAAATATATAAACTTCAAAATAAATTCTATTTGCAGTATTTCTCTGGTAATTATTTTCTTAATTTATTCAATAAACCAGGTATTTAATTCACTCAAAATATTTCACTTGTCAGTAAATTATGTATCTTGATAGAACCTCCATTTTTTTGGCTACAAATTCGTTATCGGCTGGTAGTCTCTACGTCATTTTTTCTATATTTTACAGTATGTAATTTTGCTATTCATTCTATGATGATCCTTTCTTGGTAGCTCTTTTTCATTGTAAATTTATTTTCTTCAATGTGTGTTTGAAAAAACTTTTTTTAGGATTTATTTTGAACAGATTTTTTCTTCTCTCAAAGCATTCTGATTAAAGAATCTTCTTATGATCTTAGGCTTTTTTTTTATCAGTATAGTGTATTTTATTATCAGGCCTGAATATTTTTCAACTAATCTCAGTTCAAAGTTTTTTTTCTCATGAATTATTATTCGTGATGTTCATTGTTCAATTACAAAAAGTTGTCCTCCTTCTTCATCTAAAAGATTCTCTCTTTCACGCAAAAGGGAAAAGATGGACAAATTCTATTTAAATTAAAAATATCTTGATAGTAACTAAATTCTCACATATTGGCATCTGTGCCATTTTTGATAACTCTGACCTATTGTAAATTTTCAGATTTCCTACCATTTTTAGTTAAATGATAATTGTAATCCTAGATGATAAGCTATAGATTTAAAGATTTTTCATTTGTAAAAGAGGAATTTTTTTTACGGTTAAAATCTTTTTGAAGGATGCAATATTAGATCATTACACCACTTCCTAGTTCATTAGAACATGGTAGATCTTCCATTTAGTCAAGATACATATTTTTTTTAATTATTTCTTTTGATCACACTTTCTCTTTTCAATTAGTTTTCATGTTGCTTCCCTCTCTCATACTAATTTTTAAAAAAATTTATAATACGTTTTGTTTTTTTTAAATAAATATTTCATACTCAACGTGATTGAAGAAAGTGTTATAAGTCAAAATATACAAAAAAAGTATATTCTTAATATACAATGATTTTTTGAAAAAATTTTACAAAACTGATTTTCAGGCATACATCACTAATCCAATTGCTACTTCCAGATATTTTTTACCCGTATTAGCCAAAATGGAATTCAGAAATAAAATAAGCATTGTCGATTTGGTATAAAAATAGATATTTTATTTGAAAGACATATTTTTTTCGAAATATTTTTGAAGATAATATCTAGAAGTAAACCGCAAATCTGATTAAAGCTTTCAGATATTTCAAAACAATAAATGGTAAACCTGAGTTCTAAAATGAAACCAGCATTTTCCATTTAGCATAAAAACAGATATTTTATTTAAATTTCAAAAATATTTCTGTAGACATTAGACGTAAATCAAACATTTGATTGACACTTTCAGACATTTTAAAACCTCTAAATACAAAACTGATTTTGGAAATAAAACTATCATGGTTGATAAAAACATATATTTCATGTCAAATTTGAGGAATATTTTTGGATAGTTTTTAGAAGTAACCCGCAAATTCGATTAACACTTACAAGTATTTTCACATCCTAAATGTAAAAAATTAGTCCAGAAACGAAACCAGCATGGCCGATTTAGTATAAAACCTATATTTTATGTAAAATTTGAAGGAATGTTTTTAAAGACAATTTTTAGAAGTAAAATGCAAATTTGATTAACATTTATAGGTATTTTCAAATCCTAAATGTAAAAAATGAGTTCAGAAATGAAACCAGCATGGCCGATTTAGTATAAAAACATATATTATATGTAAAATTTTAAGGAATATTTTAAAGGATATATTTTTGATCAATCAAAATTTTGATTGACATTTTCTAAAAAGTAGCCGTGATTATTAAAAAATGAAATATATAAAGTGTTATCCGTTCAAAACTGTATATAATTATAAATTTTCAAAGTAGTATATAATATAGACCCGAAGTTAAAAGGTTAACAACAGATAATTTCAAAATTTTGCTGAAAATTTTTAATTTTTGATAATGATTGACAGTTTTTGACATGAAAGGATCAATCAACTACCATGAAAATGGTGTCAAAAGATGCAGCTACCGATTTTAGGAAAAGTCACGAAATTTGAAGGGAAATAATTTCTGCCAATTTTGTACAATTTATTTTTTAGTGAAGGCACTAATAGTGTTAAAGACCGTCTGCCTTCTTTTCTTTTGCTTTTGACGAGAGCATCTTAATAAATGACACGGCTCAATTGGCGGTTTCCGTGGGGTTACTACTGACTTTCAGGTTTGTGAAGAATTCCTCCTACTTGTCCTTCTGCGTGACATCACTATTTGGAAAGAGTTAAGGCTGAGTCATAGAGCTATGCTGTCACAACCTTCCTTTGTGGGAATAACTTATCCTATGCAGATAACTTTTCTGAATCGAGTTGGTGTGATCACTCGCTTGGCCTTTCTCACAGAAGCACCTAGACCAATTCACTTATTGGAGACTCGAAGATTGGCATGTTATATGTATGCCTGTTATATTATAACTATTCCTCTTGTTTTACTTTATTCGTAGTAGACCTCTCTCTTCTCTGCCTGTGCATGGTTTTTGTTTGCAGTGTTGTGTACGCTAATTGTCGATTTTTTTTTTAAATACTGATTTATCCAAGCCCTACGAGGACACGAAAACGCTCAGCAACTTTATTGATTTCTGATACAGCCTCTAAGCGAAAGCGAAGAATGCCTACGATTCTAGAGAAAAATGAGCTTCTTGAAATGCTCAAGAAAGTGAGATCATTTGCTGCGGTTAGCCGCCATTATGGAATCAACGGTTTGGTTAAATCAATAAGGAAGAGAAGATCAACAGGTCTACTGCAACATTGACTTTCAACAAGACGGCAAAAAGGATCCTGACTCTTTGTAATAAGTCAATCGCTAATGTTATTTAAAAGGAAATGAAAAGGGAAAGACCATGTAGTGTACAAGTGACTGGAGAGGTATTTAATTGGTGTAGCCACTTCGCGAATTTTCATACTTCGCTGGTGGTCCTGGAACGCATCCCCCGCGATAAGTGAGGGAACACAATTCAATTTGAACTTCCTAATAGTGTGTGTATATTCAGTAGGATAGTATTGAATTGTATAAAGTATTTCAATTTTTATTTTAAGATTTCTGATAAAAGAACATTGTATTTTTATAAATCCTCTTTAAAAAAAAGAGTTTTTCCTTATGCTTTATAACTACTTATTTTTTTATCATTTATTTCTGTAAACCATCTCTTCTCCAATGTCTTTTCTATAGGAATTGAAGATCACGGTGGTAGTTTTCTCTACACTTTGCTCAGTTCCAAACTGTTCATATTTTATCATTTTTTTACATGCAATTTTTTTGTATTTCAATTTTATTCATGTATATAAAAATGTCAGAGTTGCATAAATAAATAAAATACTTGAAGTGTTCCAAAATTATTAACACCCACATGTGTTCATCAATGCTTACATTAACCTTTTTGTGACCAAGGTATCATATATGATACATAAACAAGTTTACTTTCGTCTGCTTTTTCAAATAGTTTTGTATGTGAATCTTCTGCTTTTTAATAAATATCGTCTGATTTTTCTGGTCACGAAAGGGTTAAGCGATATTTGTCTACAATTTGTAGGCGTTAAATCAAAGCAAAAGATGCAATAATCTCAATTCCTTTATCATCTATCGATATAAAAAGGTAGAAATAAGAAATCGTGTAATAATATTCATGGTGGGATGTTGTGTTCCTAAATTTAAAAGAGTTTTTTTGAAAATTTGTTATTTAGTTTGTCATATTTGTCTATTTTATTAGGTAATTCGTTTTTTATTTCGTACCCATTAAGTCCCAATGCTTCCATTTGGGAACATAAGTAATTCCATCTTCGTCTGCTTTTTTCAATGACTTTGAATATAAATCGTCTGCGTTTTTTTAGATATCGTCTGATTTCTATATGGAAATTTAGTTAATATCTTGTATAAATAATAACATCATAATAATATCAATAAATAACGATTAATATATTTTTAAATTTTGAAAAAAATAAATAGAAGGAAGAAAAATGAAAGTTGTAAATGCGGACATTTATTTCATACATATGTTAAGAAAATTTAGTATGAGTTTACGATTGTCATAACAAATCTCGACAAAAGAGATTTAAATTATAAAGTCAACAAATAATAAAATGTTTTTTTTGAATGAAATTTTTGTCAATCTACAATTTGCAATATTGCATAAAATATGGATGAAAACTCATTAGTGTGAGAAAATGATACTAACAAAATTATTAATGTGCACAAATTGCTTGTTTCTCGGTTACGGGCTGTTAGATGTGCTATTTTTCCAGGATTATCTTCTCTGTATCAGAAACTGCATAAAAGTATCTTGGGATATATGGAAGATAGCCTTTTTTCACCCACTAATTTTACACTTGCAAAAGGTTGTTAAAAATCTGTCTCAAAATATGCATCCTTTTTTTATTGCGAAATTTTTCTTTTACTTTCACGTATTAGAAGGTAGGAAATTTTGTTCCCCATATTTCACCCGTTTTCTCATTCAAAAATCGGATACACATATTTTAGGTGATTTAAATTTTGTGTAATATTTGTCGCAAAAAATTGGTTAAATTTAAGAAATTTTCTAAAGGAAATTTTTTTAGTTTTAAATGAAAAAATTACTGAAATTTCTAGATAATAATGATTATTCTTACAAAAAGAGTTTACTAGGAGGATAACATAAATGAAGGAAAAATAAAAAGTTAACTCACAATTTTGACATAGCTTGAAATAGATAGCCCGCGAATCATTGGACAAGTAGTAGTTATTAGACGAAATTAGATTTAAAAAAAAAGTGAATTTCCATCAGAATGCTGCAATCAACTTTCAGAAAAGGAAGTGAGGGAGTTGATGATGCTGATGAAAAAAGGCAGTGAACGCACAAAGAAATTACAGAGAGAAGTGAAAGAAGTCTTTTCGTGTGTGTATGTTATTTAGCACCACATACGCAATGCCCTGTTATTCTCCTCGCCATAAAGAATAAAGAGATCCTTTCTTTCATGCAACTGGATATGGGAGAAAGCGTTGTCCTGCAGCAACAAAACCGACTTTACGAAGTGAAGTCTTGTAAGTGAAAGGAATAAAAACATGCGCCCAGCAAAAGGCTCTCTATATCTATGGCTTCATCATACTGTCAACACTATGTAATCCACACAACATGCTTCCACACCTCAACTTTATTACATTACCTCTCGCGCTTTTCAACATGATGCTTGGTTTTGATAACGCACCTTCCAGCGTGTCTTTCATATAGTGCGATTAGAAGGGTGCAAAGCTTGTTGTTAACACAAAAAGTATCCTATGTCATTATACGCTAATAATGCGTGTGGTAGGCAAACTAATCTGCTAAGTCAAGCTCTCATCATCATGCTTTGTATTTTTTTATATTAAAAATGTAAATTTTATATAAGTGATTGATAGCAAAAGAGGAGTAAAGGAAATGAATGGAGCGAAAATTGTTTCAAGCTACAATAAAAGAAGGGTACACGAGATTTCCTGTGAAAAAAAGGAAGTTTTGTAGCGAATCATCGTCAAAAGCCAAAAGGAGATTCAGTCGGCAAAAGAATTACATTTACTTTTTCTAACTTAATAAAATTATGAGAATTAGTGCTAAACTAACTTATATAAGAAATATAAACTTATAAGTTAGTAATGATTGTGAACTAAGAAGGAAATAAACTTTTTAATTAAGTTTATTAATAATAACTGTTAAATTTAATAAAAATATTGAAATTTTTAAGTTGTATAGTTTTAGATATATGTGTTGCACAGATGTGAAATGATAAAAATAATATAAAATATCATTTTTACTTTTAATTCGTATCCTTTTTACTTTAACCCTATTGTGACCAGAAAAATCAGACGATATAATTATTAAAAAGCAGAAGATTCATATACAAAACTATTTGAAAAAGCAGACGAAGGTAGAATTTTTTATGTATCATATATGATACACTGGTCACGAAAGGGTTATAAGTAAGTTTGTCTTTCTTTACTTTAAGTTCGTTCCTTTTCATTTTAATTTCACCCTCTTTTACTTAAAGTTACTTTTTTTGTATTTAAAGAAAGATTTTTAAAAATTGTTGCCAAATTATGCATTTAAATGTTTGGTATTAGTTCAATGCAATTCAAAATAATGTGTATCAATGGATATAAAGACAAGTTTATAAGAAACTAGTACTCATTCACTTATAGAAATTTACTTTTTAGAAAGATTATAAAATATTTGTATGTTAATTTCAAATTATATGTACTTATCCTTATTGTAAGCGTTTTTCTATACTTGTTATTTTATTTTCTCTAATAAAAGTGTGACATTTGCATAGCACTTCGCTGCCCCTAAAAATTTAAAATAACACTTCAAAACGCTAAAAATTCAATAATAATGACATGTCCTATTTTGATTGTGTAATAATGATTCCTATTTGATTCTTATAATCAATTTTTTTTTATAAAAATGTTGCTAATATAAAAAATCTATGCGGAAAAATTTTAATCAAAAATTAGAAAACTTAAAGTAAAAGGACGAACTTAAAGAAAAAAAGAGAAAACTTAAAGTAAAATTAAAAGTTAAAATGCTCCATGTTCAGGACGATGTCGTGACGAGGCGTGTAAGCCCGCCTTCAAATGAGCCTAGTTACTGCTGCATTTCATTTAGTCAAATTAGACAAAGACAATTAATTGTAGCTTACAATTAAGCGTGGAAGAGAACCGGAGTCCTGGCCACGTAATATCTCCAAGACTATGTGGTAAACTAGAGAAAGATCAACAACTCTGGCGGTCCATGGTTGCCCACATCCAAATGGATACGCCACTTTGATGATGATGATGATATTTCAAAATTAAATTTTTATTCTTATAAAAAGTTTCTTATAGATATATACCCATTTTAAAGTATTAATAGAATTTAGTCGTGACGTTCACTTTTATGACAATGAATCAAACCAATCAAAAAAATGATTTATATGACAGCTAAAGTCAAAATTAAAATTTTTATTGAAATACTTATAAAAGGTTTTTTACACATATTCATATACCATTTTCAAGTACGTCCAATTTAGTGGTGATGCTCATTTTTTGTGAAAATCAATTAAATGTGTCAAAAAAGGACATATATATATATAAAAAATTCAAAATAAATTCTACTTGCAGTATTTCTATGCTAATTATTTTTCTAATTTATTTAATAAACCAAACTTAGGTGTTTAATTCACTCAAAATATTCATTTGTCAGTAAATTAGGTATCCCGATAGGATCTCTATCTTTTTGGCTATAAATTCGTTATCGACTGGTAGTCTCTACATCATTTTTCCTATACTTTATACAGAATATAATTTTACTATAGCTTTTTTTAATTATAAATTTATTTTCTGCTAACTGTTTTGGAAAAGTGTTTTTTAAGGATTTATTTTGAACAGATTTTTTCGCTCTCAAAGCATTCTGATTAAAGAATTTTCTTGATGATCTTAGGCTTTATACTTATCTTAGAATTAGATTAGAATGAGATGATCTTAGAATATAGAGTGATATTCAGCCAGAATATTTGTCAACCAATCATAGTACAAAAGGTTTTTTTCTGATGAAATCATTCATGATGTTCCTTGTACAATGACAAAAATATTTAACACAAAAAGCATATAATCACTGGAATGGTTTGCCAAATGAAGTTGTCGATTCCTTGAATATAAATATTTTTGAAAGAAAGTTTGATGATTTTTGGAAAGATAAAAGATCTCATTATTTGTATTTTATGTGTATTATATTTGATGCATTTCACATGGGCGATTAGCTTCTTTACATTGCTTAATTAATACACTTATATCGTAATCAGACTGAATGGCTAAAGACTGAATGGCTAAGGACACGTTGCCTACAGACTGTATGCCAATGGATTAAGGCCTAATGGACCAAACGCCTAACAACTTAATGCCTAATAAACAAAATGCCTACTAAAGATTACTAGTAGAAGAAGAAAGGTTGAAAAAGTGACAATTTTTTATTGAAAAGTTGCTCAAATAAAAACTACAAATTACGTGTTATAGACCATAAATAGTCTAAACCTGTGTCTTTGTCATACTTGGCATGAACTTTTTTTGTTCTTTCATTTTTTTGAATATACTTTTTATTAACTCCAGATATATTTTCTCCCAAAAACATTTGCTCAAGGATCACTTCTTTATTTGCTTGTTCCAGTTTGATAACTTTGAGTAATTTTTCAATGGTTGGATGAGTAACTCCAACTCTTCTGTTAAAAGTTAGTTAGTTAGTTTATTTTTCAAAAGTAACAAGAAAAAAATATATATAGAGCAAATTGCTTAATGCAAAAATATGGTAAATTGTGAACATTTACAAAAGGAGATAATATGTATCATAATAAAATATTGCTTTTGAAGGACAATATCAAAGGCCAAGTTAGCCGCTGGTAGATGTCAACCTGCTTATGAGATTTCTATAATCTTGGGAATTTTATGAGACGAGCTGTTCAAGATGAAGTCATACTTTTTCTGCAGGCATAGCAGTTGGAAATTGAACAATTGTTGATTCTTGGGTAAGAGTTGATGAAATAAGACATCATCATCTTTTGAAATTTTTTCATATTGATGGCATCAGAAACAAAAAACATTTGATTGGAGTTGAATAGTGTTGAAATTTTGAATGCAAATGCTTGCTTTGATTTTGTGTAGTTATAGTAAGGGAGCATCATGTGAGTCATAAAGCGAGGAGATGTTCTTTCCTTTTCTGAGTTAAAAGTGACGAAGTCGTTGAAAATGAATGGAAGCATGCCATGCAAGAATTTATATAGGTAGGTGTAGGCACTATGGACATAAATGTCTTTGAACTTCAACAGAGTGTATTGAATAAATACGTTGTTTGTCGGGGAGAGGGGAGGAAGATTGAAAATTACTCTTAATATCTTTTTTTGTAGTGTAAAAAGCATCGTGTTTTTTGAGTGACCCCAGTTGAAGACACTGTACTTTAGATGAGGAAAAAACAAACTATTATGCATGGTGAGAATTATATTGATTGGGAGAAACTTTTTGGCTTGTCTCATCACACTAGAAATATAAGCTAGTTTGTGGCATACATGTGAAAAATGGCGATGCCATTTTAAAAAGAAGGTTTGTTCTTTCATTTTTTGAATATACTTTTTTTAACTCTAGATATATTTTCTCCCAAAAACATTTGCTCAAGGATCACTTCTATATTTGCTTGTTCCAGTTTGATAACGTTGAGTAATTTCTCAATGGTTGGATGAGTAACTCCAACTCTTCTGAGCTTGACGCCATCCTTCTAGTGAATTATTAGTTCTTGGAAAATCTGATTTAATTCTGTTAAAAACATTCCATGTTTGAATATCGAAATTTGGACGCTTTCGTTTGCCGTGCAGAACCATACCAATCCATGTTGATTCAAAATATTCCAAAAAATTACTCAAAACTTTGTCGTTTTCTTTATCTAGTGAATGCAAAAATAAATCAACATCATTTGGTGGAACAAAAGCTAAAGCTTGTAATTGCTTTATTATCAAGGCATTTTCAGGATGTTGGTATCAGCTTTGTAAACCAAAACTTTGAACTTTTCGTCAAAGATACTGGCTAAAAGGAAAAAAGCAGCCATAGACAGTTGCATTTGGAAAACACTTTCTTAAAGCTTTTATTGCTGCTTGTTCAAAATCTATTGTAACTTTCTACTCGATGTAATACAGTAGAGTAGTGGTAATGTTGTTCTTGAAGCAACACAGGCATGAATTGTGTATAGTTGTGTATGGATTGGCGCACAAGAAAATGTCCCATCACTAAACCACTTGTTTTTTGCTCGCAAAATGTCCACGTTTTTTGTAGTAGAATACATTTTCCTGCTTTCTGATTCATGAAGTTATGAAGTTATCACCTCTTGAAGTTGCGATTTTCGTTTGAATCAGCTCTCTTTCTCACATTACGTGTTAAAGATGCTTTTTTTAGGCAAGCACCACCACATACACTCAACGGTAAATTACTTGTAGAGCGGTCGATGACAGATGATGTGAATTCATTGGATTGCAGCGATTGCTTTTTTATCTTTTCTTCCATTTTTAATGAATAATTGCGAGTTAAATCTGGTGGATGTGAAAGATTACTTGCAACTTTTTGCATGTTTTCGCCACAAGTGATAACGGTGGCGCTACGGAAATTTCGTTTTTCGCATCTTCAATATATAAGAGTATTTTTCTTTCGGATTATGACGTATGCAAAACCATCATATAGAAGCTTTTTTCCAGCTTGACCAGTTACAAACTCCATTTTAAACAAATAAGCTCGTTGAAAGTTTTTTCTTTAAGGAAAGTAACAAAGAAAATCACAAACAAAAAAAAACTTTGTTTATAAGCTGTATTAAGAGTCCCGATATATTATATATACTAAAAATAATCAAATTGATCATAAAATTGTAGCTCATGGATGGTTCTTTTTTAATTAAGTAGTTAGGCTCAGATAAAATGTTTTTTAAAATTAAAATCTAAATACACATACTTTTTCTTTATATTTTTTTCCTTTAGATCATCCAGGTTAATCAATTGATCAAACTGCCTGAAGTACACTTAATTTTGTTTGTGCGCACTGTCAGCCTTTTAGGCGTTTTGTCCATTCGGCATTCAGTCCATTAGGCATTCAGTCTGTTAGATATACAGTCCGTTAGACATTTAGTCCATTAGTCATACAGTCTGTAGGCATTGTATCTTTAGTCATTCAGTTTTTAGGCATATGGTCCGTTTACCCACTCATGTTATATGTTATGTTATGTTATATTGGCATCTAAGACAGTTTTGATAACTCTAACCTCTTCAAAATAATTTCCTACCAATCTTAGTTAAATTATAATTGTGCGTTTGATTACTCTTCCTCTTTGTGATAACTGCCGGGACCCAACGTGCTTTCTTTTCATGATGTTGGCCATAGTATCTGGCGTAAACTTTATCGCCAACTTTGTACAGATTAGGAAATCACCTTTGTTGGTTTGTTTAGAGCAACTGGTTTGTTTGCCTTGCGCAACATAAGCCGGAGATGGAATCAATATGCCAATTTTGTTCCGATTTGTCGCGAATTGAACAGCTCACAAGGTGAGTATGCTGTGGAGTTTGGTGTTCTGCGGTATTACATAAAGAACTCTTGTAAGGCTCTTTTTGGTTGGAGAGAAAACTTTCGTAGTGATTGCTTAAATGTTTGAATCATTCTTTCAACTTCTCCGTTTGTAGCTGGATGGTAGGAATTCGAGTGAGATGAACTATTCCACGTTCTTTAGATTGCATCTTTTTGTTTATGGTTTTGATAAAACAAACCATCTCGGCATCATCTTCTTTTTCTTCAGCATCAAATTCAGAATCATTTGAAGAGGGTGGGCGACTGAGAACATCCGCATTTGAGTGCTTAGTAGTATTGCGAGGTATGCGGACATTAGGGGCAAAAAGACATTAGGGGCATTTTTCTCATCATAACACTTTACAGCAAAATAAACACATCATTCATCAAGCAAGTCAGCGTGTGATATAAAGACACAAGATAAGAATATTTAAAACTAAGTATAAAAAGACATTAGGGGCATTTTTCTCATCATAACACTTTGCAGCAAAATAAACACATCATTCATCAAGGTTGGAAAGGTTTCACTAGCTAAAAGTTGAATTATTATTTAAATTGCTAAAAATATAAATTACTTACAACTTCCTTTTTCATAATAATAAAAACCATCAATAAACAGCATTATAACAAGCTAAAAAGTTATTAAAAAATTGCACGCAAAGGAACTTTGTTGTTGAACTAAAAATAACTAAGTAATAAGTGAGGCCTTAATGATCGCATTAATAAACTTATAGTGTCCACATGTTGAGAAATAAGTTGCTGCAATCGTGCATGATGAGTATATACTATATACCTCTAATGTATACACTATAGTTACATGTGTTTTAAATATCCTTATCTTGTGTTTTTATATCATATGCTAACTTGCTTGATGAATGATGTGTTTATTTTGCTGCAAAGCGTTATGATGAGCAAAATGCCCCTAATGTCTTTTTGCCCCTAATGTTCGGCAACCGTATTGATCGTATTGGATATTCAATAGTGTAGTCGAATTGCTTTAACATCATTGCCAACCGTGCTAAACGATCGTAAGCTCGACGCATTTGTGGGACACGTCATCGACTTTCATTCATTTTGCAATTCCTTCGGATGAAAGGCGATGTCTCAGATACTCGACCCACGGTTGCGCAAATTGGCACTTCTCCCTGAAGCAACGAAAACCATTCTCATCCAAGCGCTGCACAAGACGTTTTAGATTTTTGGTATGATCTTGTGCGTCTTTTCCACTGACTAGCAGATCATCCATGTAAACAGCTACGCCTGGCAAGTCCTGTGTCATCTGATCCATAATTTATTGGAAATATTCAGGTGCTGATTTTATCCCAAACGGTAGTCTATTTTGTAGGAGTACTCCTTTTACAGTAACTGGGTAATCTCCGCAAACCCGGATTTGAGGCTTATGTCGGGAAAGAGTCTTTTTCTTAACAGGAACTACCCGTCATATTCGTTGAATTGCACCTTTTCCCAAATTCCTTGTGCAATACCGTCGTCATAGACTTGTTCCAAATCTTTAGGCACTGCTAATGGAAAGGGCCTGGGTTTACAGAATATCGGTTGAATTATGGGTTTGAATTCAACTTACAGCTCGAAATTTTTGCAACATCCAAGTCCTGGCTTCCAAATGTTGGGGAATTGCTTGCATACCTTGAAACATTGCTTGAGTAGTCCTTCAATTTGTTTTAAATCACTGAAAATGAGGTTGCAAATTTCTAATGAGTTTAGAACTTTGTCCAAAGAGATATTCAAATGTTTAATAGCAACACTCCCCAAAAGCTTAAGATCATCTGTTACCGTGTATTTAATATCAACTTCACCTTTACTACCTGGTGTTTTTGTTTTCACCGAGAAACTTCCTTCAGTTCTCAGTGGATGCTTACTTGCGGATTCGTAATGAGGAGTTGGCTGCTCCAGAATCGGTTTTCCCATCTCCACTCCATATCTGCCTTGTGATAAAATTTCCTGTTGTTGTGATATCGGCTTCGAACCATGGATAGTGAGCGGCACTTTCATCTTCGAAAGTACTGCTTGGTCAATGGAAGCAACTGTCACCATGACCTTTATTGAATCTTTCTTTTTGCCTTTCCTTCTACATACTGCTTCCAAGTGTCCTTTCAAATGACAGAAGTTGCAACTGGTGTCTTTGAAGCCACACTCTTCATGTGTGTGGTTCGATTTGCCGAAGCAGTAGCAAAGAAATTTGTTTTTTGCTTCTTCCTTTTTCTTCCTTGGTTCCTTCTTGGAGTCAATTTCTTTTGACGGGCAACAATAAACGGTTTCTTTGGCAACCTGTGTCGCATTTTCCGTTTCAATGGCGATTTCCACAGCCCTAGTAAAATTCATTTCATCGCCTTTTACTTTGAAAAACGCCTTTATCACCGCTTTGTTTCTGACGGAGCAGATAAATCTGGTACGCAGCGCTTCATCTTGAGGGTCTTTGATTGTGGAAAAATCACAAGTAGCTGCACCTTGCCGGATACGAGCTGCCAGTTCTTGGATCGTTTCGCCTAGTTCACGTTGCAGGTCGTTCCAGAATCTGAAACTTTCTCTGACTACAAACCTCTTTGGATCGAATTGATCTTTCATGAAATTTAGAATTTCATCGAAAGAGACTGTTGTATAGCGAGATTGGAGAGGAGTTTATAGACAGTAGGCGATTGATTTGTCAAAAAGACTTGAGCTTTACGATTTGCAGGAATAGAATTTGCTCCGATAAAGGTCCAAAATCGAGCATACTAATCCTTCCAAAGTTCAAATGTAGAGTCGAAGGGCGCAAATTGGCAATATGCTCCCTGAGTAGAAGAAATCTCAATAGGTTTAGTGAACATGCTTTCCATAAGCTTTTCTATCCTCTTCTGGTCTTCTCTACGCTGTTGGTTTAAGGATTCAATCATTTACCTCTCTTGTTCCATCTGCTGCTGCATTATTATTACCAGATCTTTTATTTCTGTTTTTGTCTTACCAATTCAAAGACGTACTTTCATCTCGTTGAGATGTTGGTAAAGATCCTACTGACTGCGACAGAATGTGTCTTTTATGTTTTAACAGAGAAAGAAAAGACAGAGTAAAATAAAAGAAGGTATAATTTATTGAAAGCCAAAGAAAAAGTGTTTTTCTCCTAAGTGTGCCAAACACACTGTATTTATAGACTGGAAAGATTTTATGCAAATTTTCCAGTAAGAACCCTAATCAGATGATTGGATTTTTGTAAGAAAATATTTCCATTGATTTGATATGGCTTCATGCAAATTCTTTTATAATTTGCATGCACTTTGGAAGAAGGTAAACAATTTTCCACTGTTCCTGAGGGAAAATTATGCAAATGCCTGATTTGCATAAGCTGCTTTTATAACACATTCCCAGATATTTTCAAAACTCAAATTCAAAATCTATTATGGTTGATTTGGTATAATAACATATATTTCATTTTAAATCGGAATCAATATTTTTGGAGACAAAGTTTAGAAAAACCTCAAATTTGATTGACACTTAGATATATTTTTAAATATAAAATGCAAAAGCTGAGTCCAAAATCTATGGCACTTATGAAAAAAACTATCATGTAGGTATCTTATTGGTGATATTTTGTCGTTTCTATCCCTTAGAGTACTGTCGTCAAACCTAATGAAGATGTGAATAAACATAAACATACGTCTGTCAATTGCTGCTCTAAGGAAGGGATCGCCAGTTTTTGAAAATAACTGACGCGTGATAATTTTTTGGTCTTTATTTTGGCCTATATGAAGGATACAACAAAAGTAAGCAAAAAGATCGGAAATTTCAAATCTTTCGTAGCAGCTCTTTAGTTCTTCCCACTTGCAATTGGCCTTACTAATAAAATAAGTAAAAATTTTACGTGAAAATTTTTCAAAAGGAATTACCTGTAGTTTTCTGCAGCTTTTTTTCTGGTCATATCAACTATATAACTCATAAGATTAACATAAAAAAAAAGCTTGAAGATGTCAAATTCATTTCTCATTCCCACTGCTTCATTTGAAGGTCCAAATGGCCTAGGTGAAAGATTACGTCTGTTACGGCTCAAATTAGGGCCAATAACAGGGTTTAGAGGGGTCCACGTAAATTCAGTTCCATCTGGAGCCAAAAGGCTATCATCATTTTGGATTTCATCCCGATTTTCTAAATCATCATCAGAGTTATCAAAACTTTCAAATTCAAACTCTTCTGAACTTTGAAAAATATCAGAAGCTATATCTTCAGAGCATTCAGAAAGCTCCTCTTCGTTGGATTCAGTAAAGGAAGATAAAGAACTCATATTTTGTATAGTTGAAGTTAGCAAAGATGATGTAGTGAAACAGAACAATATCTGTTTGCGTATGAAAATAAATAATTTTTTTTTATAATATATTGAATCAATTTTATCCTTTTGTTCATAAAATAGTTGGATTTTAAACTTTGTAGCATTAAAAATAAAAATTTTAAATAGATGGCGCTCAATTTTTTAGGGTTTTTTAAACACAAAAAAATGTGTTTTTTCGAATTTTACCTTTTTTTCTCAAATGTGATAATTCATCAAGTATAGTCTATGAGGACAATTATAGGCTGATAAGTAAAACTGTGGCACTAAAATTCCAGACCATGCTTAAAAACAATTTATTTTGAATATGGGCTTTTTACTCCATTATGGTGGTAGTGGTGTTGCATCAAAACAGTGTGGTAAGCGAAGGTACACGTACGATAAATCATTAATCAAAATTGTCTATACTTTCTTGCTATAAATCTTTCATTTTTCATCTACTTGCGTATTATCTGTATATCTTAATTTGGAGTCTTTATCATCTTTAACACATTTGTTCTGTAAGTCAATTTACTATTATAACACTTTTTTCGTCATAAATTTATTTAATTCCTTCTAAATAATCATTAAAATAAATATTTTGACAATTATCGTTGTTAATTTAAATGAAAAATATAGTATAATGTCTTTTTATTAGAACGCTAATAATCTTTCCATGAAAAATAAAAGTACCTAATCATGTAATTTTATCAAAAAACTCTCCTGTTTAAAAATATTTTTTGATTAAGTAGTAGAGATGTATTGGATGTGAATTTTTTCTAATCCGCAGATACGGACGCGGATATTAGATTTGAGATCCGAGAGGGTGCGGATGCGGATGATAAACTTTCAAATATAACACGTCTTCAAACTTTTACACTATTTAATTTCATTTCTTGTCCTATTTTTTAATTCAACAATATATAAAAGTGTATAGCTTTTATATGCGGATATTCGATACATCACTAAAGTAAAGCTTTTTCGTATTTTTTTCTTTTCGAATCTTAGCTAACAAAAATTTTTTTATGCTTTTTATATAAAACTAACTTTTTTTAACAAAAAACCCATCATTTTTTTGTATTTTACAATTGACTTAATTTATCACTATATGGTTTTAACAAATTTTATTTGCGATTAAATATGGTAACACTTAAAAAATAATAAGCTTAAATAATGATCATAATTTTGTTTTCAATCACCTTTTAAGAGTTTTAATTTAAGTCTTTCACCTGACATTATGTCGTCTCAAACAGCACAGAGCAGTTTCTGACTCCTTGTGTAAAAAGAAAATTAAAAACTCATACAATATCAACAAAATTTCAAGCTATTGCTGACGTAGAAAAAGGAAGAGACAGCAAAGCAGCCATCGCTAAAAAATACAGCATTCCACCAAACACTTTGTCAACATGGATCAAGAATGGAGAAAAGATCAAGGAAGCGTATGAGCAAAGCACTTTTGGATCGCAGAGGAAGAAGATGAGAACTGCAACATACAAAGATACAGAACAAGCAGGACTTCAATGGTTTAAGGGAGCCAGAGACCGAAACATTCCTGTATCCGGGCCACTTCTTATTGCTAAAGCCCATGAGTTCGCTTCTCAGCTAGGCGATGAGTTTAAATGCACAAGTGGATGGCTTGAACGCTTCAAAGATCGTCATAATATTACATTTAAACGGGTATGTGGGGAATCTAAAGGTGTAAATGAGCTTAGTGATGCAATGAAAGCCTGGCATTCTACTCTGCACACAATTTTGACTGAATACAGTCCCAGTGATATCTTTAATGCAGATGAAACTGGACTGTTTTTTCGATTACTACCAAACAAAACTCTAGAGTTTAAAAGTATAGATTGTCATGGTGGAAAAAATAGTAAAGAGCGGTTAACTCTCATGGTTTGCTCTAATATGTCAGGCTCAGAAAAGCTGCCTCTTCTCGTAATAGGAAAGTCTAAGAATCCACGATGTTTTAAGAATATCAAAACACTGCCAACCTCTTACGAAGCTAATAAAAAATCGTGGATTACATCAGAGATCACAACATGGCTAAAAAAGCTTGACAAGCGATTTCACGGCCTCAAAAGAAAAGTTGTCATGATAGTAGACAATTGCCCAGCCCACCCAAAAATCAAGGAACTGAAAGCCATAACTCTGTTTTTTCTGCCTCCAAACACAACAAGCAAGACCCAGCCAATGGATCAAGGAATCATTCAGAATCTTAAAGTCCACTATCGTAAGCTTGTCATCTTTAAGCAGTTAAAGTCCATAGAAGAAAACGTAGAATTGCAAATATCCATTCTTGACGCCTTAAGAATTATTTACCAGTACTGGGAAAAAGTTACAGAAAAGACTATTCAAAAATGTTTTCGGCACGCCAACTTCGTCAGAGAAACTCTAAATGAGGAAACATATTGCTCCGAAAATAATGAAGAAGAAGATGATGACATCCCCCTCAATGCTCTTAGTCTACATGTGCCTTTTGAAGAGTATGCTGCGATTGATAATACTTTGGAGATAGCAGAATCTGCTAGCGATAAGGACATTGTAGAAAATATCCTCGCAGCAAGAAACCCAAAAATAGAAGAAGAAGAAAGTGACGATAATGACACAACAGAATTACCCAAGAAAAAGCCAAATTTATCCAAAGTAAAAGAAGCCATTGAAGTTATTCAAAACTGGATTGAAATGACTGAAAATACGGAAAATATCATGCCTAGTTTCGAAAAGATCCAGCGTCGAGTTACATTGGCGGAGGTGTGCGCATCAATACTGCAACAGACCGTCATTACAAATTACTTCGGCAACTGCGAACGTCAGAAAGATGCTTCCTAGACGAGTTTTATTAGTCTGTATATTGCTTTTATCAGTGCATTAATTAAATTTTATACTATATTTCATAGCATTTCTTTGATTCATTATTTGTTAACGCGAAGGTAAGGTGGTTTTTTAATCTTTTAAGCGTATATGCTGCACTGACATCAAGTTATAAATTTTCAGAAAAGACGGGATTAGAACTTCATTCAACGGATTCTTCATCTCATTCAATTAAGACAACATTTATAAAAGTTTCCATTAGTGGGTAATTCCGTTATTACAGGTTTTTATATTTGTATACAAACGTAAAACGAGTATCAATATACTATCTATTAAAATTAGCTCGTAAGTAGAAAATAACCTTTTGACTTCGGATATCTCGAAACCCTGGATATCTCGAAGCTTAACGATGCTCCCTCCAACTTCGAGATAACGATATTTTACTGTATTTGTTTCAACGTTAATTAGAACGCATTTTATAGAAAGCGATTTTATTCTTTTGGTGCGGCCCTCTGGTGCAATCTTGGTTCTTAATGTGACCCATTTTTAAAAAGGTTGAGGCTGATTTATCATTTTAAAAATTTGGTGTAAAATCACGTATACTTAATTTTTTAATAGCAGACGGAAAAAAGCATACAAAAAATATCTATTGTAATTTTAATTTGTTTCATAAAAATATAAAATTTAATAATCAGCAAAACAATGAATTGTTATATTATTTACAATATTCAAAAAAAAATAGTGTAAAATTTTTTTCTAGTTAAGCAGAAGCTGAATTTTAAAGGTGAATAGAAATGGCTAGGCGTAAGCAAATGCCCGGATTTTTCTTAACAATTTTGAAATCAAAACGGCCAAAAGTGAGATCCAAGATGGATTATATTGGTGTGAAAGATTACACAGTTAAAATATAAATTATACAAATGTCTCCAAACAAAAAAAATCGATGATCAAAATCTTGCTCTTTCCGCGAAAAAATAGTGTACCGATAGCGGTAGATGATAAAATGACAACAGGTCGGTTAATTTAAAAATGGAAAATGAATGTCGAACATTTTCATCTCGATGCCCATTTTGTGGAAAAAACGGTGACTTTTTTGGTAGTATATATATGTAGCTTGACAGGGCATCGTATTTATTAAAACAAGAAAATTTTAAATAAAAAATATACAAATCATAAATTGTTTACTTTAAACGTAGTAGTTCCATTGTCTGAATCTATCTTCATATAGGTATAAAGTGCAAACTTTCCAGTTTCTACGTCATCATCTATATACAAAGTATATTCCCAAAAAATAAAGTTAACGCAATTTCCAAAATTTCATTTTTCTTTTGATAAAATCCACCGATATTGTAATTAGCTAAAATAATTATAGATATTAATCTAATGAATGAGTGAGAAGAAAACAAAAAAGCGAAGAGTATGAGGACGCTTTCATAATAGTGTGTTTTATAAGTAGACGACGGGTTTCGACAGGCATATATTTTATACTACATATAATTTTCATGAAATTTAGCACAAGAGTTATGAACTTTTTTTCAAAAAAATTTGGCCTGAAATTTATTCGTTTGTAAAATATAAATAATGAATGCCAATTATTTATTGGTGTCCAATTTAAGAAAATGCTGTAAACCCATTACTAAAGAACAAGAAACTAAAGTATAAATGGCATCAAAAAGAGTTTAAAAATATTGAGTTACGGACATCATAGAATCACTGATGATGTCACATTCCTTAATTTTGCATGGTTTCATGCAAGAGTGTAGTTTGATTCGAAATCAAAATAACAACATAGTAAAAAATTGAGCACATTTATTATTTTAATTTGTAAATTTCCATACTTGTTTGCTTCCAAAATTTAACTTCGCATCCTATCTTGCTATCCATCTACAAGTTGGTTTCAAATTAGATAGACTTTAGGTGAATTATAGAAGAATATATACTTGTGTTTAATCTATTGGAAATGTGTTTGTTATATAAACGCTTCTATAAAAGACAAAATCTATAGTTTATATCCTTAGATTCTCAATACAGTACAAAAAAACTAAAGGCTTTTTATAGTGTTTAAATCGTACACCCAATTTTTACAGTGATCAATTAGAGAAATATTTGGGATGCTGTTTTCCTTGTGAATTTTGTATATGGAGAATTGAGTTTCAATTAAATGCCCAGCAACAAACATATGCTTTGGATATAGAATATTTTAAAAATTGTATACTTACTAATTATAATAGGAAAATAAGTAAAACTTTTATTCAAACAATTTGAAAACTTTATTAATTTTCGAGCACTCCATTCTCTCTTTTCTAGTGTTCATTTAAAGATTTGTTTATTTATCTGAAGAAGACCAGAGCAGTTCAAAATTAATAAAGCTTTCAACTTGTTTGAATAAAAGTTTTACTTATTTTCCTATTATATCCTTCAACTTTTATTCACGGCGTCTCAACAACACTTTCTTTATGCTTACTTATTATAATGGCCTAGAAGCGTAGAAAAGTGTTCTAAAATATGGAAAACTAAGATCGTTATCCAAATATTTCTTTTAGTCACATTAAAACGAGAGGCACAATGGCAAGCGCTCTAATAAATAAACACTAGCAAGGCATTTTTCATAAATCTTTTTAAAGTTTTGGTTAAGGCGAGTTATAAACAAAAAGGACGGAAAGACTTAAGTCGCTTGATGAGCATACGAGTTTATGAGTTGACGATTCCTAAGTCACAGTAGTATATGTGCGTCATTATAACAAATATATTCAAAGTTTATACGAGTAAAGCGTTTTCCAGAGATTTTTGCATCCTTCCTTTGCACTACATTAGGGAACTGTACTTCAAACGAAATTGTAACTTCCTTTTTGTTAAACATTATCTTTTGAGTCACTGTTTTGTTTTCAGAATTTGCAACAACGTTCAAAATGTAATGCTTTTTTTCCTTTGAAAGCTCCTTCAAGTATAAAATTATTTCACCTTTGATATATAAGTAATATTTAATCTACGGCATAGAGAATAACTTTACATCAAAATAACTTGGATTTAAAAAGTAGATTTAATATATTTTCAATGTTTTACATCTGTTGATCGTTCTTTCTACAGGACATTTCATACTTAGTTTTTAACATTCCGCATCCAGTTTTTTTTAACTTTTGGGTAAGAAATGACCAATTTATGAACACAATGACTTCGGTACGTAATCCCTTGAACTCGATCCTAATTTCAAATCAGGATTCTGGCAAGATCACGGTAGATAAAACAAGTATATATAGTTTATGCTCAGACGATATATATGTGGTCTTGCTATTTTACTATCTATCCAAATATTAGAATCAGAAAGTTGAAAAAACCTACTTATCAATGTAACACAATTTTTCTTACAAGGTTCTAATCGTGATTTCCTATTTTGTTATGTTCCATTATTTAATTAGAAGTTTGGGTTTGTGGTCAGGACTTTTATATTTATGATTTTTGATATTTTTCAAGGAATAACTCGCTTTTTAGCCATTTATTAAATTTAATTAACTCAGTAAATAAATGAATTTCATAGCAAAACCAATGAAGTAAATTAAAACTGAATTAGCACTTGGATAATAAATAAAGATTTTTATAATGGCTGGATTTCCTTGATTTTCTGTTTTTTGTCTCACTAAACCCCGAATATAGTTCCCTCAATCTCCTTCACAGCTTGATGGAATCATTTGCCTTGTTCTTCAGAATAATAGCCCATATCTATGAATTTATTCAAACGAGCGTCCAACATGTCGAGTTTCCAAGACATTCTGCACTCCATTGCTTCAAAAGCCTTTATCAGATCTTTTACCAGTTCCTGGTAATTTTTTGCTCTGTAGTTGCCCAAGAAACCCTTAACAATTGCTTTAAAGTAATTTCAAGCTGTCCTATCAGTTGCAGTTAGTTTATTACAAAATTCTTCCGACGCAAAAATCTTTTTAATCCGTGGTCCAACAAAAATCCCCCCTTTGATTTTGGCTTCAGATAATTTTGGAAGACATAAATGAGATACTGAAAAACTGTTGATTCCTGTTTGAGAGTCTTCACAAACTGCTTCATCAATCCCAACGTGAAGTGGAGGCATGAGAATAATTTTAGGATCAACTAGGTGCTCCCACATGACGTTCGCTTTCCAACGACAAATTTTGTTCTCTGCTTCGAGTTCTTTTGTTTGTAGTGGTTAGTCGTGGCCATGCTGTCCCAAAGACAAAGAAAGCATTGGTATTTTATAAATCCTCCGTGTAGTCCAAGAAGAAAAGCCAACATTTTAAAATCACCAATGACTTCCCAATTGTGTTCCCTGTATTTTAACGCTTCTACTAGGATTTCACGCTATAGTAATCTTCTTTCAACTAGACTGAATGGGATAAAGGAAGTGTTGGAAACTTGTTTCCATTATGAAGGAGGACAGCTTTTAAACTGGTGGCGGAGCTGTTTATAAATAGCCTCCATTCACTATGTTCTAAAGGGAGCCCAATTGTAGAAAAGAGTCTAGGTTCATCATGGCAGAAATAGAGACCATCTTTAAGGCTATAAAATTCTGAGAAAGGTTCATGTCTAGTTCGTTTACTAGTAATTTGGACTTCTTCCTTCACCAAGTTCCATTGCTTCATTCTGGAGATGAAAAACTCTGCATTGGATTTAGTCAGACCCATATCTCTAATTAAATCATTGATTTCTTTATGATTTGGAAAGCGAGGCACTCTTTCATGTTCATCAGGTATGTAATCCATATCCTCAAAATGCATTTCCTCCTCCCTAGGCCTATCATTTTTTTCCTCTGAAGCTGGGGTAGGCAGCAATGTTACAGGATATTTAGAGTAGTGTGGAATTGAATCTCGTGATGATTGAACATCTGGATAAGCAACGGAACCAGCATTCTTTCCTTTTCTCTTCTTGCTACATCAAACAAGCAAAAAACAGTTGATCTGTCGGTTCAAACTAGCCTCACGGCATTGATTTTTTTTCACCACGAAGCCACCCTTCCAGATTCTTCTTACAGTGTTGACAAAAGTAATGAGGAGCATAAGGTTTATCATGATCCCTAAATGGTATTCCAAAATACTTAAGGTAAGCTTTGCCATTTAAGGATTTAGATTTTAAGTATTTGAAATTTCTAAATTATTTATGAAATCTCTTAACCCAATTTTCCATTTCTCTCTTCATATACTAAAAATTAGAAAAATTTTCACAGGAGTATACTTAAGAAGAAGAAGAAGAAAGAATTTATTCAGCAGAATCAAAAAAAAAGTACACATATAGATCCAAAAACCAAACTATTTTTGAAAAAAAAACCAAACTGTTCAAAAAAAAAAATCATGGAGAGTTCTGCAAGGGTGTGTAAAAAGCCTTGTGGCCGCTGGTATATACACCCTGATTATTAGGTGTATCATATTTCGGAAAGATAAATTTTATCAAGTTACAATCATCTTCACTCTCATTTAGATATTTCAAAGTTTTAATTTAATTTACATGACAAATCAAAGAATGAGTTATTTTTATTTAAAAAAAATTAAATTTTTTTTAGGTTGGTTAGTCGATAACTCAAGGTCTTGGGTTCGATCCGGCACCAAGCCTACTTTCTTCATATAATTCTTCGATAAATGCAGCGTAAGTGTGCCTTCTTGATGAACACACCCTGAGTACCGTTACCTTTACCTTTATTAAAAGTATATTTATTTTCAATTTTTTTTAAGTATCTATTTTTATGATTAGCCAGTTAGTTGGACATCCAGCGGCTTAACGTCTTAATTTTTTTATAGATATTTTTCTATACACCTTTCCTTTTTCGATTTGTATCTATAAGATTAAAAGATTCAAAATCTGTTAGCATATTTTTTGATTTTAACTGTAACAATTAAAGTTGAAGTTATTTTGTACAACAAACTTCATATTGCAGCTAAGTCTAAAATATCGTATTTACGATTATTTCCTCTAATTTAGAAATGAAAAATAATGAAAATATTTTACCTTTTTAAGTTTACACTTTTGGCCAAAAAAATTTTCTTTGTCTAAAGCAAGATATCGAGTTTTCTTTTCAAATGAAATAGAATCTTCGTAAGTAATCAGATCATTTTGTATGCCAAGTGTAAAAATCGTGTTATGATGCATAGAAATATGAATGAAAAATTGTTTGCCAGATATTTGATCTCCAAAATATGTTAAATTCAGATTTATCTTCAAGATGTCCTCAAAATCTTCATTCCATTTTCCATTTAAGTGAGAATTAAAGTAGTTCCCATTTGCTAAATAAAAGGTAAAAAAACAAAAAATTTATTTATTACCTTTTGATGTTTTGATACCAAATTTATCTAATTCCTACCATTGAAAATACACGAAAAAATCCTGAAATACCAATGGTTTATTTTAAATTTTGCTTATCTTACTTGGACATCAATCAAAAAAATATAACATCAGCCAAATGTTTTCCATATGGACTCATATACTTTTATATTTACTTCCTATATTATGATTTTATAGACTGTGCAAGGATCTATCCTATTCGGAAGGGGATCTTTTTATGCCGGAGTTTTCGTTGGGCGCTATCCTTCTTCTTCTTCTTCTTCATCATCATCTTATCCCCTAAATGGGGGTCGATGGCTTGATCCTGTTTCTCCATAGGTTCCTGTCCTTCGCATCGCTTTCTACTGGATGGACCCACGGAGTACTTCGGGCTGTACCCCGCCCTATAAAGTTTTGGATCATTGCAAAGTAAATTGGAGCAGAATTTTTACAAGCCGGATGCCCTTCCTGACGCCAACCAGTGTTTGTATTCAGGACTGGAAACCTTTAGCCTTTGTACAACCAAGTACTTAACCCACAAGGCAGTGCTAATTTGGAATCAGAGTTATTTTCTCATAGAACAACTGCGGTCCAAAGCTAACCAGCTTGATCCACCCGGAGCTATACGAGGTTAAAGCGCCTGTTACTCGCTTTTGCCTCGAGATCATTTAGAAATGATCTTTATATAAAAATAAAATTATCACATATTATCCAAGTATAAAGAAACGTGGGAAGAACTTTTGAAAATTTTCTCCCATTTTTTCAAAACAGGCTCGTGTTTCGCCTATACAAGTTAATTGTTTCCTATTCACAAGATTTAAAAAATCGATACCATCGAAGCATTTCACTACACAATATCAAATTTGCTTCCTTTGCGAAACAAGCAAAAACTTGTTTCAGGAGTATCACTATGTTAAAATTTATTAGTCATTTGGCCTCATTAGCTCTGGTTTGCAAAATACAGTGTTTACAAAACTCATATTTGTTATTATATATTATTATTTTATATTTGTTATTTTTATTATTTATATTACATAATTGTTATTATATATTGTTATTATTTTAGACATCATAAATTTACTCTTCCTTTCTTGGTCATTAATCATTTTATTTGACAGCAGTTGAAGACAATTTTTTCAGTCATATCAAATTTTTTTTATTATGTCGCGTTCTTGTTTGATAAGTTAATAACTTTTGTTATATTTGTGGAGAAGTTACCTTCGAAGCCCAGAAAAGATCCATTACTAAAAACGTTAAAAAGGCATACTCTTTGTATTTTGGTTGGCAGATATGCGATCAAGATAAAAGTTGGGCTCCACACATTTGTTTCAATACTTGTGCGACAAACTTGAGGCAATGGATGTACAAAAAAGAGGGAAATGCCTTTCGCTATTCCTATGATATGGCAAGAGCAGAAAAATCATATAGACGACTGTTATTTTTGTTTACTACCGCCACTGAAAAGTGGAATTTCCAGAAAAAAGAAGAAGACAATTGAATATCCAAATTTGCCATCTGCCACTCGACCAGTGAAACACAATGAAGACTTACCAGTTCCTCTTGCTCCAGATCACATTGTTTCTGATTCAAGTGATGACAACATTGAGTTACTTGGCGATAGGGAAGATTTAGATCCATTTTTTTCTGGGTCTTTTTTCAAAAAACCACAATTGTTAACACAATCAAGACTAAACAATTTAGTAAGGGATCTTCAACTTACTAAATCCAAAGCTGAAAACTTAGGCTCTAGACTGCAAGAGTGGTGTTTGCTTCAACCAGATTTGAATGTTTCTGTGTTCAGAAATCGTCATAAAACTTTTGAAAATTTTTTTGTACAAAAAGATTCTTTCATTATTTGTGACGATATATTTAGTTTGATGTGAGAAATGAAAATAGATTACATCCCATCTGAGTGAAGGTTATTCATTGACTCTTCAAAAACCAGTCTTAAGGGAGTCCTGCTTTAAAATGGGGATAACAAGCAATCAATACCCATCGCATATTTACAACAAATGAAGGAAACATATGAAAACCTCAAAGACTTGCTTATTAACGTTAAATACACTCAGTATAATTGTGAAATATGCGGGGATTTGAAGGTTATTGCTTTACTGATGGCGTTATAAGGAGGATACACGAAGTACTGTTGCTTTTTGTGTGAATGGGATAGTCTTGCGAGAAGTTTGCATTACTTGAAAAAAGATTGAACTTCAAGAAATTTGACACCTGGTCAAAAAAATGTAATGCATTCAAGTTTGGAGCCTTCAAGGAAAATCCTTTTACCTCCTTTGCAAATCAAGCTTGGTATAATGAAAATTTTTGTTAAAGCGATGGATCGTGAGGGCAACGGGTTTAAGTATTTGAAGCAAAAGTTTTCTTCATTCAGTGAAGCAAAAATCAAAGAAGGAATCTTTGTAGGGCCTCAAATTCGCAAAATTTTGAAAGATGAGTTATTTTCTTCAGTCCTCCGCGTTAGAGAGAAAAAAGTATGCGAATCATTCAAATTTTTATGTGAAGACTTTTGGGGTAACCATAAAGCAAACAACCATCCTGAACTAATCGAAACTTTATTGCTAGCAATGAAAGAATTGAATAGCAACATGTCATTAAAGATGCACTTTCTGCACTCACATCTGGATTTTTTCCCCGAAAATTATGGAGCAGTAAGTGACGAACATGGGGAACGGTTCCATCAAACCATTTCTGTTTTCGAAAAAAGGTATCAATGCAAATGATGCCCAACCATGTTAGCAGACTACTGTGGACAATTGCTGAAGATGAATCGGATGAGGTTTAGAAGAGGCATGTTAAAAATTGATATTTTAATGAACATTTTAAAATTCAGCACAAAAAACTACATATAAATATACTCTTTTCGAAAAAGAAGCAAAAAAATTTCAATTTGATGAATTGTGTAATGAATTAAAAGTTTTGAAAGTAATACAAAATATTTTATTAGATATACAAAAGTATCAAGCAATTTCAAATGGCAACTTTTTATAGCATTTTTAATAAAATCTTAATTTGTTTCCTTAATACACAAATCGTTTAGGATGTTTTTAGCGTCGCACCCCTGATATTAAAAATCTTGTAATTAAATGAGTTTATGCTGTCAATGATGAAAATATGAGAAACATAATTTATATAGCAAAAAAATGAAAACAGTTTCATACTTTTAATTTTACATTTGATGACAGTCTTCAAGCAGAACTCATCTTACCTATCTATTTTGAGAAACCCTTTCCCTCAATTTTATTTTTCTTTTGGGACATAAAGCTTTCCAGCCATCTTGCCTAGTGTATTTATAATACTAATTGAATTCTTTTTAATATCCTATTCACTGGAATTCATGCTAGCTTCATTGATGACATAATTTATAAACTCTCGTGTAAAAATTTTTGCAGATGATATAAATATTTTCAAAGGATCTGGCGAAGATTCAATATCTTGACAAGTGTTATCATCAACAAATTGGTAAAAATCTTTTATATTGGTGGAACACGTCTAAAGCAAGTTGACAAACAAAATCAATCAGATAGTATTGATCTTTTCAAGAAGAAGAATATGGAAAAATGAAAAACATCCTGTTCTTGTTTATTAATTCTCAGATGCAATTTTCATAGGCATCTACCTTTTTATTTTATGTTAAATTATGTTATGTTGTATTAATCTATCTCATATACATGTCTGACAACTTGGAACTTATCACAATTGTGAGAAATTGTAAAGGCGTTTGTTGAATATTGTGTAGATTAGCGTTTTTCAAACGGTGGGTCCCTACCCTTAAGTGGGTCGCGTGAAAAATAAAATGGGTCGTGACAAAAATGAAATCTTTTTTTTCTTGAACTGTCGGAATTTCCTCTATATTTGTTCTTCTAAAAGTAATAATACTTTATTCATACAAATAAATAAAACAATGTTCAGATCGTAAAAAATATACATATAAATTCTCGATAATAAATGTACCTAGTGAAAAGAGTTTGTCTTATTACACCTAAGTATTATGGGTCGCGATGCAAACTGCGCTTCTTGTTATGGGCGCAGGGAAAAATTTTGAAAAACGCTGCTGTAAATCACCCTTTCTGTGAATCGAAAATATGCGATGATGATAATTAGAGCGCGAAAAATATTGACCTAAAAAAGTTGAAAAATTGACCTTATAATATTAACTTAAAAAAACAAAAAAATTGACCAAAAAAAAGACTTTATATGTTTATCTAACAAAATAAAAACTTTATTTTACGAATATCATGTAAAATATCATAATTATAGTTCTTAAATTGGTATTTACAAACATTGTCATCATTTAATTGCGATTTTTACTTAATATGTTTTTGAGAATAGAAAAACTTCTTTCTACTTTTATTGATGTGGCTTGTCTATTTTCAAGTACACAGTACAGGAAAGGGCTAACATCAGACTTTGTTATCTTCATAATTTCTCAACGTCACACACATCATTTGGTATGTTTAGTTGTGATAAATCTTCATATGCTTTCTGAACATAATAACCTTCATCTTTGCATTTTTCAACCAAATTCAGTAAAGGTTTGTACTTCAAAATTTCTTTCAAATCGTCCGATATAGAAGAAACAACAAGGCCTTTTTTTGCTCTATCAATTATAAAAAGTCCATCCAGCATCAGAGAAGTCCAACACAATTCTTTTGACTTCAACTTGGTTTAGGACTGAAGTATAACAGCAGCAAACAGAATCAATTAAATGCGCTTTCTTTGGTAAACTTATATCTCCAACCAAAACATTTACATAATAATTATTTCCAAACGAGATACATTCTTTTATATTTTCTGCAAGACTTGTAATGTAATATCGATAAGAATTTGCATTTAGACTATTGTGCCCCATATATTTGAACAAATATTTAATCTGACAAAAAAGATTCTGTTACTTTCTTTACAAAGTTATTAGCACTAATAAACGTTTGAACTGAAGAAGTAGCAAATTTTGAATTCTCTTTATTTGAATGTTTTTAAGTCTTTTTATGACTTTCAACAAAAAATATTTGACAGTAGAAAGACGGAGGGAGCGGTCAATTTTGACCGCTTTCTATTTTTTATTGAAAATTGAGACAATTGTTTAGACACATATTGACTTCAAATTTTAAGAATGTGTAGAAAACTTGATAAATTTATATTCGGGATAAAATTTAAATAGAATAAAAAATAAAACAATTTTTATATATAAGTATACCTATAATGAATCGGTCAAAAGTGACCGATGTCATTTCTACACCAAAATGCATTAAAATATAGTAATATTAAATGTTTTATGTTACTAATTATGATATCTATGTAGAAATATATTTATGTATATGCGTATATTTGAGTTGCGTAAGAGTTGAATTTAGAAAGTATAATTGACTGAATACAACATTTGTTTCTTCCTGTTTTCATTCACTTTATCATGGACACTTCTTCTAGCTGCGCGTCTAATTCTGATGACACAGAATTTACTTATTAAAACAACCAATGTTTGTTTTCTTTTGACTCAGATACAAGGTCCGATAATAACACACAAAAAGAAACAAATGTTAGTCAAGATCCCATAATTACAAAATCAAACGTAGAATGGTTCCTGCAAAATGAAGAACATTTTATGAAGAAAACATCCAAAGAAAATATTTTTCGCTGTCATTCCGGGCCAACTTTTTATGCAAGACGACATATTGAAAAAAATTCACCAATTACAGCCTTCACTTTCTTTTTTGATAAATTTATGCTCAAGCTTGTGCAGAAATACACCGTCTTACATGGCAAAATACAAGACAATACTTTTGATTTATCTTTACAAGATATACTATCTTTCATTGGGCTGCAATACGCAAGAGGCTTTTTGGTAGCTAAAAACACTCCGCTGAATGATTTATGGAACAAAAAATGGGGTCTCTCTTTATTTCCAAACACAATGAGTTCAGAATTACCTTACCAGAAGACAAAATGCGTCTAATGATCGTTTTCTCCACGTTCGTGAAATTTGGGTGCGTTTTATAGCAAATTCTCAAGCAAGTTTCTTACCATTTGAAAATTTGACAATTGATCAGCAATTATTTCCATGTAAGATGTTCTTTTCGACAATACATGGCTAATAAACCCGACAAATTCGATATAAAATTTTGGTGTCTCGCCGATAATACAACGAAGTACTTGTGTAATTCTTTTCCATATTTTGGAAAAGACGATACGAGAAATGGTGAAGTTTCCGTGCCTTCACATGTTTGTCTTGAACTTATGTCTCCCTATTTCAATAAAGGATACAATGTAACTATAGACATTTTTTTCACTTCTTTGGATTTGGCTGAAAGTTTTTTAAACAAAAGTACGACAATAGTCTGAACTATTAGAAAGAACAGAAGAGAAGTTCCAAACTTAGAAAACTTGAAAAAGCAATCACTTTATTCTAGCCAAATTTTCTTTTCAAAGTTTGGAAGCGGTCTCACTGTTTATAAAGGTAAAAAAAACAAAACGTGTATGTTTTAAGTTCTTTGCATGAAAATGTCACGATAAAAAAGAATCATATAAAAAACTTCCAGAAACTATTGAATTTTACAACAATACAAAGTAAAGAGTAGATGTAATGGACCAAATGGCTAGATATTTCACCTGCAAAAGTGGTTGTAGGAGGTGGCATTTGGCAGTTTTTTTAACATGTTAGACTTGTTAGCCATAAACGATTTAAAGACAGGAAGTAAGGTTTTATACAAGGAAGTAACCAAGGAAAACATATCAAGAAGAAAGTTTTTACAAGTTTTAGTACACGAATTAACCAATGCTGAAGAGAATAAAGAAACAACAACGAACATATGTCCTTCTTCAAAAAGAAAACAGTGCAGTTTTTCCAAATGAAGAAACAAGTCAACCAACAACTGTCTTGAGTGCAACTTAACTTGTGGGAAACACACTGGGAAAAAAATGACAAATGTTTTGTGTAATAACTCTATGAAATGTATATAGTTTTATATTTTATACCAAACAATATTAATTTTTGAATAAAATTTCTGATTTGTTACATTTTTTAATCCTATGAAAATTATTTTGACTGAAATAACAGAGCGGTCCAAAATGACCGCTCCAGTCATTTTAGGTAGTGAAAAAATTTAGTCTTTCTAGTGAATGCAATTACAAAGTTTGCAATAGAGTTCATTTTTAGGAGTTGAAGTAAATTCTTTAGGAAGTTTAAATATGATTTCTTTAAAGTTTTGTGAAGAAGACTTCGTATTTTTTGGCATAATTTTTAAAGGAAAAGGAAAATAAGTATTTTTAAAAAACAAGAATTCTATGCGACTTTACAATTGAAATTACAAAAGGTGTCAATACAAAAATGTGTTAAATGTTCACTTCCTCTATGCTTCTCATTTTTCAGTCACATCAGGCATATAACATAAAACATATGTCAAACAAATGAGCTCCAGTCACGTTCCCAGAAATCTAAAGTCTGAAAATCTCAGAAGTAAGTCTTCATGCATTGTGCGTCAGCAACTTTCACTCTCTATCTTCCCCTGTGCTACGTTTTCGAAGTCACTTTTCTCACTCACAATAATGTGGCGATTACACAAATATCGCAACGCAAATTCTTTGTAAAAAGCATACTTATGCACAAAGCGTGTGTTCTTTTAGATAACAGTTTTGAAAAGTTAACCCTCTCTTTGAGTTGGCCCTTTTTGCCCCATTCACAACACTATGTGGGTGATAGAAAAAAATTTCTATTCCACTACTGTATACACCACACGCACCAAAATGCGACCAAATAAAGACGCGCAATAAACCCAGTTTTGTCAAAAAGTTTTACACGACTTTAGCAAAAATGATCGTTCCAAAACTTGTAATTTTTTTGAAAGTATTCATGAAATTTATCATATTTTTCGTCTTGTTTTAACTTACTTTTATAACATGTTCTACAAATCTGTTGTATTACTATAAAAGCGTTATCAACAACATATCCATAATTATGTGTATTGTGAGTGAAGTTCTACTCTTACATATTTTATTAACCTATTCATTTAAACTTTTTCTTCTTTATAAAATTTTGAATTTAAGGTATCAAAGCTCCAATCAGTGTACGTATGTATTTTGAATATTTTTCAATAAAAACTATTGAAAATTGACTTTATTGACCTAAATTTGAAAAAATGATTTTATTGACTTTATATTTTTGTTTGATTCAAATTTTATCAAGTTCTAAATCTTGGTTTCGACTTTTTTAAAGGTTAGAGATTAATTTTATAGATGACTTTCTCGTGCTCTAAATTGATAATATAGGTTTGCATAAAAAAGCCATGTGTGTAGAGAAGAATAGACATTTTAACAAATACTAATTAGGGACATCTGTTGTTAAGTATGACAAACACTATATCTTCAACGAATGTATGATTACTGTTGATTTAAGTACCATGGTTTAAAATATATAGTATCAATATATGTTTTGCATCGTTGTTTAAAATATTCCAGGAGACTTATAGTTTGAAACATTAAAATAAAATGTCATCTAATACTGTTTTAAATCGTTGAAATTGTATCAAATGTAACCGGTATAAATGTTTTTTATATGGCTCATAAAAATTTTTATCCTTTTCAGGAACATCCACTCCACCAAATTTTTTTTTGTTTAACTTTGGGTTCTGTTATCTACCATTAAACTAAAAAAAATAAAATAAATGTTTCTTTTTTTAAAGAAAAATAACAAAACCAATCCTCTCTTTCTTTGTTTCATATCATCATTTTACTTTGCATTTTTATAAAAAATTTATTTAATTCAATTACCTTGACTTTAAATAATTTGAAATAATCGAATTAACAATGCATGTTATCGTTTTAACCCTTCTTTTACCATGGAGCCCTAGAATCTGAAATGAAGTATCCTTCTCTGTCAACAATTTCCTGGAAATACAAGGCCTAATCGAAATCACAACTTTTTAATAAATGAACATTTCGTTGTAATTTCAAATTCGATAAGATACAGAATCAAGAGTGTAAGTATTGTATTAAAAGCTGAAAACTCGGTATCAGGGAAACCTTTCTTTTGATTTCAACTTATTAGTCCATGAGTTTTCAGGCCAAAAAATATGGATTAGTGCTTGTAAGTTGGAAAAATATATCCAATCTCAGCATAATATATTACTAACCAATTTTTAAACTTAATAAATATCTACAAGCTATTTTATATGGTGTGATATTTTAAAAAAAGACAGATATAACAATATTAAAATCATTTTTGTGAAGTAAGAAGCTCATAGGAAATTACTTTTTGTATGAAGAAGATCAACCAAGAAAGAAAAGAAAAAAAGTCGTAGCATTGTAGAAGAAAAATATGAAATGTGATAAATGTTGAAAAGGAGCTAGATTCTGGTGCTCTTTGTTTACTCTTGTTAGCCAGAATAATTGGAATTTCACGTTTTAGATACAATTTCTTATAAAAGAATAGTTACACAAAATAATAGCTTGGATAATCTGGACGATGTTTTTCCACGTGTTTAAACAAACAAATGTAGAAGGAAAAGAATTCTTTATATGTGTCTAGACATGGTGTGTCGATGAAAACATTTTATACTTCTGTCTTGCTTGATGGCTGCCTACCATTGATGGTATTTATCTATAAATTTTTGTGGAAATTTTTGAACATGGGTAAAATACCCGATAAATTTCTCATAAATCAACTGTATTAGAAATTTAAAAAACACGTGTACTTTTTTTTTAATGGGTTAGGGTTATTATTTTTAGTCTTGTCGATAAAGAGCAAAATATATAGAGGAAGATTTGCCTTAAAAAAAGAAATATCAAAAAGTTGTCCTGTACAAAAAACTATGCAGAGGGCAAATGATCGCACGAAATAAGTTGAAACTATATAAAAGGTTGAATTATACCTTTTAACTTATTTCGCAGAAGTTGAAATGCCTCAAAAATTTAATCAAAAACCCACAGAATGTTAATTGTGTTGGAAAGAAAATTTAAAAGGAATGAATTGTCTCCCATATAAGAAAAAAAATTATTCAAAAGCTAAATAATTCAAAAAACATATTGTCTTCAGAACAAAATTTCAAGAATACGATTTGTCCCGCAAAATATAATAAAAAATCAAAAGGCTGAATTGTCGAGAGGTCAAATTCTTCAGAAGTAGAATTCTCCCTAAACAAATTGAACAATTTTGGCCCTAAAATATTAAGGAAAAAAGAAAGAAATTTATTGAAATGACAAGAATTGAATTATTATTATTAAAAAATGTTACAACTGACGAATAAAAATGTATATTATATTTTATTATTGATTGAATGGCATCAGAAAATGCTAGAAAGAACTGCTAGTATCTGCACACACCATGAATGCAACTATGCAAAATCTTGAAAAAAGGAGAATATAGCGTTGAAAAAAAACCGTTATGCATTTTACAATAAACCAGGTCGTATTTTGAGAGTAAAAAGATCTTAAGTTTGGATTTAAGAGAAATTTAAAGACATATCTAAGCGCCGATATGAAAGAACTTCTTTCTACAAAAAGGCTACAACGATGCCTTAGAGAATTTTCAGAACTGGAGAGTATATAAAGTTGATTGGGGAACCTTAATGGATAGTTATAATTATTTTTGAATTAGATCCAATGTATGAAAGTGAAAGGTTACATTACATGTACGTGTTTATATAGTAACTTTGAAGCTTGTTTCAGATAAATGGCGTCCAATTTGAGTAAACCATTTGTTATCAAAAGATTGTTTGTATGACTGTACTTTTTTTGCTGAAAATTAATCGCAAGGTTTTTTTGAACTTTGAATAATTTTTCTGTATTTTTATATCCCGAGTTGATTATGCTATAAGTTAAATACGGTAGGATTAGTGATTTGTATAATATAATAAATTGATTTCATTTGGAAATATGTTTTTTCTTATTTTTAGTGTTCCTATTATATAATTTAATCTAGAAGAGGTTTTATTTACATAATTGTCCCATGTAAGCTTTTCATTTATAGTCAAGCTTAATAAATTGAACTGACTGACTTTTTGAATACCATTAAGAGGGATAATCTCGTTCAACAATTTTATTTTCGAAAACAACATACATTTTGTTTTATTTTTATTAATTTTTAGATAATTTAAATAAATCCAATCATATACTAAGTTCAAATTATGAGCTATAAAGTCCGAAATTTTGATAAGTCTTCAGATATAGATATGATAATTGAGATGTTCTCTGCATCCAACAACATTTCAACATTAGAATTGGACGAAAATATATAATTAATATAGAGGTTGAATAGCAGTGGACCAAGGAATGGACTCTGCGGCACATCGGAAGTTATAAGAAGTTCAGATGATTTTGAATCTTTGATAGAGACAGATTGCTTAAAATTAGAAAAAATAGGGTGCAAAGAACAGGATTGTACGACTAATTGCAATAACATGTAAAACGCTGTCAAATGAATAAGATCCAAAAAATGAAGATATTAATGTCAACAAGCAATAGAATTTTCGTTGTTATATGTTTTATCACCTCTTAATAAATTTATGGAATTACTGTTTAAATTTATTCTGACAACCATCAAGGATAGGTAAATAGCAGTGGAAAATTTTCAATGGCAAATACGAAAAATGAAGTCATCTGATGTAGAAGAGGAAGGAAAAGTTTTGGAACTTAATATTGAGATATAATCGAAGAAAAGAAATGGAGATTAGTTTAATTTGACATTCGAAAGTAGTTAAATTGTATTTGAATTTTTCTCCTTTCTACATGATCTTTGGATAACGTAGAAAATGATTCAGGTTTTCTAGAGCAGAGATTTTGTCTAACTGTTATTGATGACATCGATAGGAACATTCTTTTAAATCATTTTGGTCACAATATACAATTGCAACTCAATATCAAGGTCACAACTGGTTTGACCTTTAGAGGTATAAATATTCTGATATCCGAAGTACAGTACCTTTCACCTGGTTCTTCGTTAGTATCTTGTTTTTTTTCTTTACCACTTTATAGGAAATTACTATTAAAGGGATTTTGATTTAAATTGTATTCTTGTACATGTAATTTGGTATTTCATATGAAAATACAAAAAGTATTCGTGATAGTTGCATTGTCACAAGTATAGAAGAAAGTGTTTGTCATGAATGTAAGATCTTTCATCTTATATCTCTTATTTTCCGGCCATAATTTATTACCTTGATCCTAGATGTGAGACAAAATGGCTCGCCCTAATTTGGACAAGTTCATAACTTGGTATTAAAAGCATATCAATAATAAGTTCTATATAGTACACGTGTTTTTTTTTAATTTCTGATACAGTTGATTTAACTGGAAATTTATCGGGCATTTACTCATGTTCAAAAATTTTCACAAATATTTATAGATATAAGAAATATCCTTTTCATATTACTAAACCAATATATGTACACTTATAGAATTCAAGAAATTTTTTTAATCAATCTTTAAATATACAAGAGGAATATAGAACTAAAAGATATAAGTTGATTGATATGAGGGGTTGTAAACGTCGACTACTTTGATGTGATGATAATGATGGAAGATGTACAGGAATATCATGTAAGTGTAAACAGTAGGTTTGATTCTGTCATTAAAATTTGTCTTCTGATCTTGCGAGGGGAAGAAGCCCCTTTTGCACCCTCCCTAGTAATGCCCATGGCAGCATCATTTACATATGTTTTAATTAATAAACTATTATTATCTCTTAGAATATTAAAAAGATATCCTGTAAATAATATCTGGCAAATATAATTAGCCAGGCGTAAAGTAAGTGAAATTTATACAGACTTAGAGGGTTTACGTGTGAATTTTGTAAAAGTATTGACTTTTTTAGGAAAAAAATGTAAAGGGCCCAAAATTGCGCAAATAGTTTAACTAAAATTTTTGTTTTTTCTGATTTCCACTCAAATATATTTTAATTAAATCACCCAAATGCATTTTAGCTTTTTTAGTGGTAAATATTTACACTTTTGTTAGATTTTTAAAAATAACATAAAAAATGACGGTTTTTGATTCATAGTTAAATCATTTGACTTCTTAGTTTAATCCATTCGAATCCTTCATATTGATTATGACTTATGAGTCGTGCATTCTAACTACAGTCAAACTTGTCCAAACCGAAACTTGAGTAAACCGAAAACTTGTTAAAACCGTAACTTAAGAGTGGCACCGACTTCTTCTATTGATAAAATGTATATATTGCCTTCTAAAAACCGAAACTTGCGTATTCTGAAAAGCGAAACAAAAATCAAAAACATTACAGGTTTCGTAATGGTAAAAAATGTTGTGAAAATCGAAATAGGCTTAAGAGTTTGTTATATCTTGAGCTTATGCAAAAAGTAATAAGAATTGTTTCTCTTTTGTTTTAATATGTGTATGTAGTTATGAGATAAAACAGATGGTTGCACTAAAAATTGAATAAGAATATATTTACTAGTGTGCAATATGATAACAGTACTTATTATCATCCATGCATCATCATAACAATAAGAATTGTTTCTCTTTTGTTTTAGTATTTGTATGTAGTTATGAGATAACACAGATTGTTACACTAAAAGTTGAACAAGAATATATTTACTAGTGTGCAATATGATAACAGTTAGAGCTTCAACTATTACCTCTTGTTTTCAACTTTGCGGATTCACAAGTGAAACTCCTTCCGAACAAAACTTCTCAATAGAAAAAGATGTACAAGATCTTTCATTAATGGTCTCTGAAATCGTTGAAGGTGATATAAATTTACAAGAATATATTGATATTGACAAAAATGCTTGCATTGAAAATGATTCTTCTGACTGGGAGAGAGTTATTTTAGATGATCATCTAGAAACTGCAAAACAGCGGTTCTCAACCTTCGGCGAATAGCATACGTATGGGCGAATTGGAATTAAGATGAGCAATTTTTTAACAAATTATTTTTCATCATATAAACAAATATTCAAACTTGACCCAAAATAGAAGAATGGCTGACAATTATCTTTTCTTGTAAAATGGAATATGTTAGAAAGAGAAAATTTTTAGATAGTTTATTGGACTTAGAAAATAAAAAAATCAAATCGAAGTGTAGGTCGTAAAACAAGAGTGTGTAACTGCTTAACATGTTTTAAAAGATTTTTTTCATTAGAATTAGTTTTATTTTTTTTGAATAAAGTTTTGTATTTAAATTTTTCATTATGAACTTCAAAAAAGGATAATCATAATTACTGCAATACCTTGAAATTAGCCAATGAGAAAAATAGGTTTGAAATGCCCTACGCTTGTAAAGCATCATCTTCAATAGAAATAGAACATCGATGACGCTTTCACATTTATCTATTTTCTAGTGAATAAAACAGAAAAATAAATGGAATAATTTTCTCGAGTCTCGCATATATTTTAGAGAAACAAGAAAAACCTTGAAGTCTCATCAATTCCGTCACTACCATCGCCGGATTTGTGATGAGAAAAACGATTCTTGTGCGTACGACGGATAAGCGAAGAGATTTTCGAGCGATGTTAGAAAACAAAATCAATACGAAATACAATCGATACCTCTCAACCGCTTTTCATTGAAATTTGCATTGTGGATAACTACGCCACATTTGTGAAGTTTGCGATGTGACGTTGTGTATGTTGAAAATGTGATATAGATGACAGGAGCGCTCCACTCGATGTTGTACGATGAACATGTGTGAAGGAGGCATGCCACGACCATTTATGGGAGTATCACGCTTACTTGATTGATCGCCATTATCCATCGTAACTCTTAGCAGTGTTTTCCGCGTACAATCCTTCGCGAATTGTAGTTATCTCTATCTCTCGTAACAGTAAGTAAGTGTGTCTTTGCCTCTCTTTCATTGTTCCTTTGTGTCATATATTCCCCATTTGTATTCCTCTTCCCAGAGGAGTATTTTAACCCCTACGCATATGTTTGTATTTCTGTGAATAAAGTTTACTTGAATAAGATACCATTTTTGAAGTGATATTTATAACAAGACATATAGACAACGCCGGAATCTTAAAAGTTGCTCAATAGCTTTACCTTTTATGAAACTCCCCATATGGTGGGTTGATCTTTATAGTCATATTGAAAAGGGAAGAAACTAAAAAGGCACCTTTATGTAAAGTTTTCCTATTAAATCAAATCTCGTGGTTGTGTCAAACTATTATTCTTACATTTAGTACGGGATTGATCATTTTTAGATCCAAAAATTATTTTCCTAAAATTTTTTGGTTTCATAAGTCCATATTTTTAAACTAAGATATATGAACGAAAAACATGTACTTCTGAATCATCTTGATGCTGATATTAATGGACGGTAAAACTATGTCTGGTTAAAAGGGCCGAAAACTAGTAGAAAATTGAGTTATTAAAAAAACAACTTATTTTAAAAATTTTAATCTATTCAATACACCAATGTTTAATTATTACTTATTCTAAAACACTAAAATATAGAAAATTTTCCATCTATTGACCGAATCCTGGTTTTCGACCGTTTTTGTTTTCAGCCATTTAGGCTTTTGTCTGTTTTGGTTTTCGACCCTACACATCTTGTCTTCATAAGGGTGCATGCACTCGTGTATGGTTTTATTTTATATTTTGTTTATCATAAAGCCATTTTGAATTACAGATTACATTGGGCCAACATTATTCTTGGATCTTTGACACTACGATTTTTAGGAAAAGATTTTATTGAATTCATAGGATTTTCATGGCATGTCTACGAATATGGAAATTATTAATATGGACATTTGTTGGGTGGGAATTTTTAAATTCACCAGTAATATGTTTATTTGATTTTATATATTATTTCATTTATATTTTGTTGTATAGCTATAACTAGGACTGAGGAGTAGTCGAAGGGAAGATATCCAAAATTCCTGTTCCGTTCAACTCTTAGTACTTAAAAATTCGACTCTGACTTGCGGTACTTGGAAAATTGCACTCTTCCACAAACTTAACTTGATAAATTTAACGCCAACTCTTCACTTCCGACTTCGCATTCAGGGGTGTCCAACACGCGGGCCGCATGCGGCCCGCAAGGCAAATTTCTGTGGCCCTCTAAGAAAATGAGATAAGGTTGATGTTAAATTATATAGATATTAGTTTATAAAAATTTCAACAAATTTGTTATAAAAACTAAGTTTCTATCAAAATATAGATAGGATTATGATTTTTAAAATATCATTGGAGCTTAAACAAATTTTTTCTAACTTTTATTTCAAGGTTTTTTACTTATATATATATATATTATATTTAAATTTAGGATTAATGATGAAGATTTATTAATATTCAACTTTCAATTAACTACTCATTTTATCTTTAATTTTCATAAAAATTGTGATAATCAGTAATCAGGATAAAAAAGTTTCTGATAAATATTTTATAAAAAAATTATTGTTATTTTTTTTAAATAGGTGCGGCCCGACCGTGTGCAATAACTTTTCTAAATGGCCCGCTGTTTGTTTTAGTTGGACATCCCTGCATGCTCACAAAAATAAAATTATTTTTTTCATGATCTAAAATACTTTTAAAACGGCAATCTTTTGTTTTACGGTTCCGTCAATCAGAAATTTTTTCAAGCAATTATTTATTGTTGTGATGTCAATCAAACTATACAATTTTCAACGTAGCTTATTTTCGTTGATATATATTACTAAAGATTCTAGATCTTTATAAGACTAAGTGATGTCAATCAAACTATACATTTTCAACGTAGCTTATTTTCGTTGATATATATTACTAAAGATTCTAGATCTTCATAAGAGTGATGTCAATCAAACTACATTTTTCAACGTAGTTTATTTCCTTTATATATATTACTAAAGATTCTAGATCTTTTGACAACCGTAAAGTTAAAGAGCGCCGAAAAAACCTGACTTTGATTTCTATTCCGAATCCCAAATTTTGTAAGATACCGAACTTCCCTTTAAAATCTACACTCCTACTTTGCAACCCCAATCACCTGTATGACAATGTTGCACTTCTTTTACAAGTTGAATATAGAGATTTAGTACGAGAAGATTTTGCCAAATTAGATTTTTATTTAGCTAGATATTGCTCATTTTTGACGAAGTTTTTATAAAATCCTACTAATAATTAGTTGTCATTAAAACATTTTAAAATTTTAATAAAAAACAACTCTTAGGATCGAAAAATCTTGAATAAAATGAAGGATTGAAGTGGATTTAACTGAAAAGTCAACTCATTTTATTCTTCATGTATGTCTTGTGCAAGGTTAGTGCAACATTATCTACCTGTATTTTACATGAAGTATTTCATATTTTGATAGATACAATGAAACGACACTCTTCGATTCTTTCACTTATTGAGCTGTTTGAATCTTATCATAAGTGACTGTTCTTTCATAAAAACTACTTTTGATGCTTCCCTTATGTTGGGGTAGCTAAAAAAGCTTGCGAAAATACAATATATATAAAAAAATTAACCAAAATATTTATGGTAAAATAAATTTAATATTGTTATTCAGAATAATAAGAGGAATCTAAAAATGTATAATACTTGTATATTTGTTGAATTATGTGAAGTCATAATTTTCAGCCCGTTTGAAAGGGTCTGAAAAATCAAAAATTTTAAAATAAAAAAAAATACTTGTTTAAATCGCCTACTAAGATTCCATAAAATATAAAAATCGCACACTATGAAGTAAAAAATGGCGAAAATTTATAACTTTTCCTTTTTCAAACTTTAATTGTAGTTCTTCATTCCATTTAAGTTCAAAAATTCTTGCTAAAAACTTTCTTCTACAGAATTCCATATTACAAGAAAAATGATTTATCACTCATTCTTTATTTTGAGGTCATAAATTCTGTAAAATAAGTTATCCTGCTATTCAGAGACTATACATTATGAAAATACACACTATCAAATTTTTCTTTCTAGAAGCCAATTCTATCATCATCGGAAACAAGAGCTAAAGAAGGAGATAAAAGTAAGGTGACGAGGTTTGAGGAGTATAATTAACTATTATAAAACAAAAGTGAAAGAAGAAAATCATTTTATTAACAATATATCATTTTTAGAGTAATAAAACAATTTACATGTCAAGCATTCAGCCTTCTTGACTTTTCGTTGAAATAGTTCGAAAGGGTCGAAAAACTTCTCTCACAGGATGCAGTGCTGATTCCTATTGTTAGAGCAGCTTGATACTCAAAAAATACTCTAGAAAATTCTATAATATATTTATTGAAACTACCAATGTACAAAGAAAAGACTTCTAAAATATTTAATTTTTTAAGAGGGCTTGAAAAATTGAGTAGAGAGGCTTGAAAAATTCAGTGGGGGTGAGGAGTGGCTCAAGTCAAAAATGGAGAGGGGGGCTCAAACCCCCAAAATAAATAGGATGCGCGGGCCCTGCTGCTATTAGAAAAAAATTGACTCTGATTAAAATAAATTTTCCGAACTATTTGCTAAAAAAAAATTGCCGACCTGAAATCCATCGTCCATGTCTATTTCAATTTTAACTTATATTTTTGAATTTTATATGCGAATTAACCAAAAAATTATGAAATATTTTTCGTATGAGGCTTAAATTCAATTTTTTTAAATTTATATATTTTGGCACAACATATTTAACTCACCCGTACAATCTCATTGATGAAATTCTGCTGATTGTGAATTTAAAAATACCTTAATCTTTTCTTCATATTTTAGATTAAAAAAGAAAGAATGTCAAGCAGGTAAAATTTTCAATTTAAATCTTTCCTTTCTCCTTTCATGTCATTTTCATTTTTAGTGAAGACAACACTTCTGGATCTGAGGTATTGATATTTCTCAATAAAAACCATCACTCATCAATATGTACTTCATTTCCCTTTAGTGCTAATTAACGTTTTTTTTTACCTTTTTTGGACATAAGGGCATAAAGCATTTTTTTTTACCTTTTTTGGACAAAAGGGCATAAAGCATTTTTTTTCAGATACTAAGATTATTTTTCATATTTCTTTCCGTTTATATGCAATTTTGAATACCGAAATTTCAATTAAATTCATGAAACTATCGCATTTTCAGCCTATAAAGTCCATCTGGAGTTTAATAAGGCGAAATCACCATTTTTGGCGAAAATGATCAAAAACATTAGATATGTCCAATTTTCCAGAAGTCGAATGTCAAACTTGTTCGTGTTGGTCTACATCGAGATTGAAGTTGAGTGTGACATGACATATGTTTCTAACTTATTTTAACGATTTTTTTGTTTGTAATGTGTTAAAAAATTGATTTTAATAGGCAAATTCAGAATTAGCAAAACTTTTCACAAAGAAGTACACAATAGAACATAATGTTTTTAATTTAAATGTTATAACTTTTTCGACCAGCTTACCAATTGTTCTCTCATTAACATAACATCATTTACACTTTAATTATTTTATTACTATGATACCGTAGTATCAATTGTTAAAAATATTCAACAAAATTCTTAAAAGAAGTTTAAATGATGCTCATTTTCGTATACTAGTCTAACAATGAGTTTAATTGTTGAACTAATTTTGACAAAATTTTTCGCTAGAAAATCTTTACATAAAATATGGACTATAAATCAAATCTGACAATTATATCAATCTATAGTGACAATTGGCTCTAAGACATTTGGCTAATTTGGCCTGTAGGCAATTTAACGTCAAAATAATATTGAATTCAAAAGGCCTAATAATTGTCTGTGGAATGAACTGTTTTTGAACACTAATCAAACCGAAGGGTTCTTTTTGAAATAACAGTGCGGAAGCGTATAGGAACATTAGGCCGTATTTAGACATAAAAATATTGCAACTGAATATTTTTTCCATCGTAAGCGAAAGTCCTCTGAATTTTCATATCAATAAAGAACTTCCATGAATCTTTAACATTCTCTACATTCGTACATTTTTAGGTTGAGTCTGAGGAAGAGGTCAAGGCACCACCTCCAAGGTAAGAGTTTTTCATTTTTTCAAAGATTGCTTCCAAATTTGGTACAGATAGTTTGATTAGATGTTTATTTCAACAAGTTCGTTATAAAATGTTCACTTGGTCCATTCATATGAATTAGGTGTTCCTGAATTTACGTGTTCTTTAATTTCCCGGAAATTTATTACAAGCTTCTTTAAAAGAAATTAGTTTGATTTGAAGTATTCTGGGTGTCGGAATGTGAATGTCGGAATAACGGAGGAAAAAAAAATTGGTTACATTCAGTAATGTGTTGGTTAGCTGGGTTCTCAGATAAACGAGGTCTGACTATATCAAATGAAAATTAATTGTGCTTTTTAAAAACAATCAAATGAAAAATTAATAAATCTCGTGTGGCAATTAGATTTCCCTGCGCAGAAATTTGTTCTGAATCTCGCCAAATCAGGAAAGCAACAATAAATTATGAATGCAAAGAACTCAAGTAGAGTTCTTTATATTCATGACGCCAGCTATTCAGATGTCGAATTAAAATGAAACTTTAGAAAATTATCCACCGCTTACAAATTCTCATTTATTTAGATTCCAATGCAATATATGAAACATATGGTATGCAATCATTTTGAGCTCTATACAGGATTGGAGTCTTCTAACTGGGGTTTAGCGTGTTACAATTAAAAATTATTTTAAAACTTAAAACATACTCTTCGATGCCGTGAAAAAAACAAAAAAAAAGAGAAAAATTTAAGGAAGCTAATTTATAAAAAATCTCAAACTATTAAATTTACAAGTCAATTTTTATATTTTATAATGTATACTTTGATTTTTTTCAGATCCGTTACATGGATTGCAATATTTTATTTCATAAAATCACTAGTTTTTAAAACCTTTTTAGTTTAAAATTTTAGCTTTCAAAGACTGTAAAGGGTTAATTAAACTGCATAGTAATAGTCTAATTAACATCGTCTAAAAATGAACAAACATCTGTGTAACAGTCGATAACGTTGAAGAAGGAAATTGAAAAAATCATTTAGAAAACAAAATATAGTATATAAACTAACTACGGCGAACAAAAATATACCAAGGTGTCATTTGGTTGAGTTGACCATTTGTCATGTAACTTCTAGTAGATAAAATTATTCATCACATAATTAGTGTATAGAAGTTTTTAATAATAAAAGAAAACAAAAATTACACTATAGATTTGTATAGAAGACAAGCTTGAAAACTAACTGGGAAAATTTTTTCAATATATGAATTTTGTGTGTTTTATGATACAAATTTACTTTTAACGGTTTTTTCAAATTAAATACAACAAATTCTAAAAAGAAAAATTAACATTAAAATACTTATGATTATAATTTTTACAATAAATTCCTTTAAAAAGTTTATGAATGAAAGTGGCAATACCCGCGGAAGAAACCTTTTGGAATCTTAAGCAAGCTATGAGTTGCGAAAACTTTTCTTTAAAATGAATGCCCATAATTTTCCCAACATTGGAACAAAGGGTCTGCTAGAGAGTAATCTTGTAAAATAATATTTCTTAAAAAATTTTCTTTCCAGAAAGGAAACCGGGAAGAAGTCGAGTGCAGGAAGAAAATCGTCAGCTTCTCCTGTTGCCAAGAAGCCCAGCACAACTCCAACTCCTCCTCCTGCAGCTGCTCCTCCTCCTCCTGCTGCAAAGAAAGACGATGATGTTGACGTAAGCTCTCATTTTCACTCTTTATCCTACGTTGCCTCCTTCGTTATCTCGCCCAGCCTCCAAATAGTTAATTAGCTTGTTAGTTGATGAGTTAATTAAGCAAATATTAGTTCATGGTTAATTATTTATTTTTATGTCTTGCTATATCTATGTCATGTGGTTTCTTTTTTATTTACATTTGTATGGAATGCGTGGATTTTATCACGTTTCTGTATAGTTTTAAGGTAAATTATTTGGTTATATCTTATTTTAATATCCCTTGATTTGTTTTTTGTTATTCTTTAAAATAATATAAAAAAATCTCAATTGATATCTCTAGAACATGGTGTGTCTTTGAATGTGACGATACAAAGGAAGTGCCTGTCATTAATTTTTTTTCGCTAAAAATAGTTAACTAATTTTCAGTACGACATCTCTATATTTTGTATTTAAAAAAAAATAATGAATAGAAAATCTATGTATTCTCAATTGAGTTTTAGTCTTAAACTACAGATCCTTTATGATCTTCATAAAAATTGATGAATTGTTAAAATTTTCATATCACTTTTTGTTTCAAATTTTTTACAATTTTTTTTATTTTTTATATCAAGTTTATTGAATAAATAATAACATTTTAAGTTCTAAATTGTCTTTTTTATTTTGTTTTTTAATTCTAAATTATTTTTTTATTCTAAATTGTCTTTTTTCAAATTTTATTTTGTAATTTAGAAACAACGTTTAGAATTTAAAAAATACAATTTAGAACTTAAAAATGACAAATTAGAAATGAAAAAAGACAATTTAGAACTAAAAAAGACAAATTAGAATTGAAAAAAGACAATTTGTAAGTTAGAAAAATTATATAAAAAAAATACAAAAATAAAAATAGGCTTCTGTCTTCCTCCATATCAAAAGAAGCATTAGCTGTTGTAAATTTGTAGATAAAAATAAAAATTCATTTGTTGTTCAAGGCAGCGTCCAAACTATTCCCTCGTTATATTGGATCCCGCTTTATAATGGACCGTGTTTACTGTATTTGACTTGTATTTTGATTATATAATATTTAAAATTTCCCTATGCCTTCATGTTCTATGGTTTGAAGGGATTAAAAGAAATTTTGTGATTTTTTATTACCCAGATTCAACGCAAAATGGATGAAAAAGAGAAGCGCAAAGCTGAGGTTAGAGCCAGACTCCAAGCTCAAAGCCAGAATCAAGGCTTTTTGACTCCTGAAAGAAAGAAAAGACTCAAGGTTCCTTTTTTCACTAAACTTGAGGTATGTAAGTCTGACTCTGTTGTCTTCTTCAGGCGTACATCATGAAAAAAGCTCGAGAAGAAATGATGATTGAGTTGAAGAAGAAGGAAGAAGAGAGGAAGAAGATGTTGGCTGAAAGAGTCAAGCCACTTCCTGATAACTTGGATTCCATGACAGATGGTACTTTTTACTCTACTTTCTTGAGATATGTTTTTCTGTCAAAAACGTTCTTTCTTTTCTTCATTTAAAATTTCTTTGAGAAAGTTTGGAAAAACTACATAATAAAAAATCAAATGCTTGGTAAAAATTTTAGCTTTCTAATTTTTATTATAAAAACAAAATATTTTCATCATTTTTTAGGAGATAAAGAATTCTTACTGTTGTGAGAGCCTTCAATAAAATATTAAATTATATGGGAATTATTTTATTTTATTTATAAAGAGAAAACCTCCTTGGGGAAACAAGAATTTGATAGTTTGTAGTAATGAGTCAATTGCGACTCAAGGATATTTATATTTTAAGTCGTAATGAGAGTAGTTATTGGGAATTGATTGACACGCTGTGACAGTTCGCTGGACATTTACAATACATTTATTACAGTTGATCATTTAAAAGGTGGTCTATCAGTTGAACCTTGACATCTCGTTTAAAGCACCTAGTGTTTCATCATTTAGTTTATTTAGATAAACGTTCTTCAAGTTAAAAAATTATATTTAAAATGGAAACATAATTCCAATAGCAAGCTTCACAAGTTGTCGGTCTATGATGAAGGAAGGCTGTGTTGTATCTTGAAAACCATATATGGAAAATGTAATTGGTGGGCGATAATTTCTTGTGCACAATTACAATTCTGATTCGAATTCACAAAAAAATCCATATTCAGATTACGAAAAAATAAGACTAAAAATTCAAAAATATCCACAAAAACAGGGATGGGAAGTTATAGGTAAATTTGAATCATTATAAGTAAATTCGGCCCTGTGTGCTCGGATTAAATATCATGTCTACCATTTTTTTCTATCAGATCAGGTGAAATCTTTGTGCCGAGAATTCTTGACAAAGATCAAAGAGCTGGAAACTCTACGCTATGATTGGGAAGAGAATTTGCGCAAAAATGATGAAGAGGTATGTTCTCCACGTCGTATAAATTCTAATACTTTCTTCATTATTTGCCATACTCGTTTGCCTTTAGATCAACAAACTTACTAATGAAGTGAACAATTTACGTGGAAGATAGTAAGAGGACGCTCATCATTTATTTCCTTTTCCCTATACTCACTTTACTAAATTATTATATTTTATTTTAGCGTAAAACCAACTCTGAAAAAAACTCAAAAATACGATCATCAGTTAGTTTTTTATTTTCATTTTCGCATCTCTTTCCAGCATTTCCTAGTCATCTTCCATTTCTTTCTATCAATGTCCATAATTTTAAGGAGAGTACGGAGATTGTGAATGTAATGGAGAAATAAGTGAAGACTTGAAAAAAAAGTTTAAACGTTGTCTGATTTAAGTTATGTAAAAACCCATTGAAAAAAGTAAGCAGACGATCAGCTTTCAAAACGTTGGCCCCTAAAGGTCTTTGTAATGAATTTTCATTGTATGTCCATTTTGTTTTAATTATTCAGGTATGTTAATTGCTTTATCTCAAGTTTTTAATATACATTAACCTATGTCAGCTCATTCTGTTACCTGTTTTTTAGTTTATTATATAATTTCTTAAGATGACTAGGAAAAATTTACACTCTCAAATCATGTTTATTTAATATTTCATAATTCTTAAGATTCGGCAAACTGAAAAAGACCTTAGAAGTTCCCGATTGGAGAAATAACCTTAAAAAAGTGGAGTCAAATAAATGGACCATTGATATTCAAGGCGAAGAAACCGTAAGTTTTTAATAAATAAGAGTTAATTGTCCAGCAACTCTGCAGGTGATTCTTTTAGTTCTAAAGTAAGCGATTTTTTTGAAAGAAAAATGAATGCTATTAAAATCGAAGCTACTCGATTCTTTTCATTAAAAATTTTAACTCATTATGCTAGATGACATTTTTTACACAATTTGGAAAACATTGGATTGTATAGAAATACGAATGATCTTGTGATGCTATGAATGGTATTTATTCGATTTGGTCAGAATACTGTCGTCAATATTCTACAGAACGAAAAGTAATTTTGGGCGAGTTTGAATTTGAATAGAATAAATTTGGAAATCGTCATTTAATCAAAACTTTTTCAGAGCACGATTTTGAAATCTTTTAGCTGGATCTTTTTCTACCACGCGAGTCAAAACTAGAGATAAATTCAAAAATTTTGCTGTATATTTTAGACTAAAATATTATTCATATGCTTCATCCGAATAGACTCTTCTTATCCTTCTCTTTATTCCATAGTATGCGTTTCATGATCATTAATTATAATTATATACCTGACTTTAGCTAAGTCTTTAAAATCTGCATGCAGCAATTCTATGACTAGTTATTTTTTACGAATCCTTGGTGTAGTAAAACAAATTAGCAACTTTTATACTAACCACAACTGCTTAAACTCAATTCAATTGATTGATGAATCTTGTTTTCGATCGAATGACTGTAACCATGATTTTAATTGGTTATTATGCTCAGTGGAGTATCAAAAAATTTAAAAAAAAATGGGCTGCACAAATGAAAATTTTTTTCAAAAAAAAACTTCGAATTTCTCAGAAACTTAAAAGTGAAAAAAATTTTTAATAAAGAATTTTAAGAGTCGGATTTTTGCAAATAAGTTTTCAACGCCTCATCAATGCAGATAGATTGAGAATAAAAATACGTGGAGAGCAAAGAAATTTCTTTTAAAAAAACACATTTTTTCTGCGATCATGTGTCTCTGTGAAATTAAATAAATAAATTGCAACCCTAGTTGTGTAGCTTCAAGCTATTTTATATTGAAACCTTTTTTATTGTAGAAGTCTAAGCCTGAATGGGCTGGAAGTGGAGCAACTCAAGCTGCTGCTGAATGAGAAAAGAATCTTGGCACATTTCAATTTTCTCCTGATTATATAAAATCCCATATTTATTTCATCTCTCTATCTCTTGTACACTAAATTATGTTGCCGCGTTAGTGATAACACTCATCCTCTTAGCCTTGAATTACATTAAACTCTCTCATTTTATTAGCTTTATTCTTCAATAAATTTTTTCTGAACTCTTTTTTTAACTCCTTTCATAAAATGGTTGTCATTATTTCAATCTTCCTTTTGTCAAATCTTGTTTTCAGCAGTTTAAAAAATTTTTAAACCAAAAGTTTACATTTTATTTCTTGTTCAGAGGTATTAATAATACTACATAACATTTCGTTCTCATGAGGTTTTGTGAAATCGTTTCAAATGAATTATTTGTTTTCTTTTCTACGGTACGAGAGATTCCACGACTTTCATCATTTCATATCAGACAATTTTTTGCTTTCTAGTTATTATTCCCCATTCAAAATTTGAATATAAAATTTCGCACATTTTTTGAGAAATTAATCCCTTTCTTTAAAAATTACGTTATGTCATTATAGTGACATCTTTAATATCCTTGAATGTTATCAAAAAGTTCTTTGATTTCAAGCACATTATACACTAATTTTACACGCCTTGGGTAAATAAACAGTAGGGTGACAAAAAATGTATGGTAAAAATAGAAAATTTACTTTTTTAGCCTCTTATTTTTTTCCTTTTAGGTCTTTAAACTTCCATGCAAAAAAAACTTTTTGATTTGCTATGATTAAAGGATTGCGCACGCTCTATAAAATAGGGCAGTAGAATTTCCATTTCAATTTTTTCTTTAAATATTTTTGTTCTGTTTCAATTCAATTTTTTAATGATGTAGAAATGAATTTGTTCACTGAAAGAACAAAAATTGTATGGTTAGTCGGCCAAACATACGAATCGCTTTCTGCAAGCAAGCTGCCATCCAATAGAATTGTATTAGGTAGATTTTTGCATCTTCATCGAATCGAAGGAAAAACACTAACAGAAAGTGCAAAAATAACTGAGAACTTCTTTCGAATTGGAATAAAGCAAGAATACCCACTAAACAAAGCTATAATATTATTAAAAAGCTAAAAGTTTTATTCGCAGTGGAAAAATGTTTATTAAACAGTTGAAGGATAAGAATGAGTTGACCAAATTTCGTCTCCAGAAATAGGCTTAAATTCTAATAAAAAAATATATTGGATTTGGTTCTTGAGAAACTCGTTGCCAAGAAGAGAATCTTCAAACACTGCTACCGTCGAAGGATCATATCGGAATAGATTTGAAAGATTTTCTCGCTTTTGCAACCTCCTTCTCAGCAACGACAGTTCATCCTTTCCACCATTCTGACATCGGTTCTTCGGAACAAAAATGACCACACCGTATGCAAGGCCCATAATTGTTTTGCAAAAAGCAAGACTCCCTTAGTTTTGCAATTTTTACTCCCTATCAATAGACATCTAGGAGTGTAACGTCTCGATTATTGAAAACATTGCAGATAACGTCCGTACGTCCTCTTCCACTTTAATACTTTCTCATCATGCCAAGGAATCCTTCAACGAGCGTTGGCTTCAAAAAATATTAGGTATTGTAAACTATTTTGTGGGAACGTTAGTTAGTGCACCGAAAGTTATCTCATTCTTCTTGTTACTGAAAGAATACAAAGATACGAACAAATCCATTGGGTAAACATGGACTATTCTCATAAGACCTGTAAAGATGGCTCGAAGGTTTCCTCGATATAGCCTCTAGTTTTTATAAATATTTTTAATGACATATATTTCAACTATGCTGAATTCAGAGGTGATGTAAATTTTTAATCAAAATCAATCAAACCTAACAAAAATTGATTTACATATGACAGCTCATCTCAAAAAGAAACTTTATCTAAATAATTATATAAAGTTTTTTACACATATATACCCATTTTCAAGTATGCTGTATTATTCAGTGGTGATATTCATTTTTTATCAAACTTGTCAAAAAATTAATTTATATTTGACAGCTCATCTCAAAAAAGAACTTTTTATTTAAATAATTATATAAAGATTTTTACACATATATATCCATTTTCAAGTACGCTGAATTCATTGGTGATGTTCATTTTTATGAAAATCAATCAAACCTATCAAAAAATTGATTTATATATGACAGCTTATCTCCTCAAAAAGGAACTTTTTATCTAATTAATTATATAAAGTTTTTTACACATATATACCCATTTCAAGCATGCTGAATTCAGTGGTGATATTCATTTTTTATGAAAATACTGTGAAAAAATTGATTTATCTAAAAAAGAAACATTTTATCCAAATAATTATATAAAGTTTTTTACACATATATACTCATTTTCAAATACGCTGTTTTATGTCAAAATTAAAAATTCTATTCTTATAAAAAGTTTTTTATACATATATACTAGGGTGTTTTACAATTATAGGGGAAAAATTTTAATTCAACTGAAAATTGTAAGCAACCTTTTATTTTGTTCTTTTTTAATAAAAAATCAAATATAAAAAATTTGAAGAGGCCAATGGTATAATGTCGCGCAATTCATTTCAACTTTTTCATAAGGCAGGATTTGGCCCGACGGGAATTCTTTAAGAGCCACTCCACGCTCTGCTGCATCGTTGGTCATAACCAGTCCCTCTACTCGTTAGAGTCCAGCTTGATAAGAAGAGTTATCCTTCCATTTTGCTGGATCCTCGTCAAAAAAACTGGTGTCGATATGTTGTCTCCTTTTTCCAGAGCGTTGAAAAGGGCGATATCATGACGGGGAGCACTGACAGCTGAACGTGTCAAGAACCAGGCACGAACGTAATGCTTGGCGATAAAAATGCAGAAATCACTTAAATTCTCCAGAATATCTGATTGTGCTACACGGGAAGAAGAGGGTCTTTTAAGTCGATGCTGAGAGAACTGGGGAAAGAAGATCCACATCTTCAAGCTATATATGGCCTGAGCCATCCATCGTGCTCGATTTAAAGCCCTGGGTTTTCGAAAAGTGATGCTTTCGCGACCATGTGGCACCTCTCCAAGAAAGATAATGAACAACTCAAGAAGCTCTCTGTAGTCGTCGCGTGGATGATTAAAGTGCAGCTGACATCGGCAAAAATTGAGGACATTAGTAGCCCACAATGTAACTGGAATTGCATCTTCGGCTGTCTGATAGTTTGTTTTATCCAGAGAAGGCCAACACTCTTTGAATTGTTGAAAAATTGTGGTATCAGGGCTACGTGTCACCTCTGGAACCAATGAAGAAAAGACCGCTTTTAGTAGAAGCTCCAAAACATGATGTCTACAAGCTAGACCCAAGAGATCACGTCTAAGGATCTGCTGAAGACGCAGACAGACACCGCCTTTGCGACCGATGTTAGTGGCAGTCGTGTTGAAGCAAAGCACTGCAATCCTCTCTTGAAGGTTTCATTCCTTGATGACGTTAATAATTCTGGTGGCTGTCAGCTCAGCTTTACCATCGGTGACCGAAGCAGCAAGCAGCTTGAGAACTCTTTCTTCAGAAACAAGAATAGGAATGCGATCCACTACTTCTCCATTAGTAAGTACAAGCATCAACTTTCCATCCCAGTGGACAGCCAGGGGAACAGGAGAGAAAGACTCCTTTATTTCAGCGGCTTTCTTCACGATGTTTACTGCGATGTCTGTGGGTTGTGCTAGAACTTAGACTGAGTTCTTTCACGTTTGACCCCAGGACGGAGGCGAATGGAAGAAATACCGTCATTGCTCCTCGACTGCTCCCGACTTCGATCAAGAACTGCAGCGACTTCTGGATTAATGACGGCGGCTTTCCTACTTCTGCAACATTTTTTGTCTGGAGATTTTATGGATTTTCAACTATGGGACTCGATGAAAAAGACGACGACGATTCATACTTAGTTTTTGAAAATCTCTCCTCGTATGCCTCTTTTTCTCTTCGCAATCTCTTCGTCTCTGTCATAATTCGTTTCCTTTTCCTTTCCTCTTTACTAGCCCAATTTTGGTCCCCGATCTTTTTTAATTATCATCATCTACATTGCACCCTGATGAGCTATGTCAAGCAATTGTTTTAGCTTGACCTGAAAAGACTTTCGGTTCTCCACTGCTTTCCCAGATTCTCGGGATTTGGATTTCTTGAAGGCCGTGTACTCATCGTGTAGCTTCTTCATTTTTTGAGGATGTAACAATAATCTTTTGTTGGAAAATTGGCCTTTTCCCATTTTTCTTGATTTTTTAGAGTGGTTTCTCGTATGGCCTTAGTCAAGTCTCTGGGATTCCTCTTGACATGCCATTCCAAAACCCTCAAAACTTCTGGAGCGAGGGGAAGCAAGTTTGGCGGTAACTCGTTCGTTGCTAATCCGTCAACCAGCCAGAGAGTATTCTTTGACCGCAACTCAGACATTTGAATAGAATCAGAGGATCAAAAAGGAGTGCAAACAACAAACACTTAAGTATCTGTTTTATTATAGTTTATCTAAAAGCAGGGTCTATTTTCTTTGAACTGCTATGACAGGAAACGTTGAATCTCGATTAATAATGGCAAACTAATGTATTTATGTTAGAAAATTGATGGAGATTATTTCCTATAATATTCATAACATGAGAGATTTATCACATAATATTGAACAAATTTATCAAAATAATCAAAAATATAAAATACAGTGAATAATAGGAAACACCAACTTATCGATTAGATAATATGGTGTAGTCAACAAACATGGCATTCACGACGTAAGATGTATTTAATAATTCGTTGTAGTAGTGGTATACTTCTATATGTATTAATAAATTTTTGAAATTTTAATGAATAATGATAAATACAATCCCTTAAAATCCTTTGTCACTTCACAAAGATGAACAACTAACTGCTGTACAAGACAGGAGTGAACGACATGTTATGCCCCCATAACTTCTGTATAGGTACTGACTTCTGTAGCTTTGCGCGACATCAAGATGTGGACTTTACAGTATAAAATTTTGCCAAACTAGTCCCTAATATATACCCATTTTCAAGTACAGTCAAACCTCCCATTACTGAACATCTTTGGGACTAATCAGAAATTATGCTGAAAGATGATAAAACATCAAAATATGTATGAAATTAATCACAGATTTATTGTTAAGGACATGAAATAAAATTTTTATCAGAAAAAAATATGTACACAATCTTTATACAAATTAAATGTGTCAAATAAAAATGTTCATTGTTTGTTGCATTGTGAATCGGAACTCTTGAAAAAGTCGTTCAATGTAGATTGCTTTAATGACGTAAGTCTGTTTCTGAGTAGCATGTCCAAAACTTTACTGTCACCAGAAGCTGCAGCTATAAGTGTATCCAAAGCTTGTAAGATTGCTGCTTGAGACGCCTTGACTATCTCACTGACAATGTCCTCAGTTGACTCAATATCACGCTCAGAGTATGAGGAGGAAACGATTTCCTGCTCCCAATCATCAGAATTACCAACATGCATAATTTCATAATGTTCAATATCTGCATAATCCTCAGCAGAGATAGGTTCTGTTTGACTTTGCTTGGCAGTGAGATTTACGAGAGGTTGAAGATCATCAATGTTGTCCTCTATCTCATCAGTAGTGGATCTTTCAAAAAAGAAATCTGAACGCTGAAAACACTTCTGGATGCAGCTCTGTGTCACATCTTTTCAGGCTTGAGCCATCCAATAAATAGCATTAAAGACCGTAATGGATTTGACAAAATCACTTGCATTTGCAGAAGATTCCATGATGAGGAGAACTTTCTGTAATATTCTTTTTCGATAACCACACTTCACTGCTTCTTTGATCCATTGGTTGGAGCTCACTAGTACAGTTTGCTGGAAAGAAACAACGGTTATGTTTGACATTTCTACTTTAGGATGACTTGGAGCATTGTCGATGAACAAAATAATCTTTCGCTTTTGGAATTTCATTGACTTGTTGAGGTCTTTTAACCAATCTTCAAACAGAAGAGAATTCATCCACCCTTTTTTACTATGTCTCCAGGTCACAGGTAACTTAGACTTATCTTTATGTTTGAAACAACGTGGTTTTTCACTTTTGCTGATTACAAGGGGTTTCAATTTATTTGTGCCACTCATGTTTGCGCCCAGCAACAGTGTGAGTCTATCTTTGGAGACTTTGTTGCCATGTGCTAATTTTTGAGACATTAAGAGTGACTTGTCTGGCATGGCTTTAAAGAAGAGTCCTGTTTTGTCGCAGTTGTAGATGTCATCAGCACTATAGTTATCAATGAGTGAGGAAAGTCGCTGCTTCCACATTGTTACGGTTTCAGCATCAACACCAGCACTTTTACCACACAACTTTTTGAACCTGATGTTATAAAGAACGCGGAACTCCTACAACCATCCATTTGATGCTTTGAATTCTGTTCTGCCATGTTGGTCAGCAAATTTCAGAGCCTGAGCTTGAACCAATGGACCAGATATAGGATAGCCTTTGGATCTTTTTGCGACAAACCACTGCCACACTTTACTGTTTAGTTCTTCATTTTTACAGATTCGCAGTCTTTTTGTCTCAGGATTGCAGTTTTCTTCAGCATGCTCTAAAATTCCCCTTTTACGTTTTAGAATATTGTTGACTGGACCGACAGATATTCCATAAGTTTGAGCAACATTTCTTTGGCTGTTATTTTCTGCTGCCTTCAAAATTCCTAATTTTTCAAATTTTTTCTCTTGGACGTCATGGGCCTTTTCAATATTCGAAGAAGATTTGTTTTCCATTGTAAAATATTTATGCGATTTGAGAATTTTCCTAATTCATATAATTCTGCAACACACAAAGAAAGAAATTTTACAAATAGAAAGATAATTAAAATAAATTTATAATCAGACACAAAAGATTCAGCCAAATATGAAATGGACCAGGTGCTGGAAGTGAAAAATATCTTTTTGTTAAATTACAAATAGAGGGCTGTGATTTCTTATTGTGTGATATGGCTGAGTGAACAAAATGTATGTTCACTAAATAGAGTGTCATTTGTATTAAAATTTGATATTTGGGACCGAGAAAAATGTTCACTGTTCACAGTAGAGAGTGGTTCACTAATCAGAAAAAAAAAACCTAAAATTTGCAATGTTAAAATATAGGCGAATTTTGGGACCAGGAAAAAACGTTCACTAACTGGATGTATTCACTATTCGGAGGTTTGACAGAATTTAATGGTTATGTTCATTTTAATGAAATCAATAAAACCTGTAAAAAATCGATTAACCTGTAAATCAATGCAAAATATATAAATTTCAAAATAACTACTACTAGCACTATTTCTCTGATAATTATTTTTTAATTAATTTAATAAACCAATTTTGTTTAATTCACTCAAAATATTTCATTTGTCAGTAAATTATGTATCTCGATAAAACCTCCATCTTTTTGGCAACAAATTCGTTATCGGCTGGTAGACTCTACGTCATATCTTCTATACTTTACAGTATGTAATTTTGCTATTCATTCTATGATGATCCTTTCTGATGTGTGTTTGAAAAAACTTGTAAGGATTTTTTTGAACAGATTTTTCCTCTATTGCTTCCTTCGCTCATACTAATCTTCAAAAGATTTTATAATACTCAAGATGATTGAGAAAAGTATTATAAGCCAAAATAAACAAAAAAAAAAGTATATTTTAAATATAAAACGATTTTTTGAAAAATTTTTACAGAACTGATTTTCAGTCATAAGCATAATCGATTTGGTATAAAAACATATTTTATTTATTTGAAAATTTTGAAGACAGTAATATAGAAGCAAATCTCAAATCTGATTGAAGCTTTCAGATATTTTAAAACCATAAATGTCAAACCTGATTCCAAAAATGAAACCAGGATCTTCCATTTTGCATAAAAATAGATATTTTATTTAAATTTCAAAAATATTTGTTGATATTAGACGTAAATTGAACATTTGATTGACACTTTCAGATATTTTAAAACCTCTAAATGAAAAAACGGATTTTAGAAATAAAACTGGTATGGTAAATTTGGTATAAAAAATTATATTTCACGTAAAATTAGAGAAAATATTTTTGGAAATAGTTTTTAGAAGTAAACCGCAAATTTGATTGACACTGAGAGATATTTTAAAACCTCTAAATGTGAAAACTGAGTTTAGAAATGAAACCAGCATGATCGATTTGGTATGAAAATATATATTTCATGTAAAATTTGAAGGAATGTTTTTGGAGATAATTTTTAGAAGTAAACCGTAAATTTGATAAACACTTAAATGTATTTTCAAATCGTAAATGTAAAAAATAAGCTCAGAAATGAAACCAGAATGGCCGATTTTGTATAACACATATATTTTATGTATAATTTGAAGGCATGTTTTTTGATTGACATGATCTAAAATGTAGCCATGATTATTGAAAAAATTAAATATATAGTGTTATGCGTTCAAATATTATTAGAAATTTTCAAGGTAGTATATAATATAAACCCTAATTTATAAGGTTAAAATTTTGCTGAAAAATTTTAATTTTTGATTTTGATTGACAGTTTTGACATAAAAGGGTCATTCAACTACTATGAAATTGATATCAAAAGATGCAGCTAGCGAATTTAGGAAGAGTCACGAAATTTAAACTCAGCCAATTTTGTACAATTAATTTTTTAGTGAAGGGAGGGAGGGGGCGTAGAAAGATCATTTTCGCTTGCTAAAAAAATAAAAATAGCCAAGATCTACACTGACACAAAAACGTTTTACATCCTTAGCTATTCCTAATTGTCATAAAAATCTTAAAGAACAGATCGACTTAGCTGCAGTAGGTTAGAACTTGAGTATTTTTCACCCTGCCCTCAGTATCTATGGTAGCTTTTAGCACTGGCGGATCCAGAGGGGGAGAGGGGACTTGTATGGTAGTATTTTACTAGTATTTTTTAAAGTTTGCCCCCCTATCAAAACTAGAGACATGTGTCAGTTTTCACTTGTGAATATTTCATCAGAAACTAATCAGGGAATATTCATGACAGATCACATTAATTCAGAGTTTGGGGAATAAGCGAGTGAAAAAAGAATAAGTAATTCATAAATGTATTCTATTTAAAAGATTTGGGTAAGAAATTATTATTTGTCATAGGTATATATGTTTCTTTCATCTTTTTGATTATTATGTCTTCAGTTTAGTACCTCCAAATGTCTTAGATAGCCGTTTTAGCGATGAATGCAACATTTTCTTTGCCCTCAACCATGGTGAAGAGCAAAAATAACGCTACCGCTCTCCTCCGCCTCTCCCGCTCCCGTTGGACCATGACTGGCCTCCTGAGAACAGCCACTCCTCCTCCTCCTCCAGCCTGGGGGTTCCCCTTACGCCCATGCTCTCTCCTCGTCCTGAGAACAGCCGCTCCTAAAGTTCCTTCCACCTCCCGGCGCCCGCTTTCCCCATTACAAGAGGAAATGCAGGGCATACCCTCTCCCGAAGGGGATTCCCCCCAACGCCCTCATACTCTCCGCCTCCTCAGCCGACTTCTCCCCCGAGGAGCCCGACCGGTCCGGTCATCGCTGCGGAGCCCCCCCCCCCCCTTTCAGGGTACCCGAGGGCGGATTCCTGGTGGATTTGGGCTTTATGGCAGGCTCTTTGGTGCTTACCCCTGGAAGACTGGTTCAGTCTTTCATCAAGGTATCTGAAGGCCAGCCTATTCTGGTCCGCTCCTCACCGGTGGTTTCACCCTCCGCCCAGTCGAGGCGACCCATCCGCCGCGGCTGATTCAGACTCATATCGAGATCTCCGAAGGTCAACCTATCTGGGTTCGCCCAGAGGAGCCAGTGATCTCATTGCCTCCCCCGCTTAACGTCCTCTTTCCGACTCCCGTCCCCCCCCCCCCCAAGCGAAGAGCCTTCGCTGTACTTCCAAATAGACGGGTCCCTCACGGCCACGGTGGGTGACCAGCGTTACTTCATCCCAGCGCACCCTGCGGCGTTGTTGGACTTCTATGAAGAACACAAGAAGTTGTTCCCAAAAAAAATTTGGAAGATCTTCTCACAGATTTTGTCCTTCGACCCGGAGGACAACCCGTTCCCGGACCCCACGGAGGACCAGATCCAATCAATTATCGATGTGGCCTCCTGCGCCAGGCTGCTCCGCTCATACTCCGCCTCCGCCCGGATCAAGGCCCTACCGAACAACGTGTCATTCTCCGTATCTGCGCGATCCTTCAAGCCGCCACATGACCTACGACACATACCTACGGTAAGTATCTTAACAAGAGGTTATCGGCCCAGATTGATTTCAGGCCTCCCGTTCCACTCCTTTTCTCGCTTTTCGGGGCACCCGAACGAGCAGAAAGGTTTTCTTTCCCGGGAGGTCCTCCCCAAGCTCATCAGGACGGGAGTCCTGGAGCTCGCTAACAAACCCAGGATCATTTCTCCCTGTTTCCTGGTCCCTAAAGCCAATAACAAGACCACCAATAAAGCCAATCTCTCTCACTGCTCCGTACCGACTGAAGAACATAGCGCCACACCTCCGCTGGGCTATAAGGCTCGACCTGAAGGATGCCTTCTATGACATACGTATCCAGCGCCCGTGGCGTGACTGTTTTTTCACCCGCCTCCCCATGGGGGCTTGCTTTAGTCCGGACATTCTCCAAGCCACCATGGCAAGACTGTTGGGTACCTTCAAGGAGCTCCTCCCCCGGCATGGCGATCACAGACCAGATTTGTCCTTTATCTGGACGATTTCTTGGTCTTGGGGTCGTCCTCGGAACTGACGGCCCGCATATCGGCACGTCTCTCTAGTTTCCTGGAAGACAAATGTGGGATAGTCATCAACCACGCCAAATACATCACCGTAATGGTCCAATCCCTCGAGTTTCTCGGGGCCCACCTCGACCTTCGCACCCGGACGATGGGTGTCCCGGGGGCAAAGAAAGAGGCCCTTCTGCGAGCCCTGTGCGCCTTTTTGTTGGCACAGCGCGCTCCAGAAGTTCCCACCAAGTGGAAACAGAAGATCATGGGGATCCTGGATTACTACGCAGCCACGCTCCCAGGCAAATTCAGGATCATCTCGGCGCTCTACAATTGGGAAGAACTTGGAAATCGCCCAAAGCTAGTCCAGCTCGCGCTCCCTTATTTAATGAGCACAATCCTGATTCCTTGGCCTCTGGTGGAGGTTTCCTCGCCACTTTCCTTGGTCTACGTCGACGCCTCGCTCTCTGCACTGGGTTTCCACTCGAACCAAGGCTCCTGGACGCTCCCAGTCGCACACAACAGCTGGCACATTTCCGATCTCGAGCTCCTCGCAATCACGATCGCCCACTTCCTCTGGCCAAGACGAAAGATCCTTTCGGACTCCATGACAGCCATTGGGGCTGTCAGGAAGATGGGAAGCAGCGCTGATACCCAAGCAATCCTCCTCCTTTGGCTGGAACAGACGGTCCGTCGCGCCACTGGTCAAAGCCGCACTCCCATCAAGTCACAATCTGGGACGCCGCTCTCTTCTTGGAATCCAGGACCTGGAAAGACCTCCTCCAAAGTATTTGGAGCCACTTCGAAAAGATCACCAAGAAGAGACTCGTCAGATTCAAACCAGCAGATCCTGCAAAAAGACTAATCAATGCCATGGAGATTGTCCCAAAGGCATTAAAATAAGATATCTCATTTTAAAATATGTGTTGAGGGCCCTGCTCCTGATTCTCGGTTTTGGATAATTAAACTATGCTTAAGATCAGGACGCCCAAACTCAAATGAATCAAGGAATGTTATCTTCTGCTGGTAGTGGTATACAAGGGCCACAAATTATTTTCTTGCATTATTTCTATAATAAAATATGCGAAATCAAGACGCTAGAATTGAATTCTCAAGCAGAAACTAATGTATCGCTGGCGTATTCAGATAATTAATTCGACTTTTTAAAGGTACTTCGCATTACATTGAACTTCTAATATACATTGATTTTGGATTTCAAGAAAGAATTTATGGTTTATTTGAACTAAGATCGGATGCTTTACCATTTTTAAAAGAGAAAGAAAATCCACTTTCAGAACATTTTAAGAATATGTATAGCTAAGCCTACTTATCAGATATTTTCTCTTTTTCTGCTGCAAAGTTTCGAAAGTTCAACAAATAGATCGCAATGTAAAAAAAGGTTGAAACCCACTCGGTTAGACAAATGTTATAGAATCAGATGAGGAGGGATTTGTCAACTTTAAATGAACTGTATGAATGTTAATGTAATTTATTTCAAATGATCCATTTTCTACTTGGTTTTATTAAAGTGTAAATTGTTTCACTCAAAAAAAACGTATTTATAAAATAATGCAAAGACTCCAAAAGTACATTCTTGTCCTTTTCAAATTTTGATTTTATTTTAAAAATTAAACTTTGATAAATATTTTCTAAAATTATTCAAAGAACAAAAAAGACTGCACGTACCATCTTTGGATCTATATAAAGAAAGTCCAAGCAACATTGCTTTGGTCTCAAACACATTTCATATTTATCATAAAGTACGAACAATAGGTAAAATAAGAACATGCACACTATAAATAATGAATGGGAAGTAGTTATCCACTTAGCGAAGTCTCTTGTTACGCTGCGCTTCACTGCTTCTAGAAATCCTCAAACACAAGTGGGTGAAATGAGAGTGGAACATTTTCATTTTTCTTCGGTTGAAGTACTCTCTTCGTTGTTAGGCTTCAAAGACTTTCCTTCCAAAAAGAATAAGTCCTCTTTCTTGGAAAGAGATAGCGCAACTTTACTCCCACATGAACTCAAAGCACAGCTGGTAATAGGATTGTCTGCAGTAAATGCACATAACAGTTCTCCTATGTAGAAAAAATTTTTAAAAATCAGAAGTCTCCTTTTCAAAATTCAGAATATGGGTAATCACAATGTAAAAAAGTAAAGAAGAAATCCCAGATTTTGACACGCATTGAAAATAGCTTAACTTACATTACAGTGTTTTTCAACAGTGGGCGTTTTATAAAATCAGAATTTCAAGCAAAGTAAAATCTTTTTCTAAAGATAAATCTAGCCTGAAAGCTCACTTATTGTTCAGAATTGAAGATTTGTTTGAGCTTTAATGTTTTTCATGTTGCCATTAATAAGCAGCAAATTAAGAAAATTTTTAAAAATAAAGGTTCGTGGTCAGATCACAAGTTGCATTCCCATTACAAAGTTAGAAATATTTTCTATTGGAGAGACTATATAATCTTATTTTTGCGTTTAAATGAGGTATACTTTTCAGTTTGGTTTTGTGTTTGAAGATTAATTAGAAAATTTGTAACGAAAGATTTATACCAATCAAAGGAAGCTAAGAGTGGTCTAACTCTAAGTTAAGCTTTACTTATCTTAAATGATTATTAATTATTCTAACTATGGGAAAATTAACTTAATTTTTTGCACACGGCTATATCTTTTATTGTGCGTAAAAAACCCCTAGGGCGCAATTTGGCTTGCTGGCAGGGGTTTCCCCACCCCCGTTAAAAACAGTGATCCTTCAACGAAAAACGGTGGCAGGAAACCCCATTTCTCATTCTGAATCAAATTACTGGCTACTTCAACATTGGAATATTTTATTATTATTAAAGCTTTTATCAAAAAAATGAAGCTTATAATAATTGAGATAATTAATTTCAAAAATCCTTACTTAGACAAATGAGAAAAAAAACAAATAAGACCCTCGTTAACTCGGACCCTGATAACTCGGATACCGTGAAAGAGAATACAAATGTTTGCCCTCATAGGCTTACAAGGGGTCATTTTCATTGACTTTTTTAATTTCGCTTTGGCTTACAAGCAGCCATTTTATTTTTTCACTTCATAGGTAGTTCGCGGTCATTCTAAGTTTTGACGTTATTCCAAAGCTTATTGTGGCTATAAATTCATCCAATTTGAAATATTTTTTTCTACCATATATATATCTATAGTTCACCCTCTTGTTGTGTCGGACAATCGGCATAGTGGGACACCCTTCTCCCCCATGTAGTTCGACTTAACGAGGGTCTACTCTATAAGTAAGTGGTTAAAAAGGTATGAACAAATTGAAAAGGAAGCTCTTATAAATCATATGTTTTTTCATAATCCTTCTTAACAAGATGTGAGTACACAGTTTTAGGGAAAGAATCTGTTTTTTATCGCTCTAATCCTTTGCGTGTAGTGACCTTATTGTGACTAACTTTTCTGTGTACTATTACAAAGCAAGCCATCACCAGTGCAAGGCGTAGTAAAATTCTGTGACATATGCAGTTTGTTTATTTTCCAAATTGTGTTATGAGCGTGAATGTTTTGTACTAACACGTCTCATCGTGCAATTATGTACATTTTTATTCATGACACAGAAAAAACTGATTTCATTTGCTGAATCTACGCTATTCCAAACAGCATTTTCTTTACTTGCGTGACTACTTTTTTTAATCTTGAGAAAAAATTTTCAAAAGATAGTGTTTTATATTATTTTGAATGAAATACATTTTGAGATCTTTTTTGAAAAAATTGAAATAAAAATAAAGAATATTAATAGGTTTTGTAAAAAAGAGAGTATGAAACTAACCAGTGATCAAGCTCCATAGATACACGGTAAAGTCGAAGTATATCGTTGAATGCGATAAAAGAGTTGACGAGTCATCACTGATTTCAAGATATGATGCTGGCATGTCATTTTTATTGGTAAACTCATACCTTAACATACAATAAAATGTAAGAAACAAATTTATTAGGAAAACATTTCTATAAATCAAACTGTTTAACAATAAAAAATCTTTGATAGATTTTCTCATGTCTGAGAGGGAGAGAGTATGACTATTGTAGATGGTCGACACTGTGTCTACCAGATTGCGTATGATCACTCCGTTACGAGTAGGCAATTACAAGGCAGCATCTAAAATACACATACTATGACACACAGAGAAGCAGGCACACATGTTTATAAACATTATTTATGATTTATTTATTTTGTTTTAAATGTGACAAAAGAGAAAATTGTATCAAAATAGTTATTTGTAATAGGGCTCAACTATCTTATCTTTACTATCTGTAAAACTCAAAACAGCTTGTCCCAAAATAGCTAGTTCAAAAATAGCTTGTATACCAAAACAGCTTGTATCCAAAATAGCTAGTTCCAAAATAGCTAGTATACCAAAATAGCTAGTTCAAAAATAGCTGGTTTTAAAATACTGTACCAAAACACTAATTTCCTATTCTTGTAATAATCAAATAACAAAATCTTCATTTATGATTTTAAATAAATTGTATTGATTTTTTAACTTTCTCTATAAAAGTTTTGGCGTTGATGTTAGCACATACGATCTCCTTTTAATATTATATAAATTTTAGTATATCTGCTTTGCTACTTTTTTAAACCCAGAAATAGAAATCCTCTCAATAGAACGGTTTCCCATTATTTTTATAATGAATAGGAATATTTCTGTTGTAAAAAATAAATTATCATCGTGTTCTTCCAAACCTAATTTTTCCTAGTCGAAACAAACGATTATATGACTATACAGCTAGTCCCAAATGAACTATTTTTGTAAACTAGCTATTTTGGAACAAGTTGTTTTGGTTTATAAGCTATTTTGGTATACTAGCTATTTTGGGACTAGCTATTTTGGGACTAGCTATTTAGTCGTATAATCATTATACACATCCCTCAGCCTGTTGTGTGTTTAAAAACTTTCCCTAATGTCAAATCTGCTTATTTTCAACCGCTTCATTACTTAGAATGATCTTGTTGATATTTTTGAAACTCTGAATGAATTAAATAAGAAATTACAGGGAAACAGCAGCACGTACACCGATGCAATCAATGCCATGCAGGATACTTGGCCGACAGACATTTAGCGAAATGTACATTTAGACGAATGAACATTTCACCGAAAATGTACATACAATTTGAGAATTTTTGTAGACGTTGCTTTACTTCCATTAAGTTTGCAAGCTTGCGCTCTATAGAAATCTGCACCGTAATTTTTATTTTATTATACATAACTTTCATACACAAATTATTTGATGAATAATTTTATCTATTAGAAGCTACATAACAAATGTGTTATGATATGATTATATATAATATCTCATAACCTGTACGGTTGAACGCGGGTAGACAACTTGCGTGTTATCTCCAACCCGTATATTACGATGATTCTTCTCCAACCTGTATTCTACGATGATTCATCTCCAAACTATATACTACGATGATTCATCTCCAACCCGTATATTACGATGATTCTTCTCCAACCTGTATTCTACGATAATTCATTTCCAACCTGTATACTACGATCATTCATCTTCAACCTGTATACTACGATGATTTATCTTCAACCTGTATACTACGATGGTTTCTATTCCATGTACAAATAACTAGGGAGACAATGTTCAACTTTCTGTTCACATTCTGCTAGATGTAAGATTTGATATACCTCATTCGGGGAGACGATGCTACATAAGTTACCGCGATAATTCATCTCCAACCTATATAATATATTTTATCAAATAATCAAAATAAAATTCTGTAATCAAACAATCGAAAAATATTCTTTAAAAAATCAAAAAATTAAATATGAGAGGTTTGGAAAAATAAATCTGAGAGGTTTAATTGCTATAATTTTATGACATTAAGCGAGAAAAATGCATTGAGTTGTGCAACAAGTTAAAGTTCATCGCTCACTTTGTAAATATGACATCACATCTGCACTTGCACTTGCACAATTTATTTGTAGATTTTTATAAAATAGTATTAGTTTTTCCATTTTTTTTATAAATTAACCTTTACAAAAGTTATTACCTATACTTTACAATTTACATAATTTTAAATATTATATTTGTCAAATAATCAAAATAAAATTCTGTAATCAAAGAATCGAAAAATGTTCAAATAAAAAAATATTTATTCTTTTTAAATATATCGTTGGATAACAGATGGGTTGTCCCTTATAACCCTTTTCTATGTAAAAAATACAGCGCGCATATAAATTTAGAGGCCTGCGTTAGTATCAAAAGTGTTAAATATCTTTACAAATATGTCTACAAAGGCCATGACACAGCTCATGTTGAAATTAATGAACGCATTGATCATGATGAAATTAAAACATATTTAGATGCCAGATATTTTTCTCCTCCTGAAGCATCCTGGCGCTTATTTACATTCCCCATGCATACACAAAGCCATAATATTATTAGACTCCCATTACATCTTCCTAATCAGCAAACAATTTATTTTAGAGAAGGCGAAGAAAATCCTGCCCTTTCTAGGGCCCATCATACAATGTTAATTGCTTGGTTCTACCTAAATCAAAATGATGAAAACGCCAGGCAGTACTTATACACCGATATTCCTTATCATTATGTCTTCAAAAGTTCGGAAAAAAAATGGGTAATTAGACAGAGGGGGGCTGAGAAAGTAGTAAGTAGGATGTATAACGCCAGTATTAGAGAGGGTGAGCGATACTTTCTACGCATTCTTCTTTTGCACGTACCTGGTGCCACATCTTATGAGTATTTAAAAACATATAATGGAACTTTATATTCAACTTTTAGGGAAGCATGTATTGCACGTAATTTATTAGTAGATGACAGTTTATGGGTTCGCACAATCACAGAATTAGTTGAAACGGCATCTCTTTCACAAATAAGAACTTCATTTTCTTTTATTTTAATTCATGGTGAGCCAAGTAATCCTTCTCATTTGTGGCAAACCTTTCGTTACGATATGATAGAGGATTATCTCCAGTATGAGTCGGATTTTAAAGCTGAACAATCTGCACTTGCAGAAATAAAGTATTCTCGAACAATTTGGTAAGACACTTATTGATTTTGGACTTCCAGAATTGAAAGAAACATTAATTGAAGATCCACCCAATATTCAACAAGCTAGACAAGAAGCTTCTAATTTAAGAAATATGCTTAACCCAGAACAGATTTCGGTTGCCGATTCAGTAATTGGTTCATTAGAAAAAAATGACAAATCTTCAGCTAAAGTTTTCTTTATTGATGGTCCAGGTGGCACCGGTAAGACTTTCACATATAACAATTATATTTCTCAATTCCTTAACACCATCTGGTATGCCACAACATAAACTCATTTTAAAAGTAGGATGTATCGTAATGCTTTTTCGAAATCTTAGTCTTAAGGATGGTCTCTGTAATGGAACACGTCTTAGAATAACTAAATTATTGGATAATACAATTGAATGTCAAATTCTTACTGGTGTTAACTGTGGAAAGAATGTTCTCATTACTAGAATTTCACTGTCTCCTAACGATACAAATCTACCCTTTCAAATTAAGCGTATTCAGTTTCCTCTCAGATTGTCGTATGCACTCACTATCAATAAAAGTCAGGGACAAACTTTTGAAAAAGTTGGTATTTTTTTAAGAAAACCATGTTTCAGTCATGGACAACTTTATGTTGCCCTTTCAAGAGCAAGATCTTTTCAGGCCATTAAATTTCAGGTCTATCAAACACATCAACAAGGATATCACAACAATAATTTATATACAAAAAATATAGTTTACCCACAAATTTTTCATTGAAATGAGAAAAAAAAAAAAAATCAATACTACACAAATATTTTTAACAAAACTAAAAATACTAAAAAAAATGAATTCTAATAAATATATCATAGGTGGATGGGGCAATACAAAGTAGAACCTTAAAGTTGTAGGTAAAAATACTTGAAAATACACATAATACAAAATCGCTGTTAAAAATCAGCCCAATAGACAATTAGAAAAATCTTTAAAAAGAGTAGAAAACAGTCAAAAACATATGTAAGAATCGGAAAACACAGTAATTAGATAACCAATTAGTAGTCGTAGCCAAACAGGCAACAAAGAGTGTGAGATTTCTGGCTCACATGATACCCCCGCCTTTGAGCGGTTAATACCTTTATGGGGGACCTGTATTCCAGATAAACTAATTTAAAATTCATTTATACATACCTATACATATAGGTAAGCTCAGAATAATAAACAAAAAAATCATATTTTCAGAAATACACATGTAAAATGCAGGAATAAAAACCGCCATGTTTAGTGTATGCAGTTCACCGCAGCTTCGTGGCTTATTTTAATTGATTTTCAAATTAAATAACTATATCCTTTTTATCGTGTTGATTTCGTTTGAAAATCAATCCAAATCTGTCAAAAATAAGAATCGTTAATTCAATAGTACTGATATTTTTTGATTAAAATCAAGCAAATTACAACTACCAAGAATCCTATTTTTCGAGCGTAGCCTAAACAATAAAAAACTAGCCGGTCCCGTCGTCGTTTTGAGCGAAGCGAATTTGAATTAGCAACTCAATATACACACTACCCAGCGTCTGTGTGTGTGTGTGTGTCGCTGGAAGCATTTTGATTGGTTGAAAATATTTATATATGTTTTGTGTGTATTTTTATATGGTGTGATGAGTTTGTATGTGTGTTTGTCGCTTGAAGCATTTTGATTGGTTGAAATTATTATATGTTTTGTGTGTATTTTTATATGTGTGATGAGTTCATATATCTGTAGTGTGAGTGTCACTTGAAGCATTCTGATTGGTTGAAATATATTTTGTATGTATTTTTATATAGTGTAATAGAAAAATACACAGAAAAGGTACAAATATTCTAAAAACTGATCACCATACCATATAACACTATTAGCAACTCAAAATACACACTACAAATATTCTAAAAACTGACTACCACACCATATAACACTATTAGCAACTCAAAATACACATTACCCATAATCCTATGTTTCGAGCGTAGCCTAAACAATAAAAACTAGCCGGTCCCGTGGTCGATTCGAGCGAAGAGAATTTGAATTAGCAACTCAATATACACACTACCCAGAATCCTATGTTTCGAGCGCAGCGAGAAACACTGTTTCGAGCGAAGCGAGAAACGACCACGGGACCGGCTAGTTATTATATATTACATAAACATTTCAACCAATCATATAGTTTTTATGAAATAAAACTGCAATTTCAAAGTTAAATTTTTTGAACTTTTAGGAAGAATTTTTGAAATGTGGCTTTCAATATGTATGTAAAATATTTTTTGAAAATTTTTATTTTAAGTATATTTTTTAAGCATTTTACGATTTACACATTTAAATATATAATAAAGCTGGCAAGTTTTGCGAGTTGCTCCCCGGAGGTCTTGCCAGACCTCTGATATATATTTATAGTTATGATATGATTATGATTTTATTGAGTTTTAGTGTTTTAACATTAGAACAATATCATTTTACTGGTTGCAGAAGTTTGGAAAAATGCTAAATTGTATTTACATTTTCGGTGAAATACCGATCCTTTAAATGTCATTCAGACAAATGTCTGCCGGGTAAATGTCCATTTGGCCAAGTGTCTGGGTACCATCAATGATTTCATGTCAAATCTGGAATCTTGTTCTTATTTACATTGTGAGTCTAAATTTTTTACTTAAAACTCACAATCAAGCTCAATGCACACAACCGATTTTAGGTGAAATATGATATACGTCGCACGCTTGTCAAAACTAACCCTGATATTGATACACTGGTGTACAAAAAGCAACGTCACTATTTTAACTAATCGACTTCTAAAATAAACGAACAAACAAACGTCTTTTAGTTGTTAATACCAAATTCTAATATTTCTGCATATGAAAGTTGGACTTGTTTTGGTTGTAAAAATAAATCTAGCGAAATGCTCAAATGTAGCTCCTGTCTAAATTGGTTATGTCATACATGTCAAAGTGTATCTCAGGATATGATTCGCTTAATTGAAAAATTCGAAAGATGTCGTATTCGTTGGTTTTGTACAGGTTGTAGAAAGGATGATGTACCTACTTTACAAAAGTGTATCGACAAACATCAAGAAGACGTCATCTCTTTCAAAAAGAGCAGTGAAAAGTTATTAAGAAAAGAAATGAAGCTCTTTCTTCTAAAATAGTTGAGCTCTTTGACCACAGTAAACAGCTTGCAAACACTATCAAAGTATCGCAAAATAGAATGAATGATAAACTTGATGAATTAATGGAAAAAGTAATTCTTAAACCACTTTGTTCTTTTGACTTTCGGCAAATACTTAAAGATACGCTTTCACACCAGCGCGCTACTGAATTAGACAGAGAATGTCGCAAACCTAATCATATAATTCATGGTGTTGAAGAATATAACAGTCATGGTATGAGAATTAATGATGAGAAATTTGTCCAAGAGTTGTTTTAATAGCCATCTATTAGTTGGTCACATAAAATTAAAAAATGTGACTCGACTAGGAAAAATAAAAAAAGAAAGAGTTGTCAAACGGCCTCTTCGTATCACCTATGAACACACTTAGGATAAAAACTTGGTTATAAGTGCTTTATCCAATTAAAAAAGGCTCTTGACAAATTAAAAAAAATCTTTATATCAAGTGATCTTAATCTCGAAGAACGGAATCACATTAATAAATTAAGAACTGAAGTGAAATTACTAAATCAAGAGAACAAAGATGACTCTATAACCTATCTTCTATATGTCCATCAGACTGTACTTATCAACAACAAAACATCAAAAGACATCAGTTAACTCAATTATTTTAAGCCTTTTATAAAAGTCAAAACTGTAAATCGTTTTCTCCTTCCTGTATCTAATATGTTGGTCTGGGGGTTGAAAATAAAGGAAAAAAATTTGTCATTTGCTGCATCTATAGAGGTCCTTCGGTGAACATTTCTCAATCTACTCAAGAAATACTTCGTCTTTTCTCATCCTTTCTTGACTTGTTCCCTGAATTAACTCTCGTTTTCATTGGAGATTTTAATTATCCTTCTATTTCTTGGAGTTCAAGAGGTCTAACTTCAGGTAAGAATTCTTCTTTAACAACATTTGTAGAATACTTAGCTTCTAACAACTTGTTTCAATTAATTCATGATACAACAAGATTTCACCATTCTGGAAAGGAAAGTATACTAGATCTTCTAATTACAAAGAATCCTTCTAATATTACAAATTTCTCCATGTTGCCAGCATTAAGTAGGAGTGAGCATTACGCTATGAAGTTTAGTCTGTATCGATTCATCAAATCTTCGTCTCCTATAACCACCAAACTGGATGTTCGATCAGGTAATTGCAACAAAATTAGAGAGTATCTCTGCAACATAAATTGGAATCTTTACGATGTAAGTTCTTTTTTAGACTTTTATGAAGATTTGAGATTAAACTAATTGATGATTTATCAGTTCTACCATTTCATCAACTTATTCCTGCGAGGCGCTGCCATCTCTCAACTACTCTACATTAAAACGAAATACCGCAACAGATTTGAAGTGAAGCATGACCTACATTGTGTTTTAAGTGAAACAAAATCTAAAATCAAGAAGCCTGTCGATAATCTACAACAACACCCTTCACATTGAGTAGAATTGTCTCCCGACTAGAGCACTTAATTGTTACAATGTTATCAAATGTGAAGATTCAAAGATTAAATCACATAGCGTAGGATTAATAAATCCATTCAGTGGATTTTCTATGTTTCCTTCTTTTTTTTGTTTCTTATTCTTGAAACACCTTTTAGCAAAATGCCCTTTTTAATTAATCTTATGATTATAATTGTTAGATACTAGTAGACAGTCACGGTATTCACCCGCTATGATTGTTGTGGGGGCCATAGACAAGGATCATATATGAAAAGTGGGTAACGATCAGAAAAAGTTTGGGAACCACTGTTTTATGAAGAGGCATATATGTGTATAAAGGCTGTGTGGTGTTAAAAGAACACTGATAACAAACATAAGGAAGAATTAACAAGATTTTTGGTATTATATTATGTTTATTTTGATAAAAAATGTTCAAATGAATATCTTGATGCAGTAATTAAAAGGGTGGACGAATTAAATTTTAACAAATGATCAAAGGAGTAAATCCATCGGAGTAAAATGGCTGAGTACCACTGGTTTTGATGAATGCAAAAATTGACTCAGTTGACATTCGATGGCCTTGGTTAAATTAAGTCAAATTAATTTTTAAAAGTAAAAATGATGTACTTTAAAGAGCCTTTTTGAAGATTCCAAACTAAAATTTTAGCGTTTTCCAGAGAAGAAACGAGAAATGTTGGATCTGGTGTCGAGATAATAGAAATACACGGACAGTTAAGTCGGATACGGGAGCTTTGCTTGCCAATACTTAAGTCATACACGAAGATTTGGTTCAAAAACGACGAAGTGTCCTATAATTATAAACAGAGTAGAATTGAATAATTTAGGAACAAAAATTATAATGAATAATTTAGGAACAAAAATTATAAACTAAAAAATATTTAGTTATATTTAGTAGATATTATGACGACGCTACTGACTCGTAACAGAAATTGAACAGGCTTAGATGTTATAAAAGTCTGAATATTGAAACCACAAGCAATATGCCTCCTAAAACAAGGAAATAACTGATCATCATCATTATCATAAAAAATAGAATATTTGATACTAAAAAAAAGACAGGAAAGCGGTAAAATGGAATTTACAGCAAAAGTTTCTATCTTATATAGCAAAACTTATCGTTGTAAAAATAAATAAAGAAATGATTTGTTTAAAAAGTATTCATTCATAATCAAAGTGAAGTATTCTAAAATTTATATTAAGGGGATTGACTAAAAATTATTTTGGGGGTCGAGGGGGGGGGGGGGGGAGCTTATAAATTTTAGGAGAGGAATGAGATTTAAAAATAATCACTAGGTGGTTATTATTAATGAAGTTGGAAATTTAAAAGGTAATTGAATTTCTAATGTAACAAAAGTTTGAAAAATCGCTTTTTGAAAAATGTGAACAATTAAAAAAGGTGATCTTTTCATTTCAAACAGTGATGCCTGTGCAGATGGCCTAGTGATAGGAACGTGGGTAAACGATCCAGATGGTTTGGGTTCGATTCCTACTCGTAATTATACTTACCATCTCTCCAGCTTTGGAAGATTATTCTTCCCTTAGATCCGATACCGACAACTAAAAAAAATATAAAAAATAAAAAAATTTCTAATATATTTCTATTTACAAAGATAACTACTATTTAATAACTAACTGAAAAGCAAACAAATATAAAAGATCGATACCTCATTTTAAGAAAGAGGGCTATCGCCTAATGCCTCCCCCCCCCCCCCCCCATTGAATACGCCACAGCATAATCATGTGTATATTTGCCTAGTTTCAAACACAACGCAGAATTAATTTTTAGTTCCAAGGGAATAGAAAAAATTGGCTCAAAAAAAAGGTTTTACTTCAAAAAAGTTCCGAAAATAAGACCAGCTGGGGCGTTTAGAATATTGGGAATGAGATATGTTAAACTACGTGAATCGAAATGTAAAAAAAAAAGTTATTAAGTTTTCGATAGTTTGAGTTTTATGGATCTTTGCGTTATCCATAATAATTAGCCAGCAGTTTTTTAGGTTACTTATTTTAGATAACAGTTCGATATTTTTTTCATTTTTACGAAAAAATGTAACATTGATAGCAGCAATGAGCGAAAGCGGATGAGTTCATTACAAAATTATCAATGATGGTACCTGTAATTCAAAAAAGTTTGCAGAATTTTAGATCGAACTGCTATCTAAAATAAGTAACCTAAAAAACTGCTGGCTAATTGTGGATAACGCAAAGATCCACAAAACTCAAACTATCGAAAACTTAATAACTTCAGATGGACAAATTTTGAAGTTTTTGTCTCCTTATAGTTACATGCTGAATCCAATTGAGCTCACAAAAATCAAAAATTTTGTAAAACAGAAATTAAGTAAGGTTTGCTTCAATATTTATAAAATATGTTTTAAAAACTTTTATTTTAGACACAACACTTTCTTTCATGTTAGATGAAGTGATCAAATAGAAAATTATCAGTGTATCTTTCAACACGTCTACAGAACCTGACAATCGCATATAATATTACGCGCATTTATTAGAAACAAGACTTCAAAGATTATTCAGAAAAGTAAAATCAAAAAAGACACTTTAGAATTTGAAAAAGACACTTTCGAATTTGAAAAAGACACTTTAGAATTTGAAAAAGACACTTTAAAATTTAAAAAAGACACTTTAGAATTTAAAAAAGACCGTTTAGAACTAAAAATGGTATATATAAATAATTAAAAAAAACAAATTAAACTTTCATTGAAATTAAAGTATGTGTTTTCAAGCGGAAGTTGTTACCTGCATTTTGTTAATTCTGTTTTTAGGTTTTTACCACTCCTGTTCCAATTATTTCAACAACAGAAGGCGTAACTATAGACATGAAAAACGGTCATTTTGGTTCACTATTTCAAGCTCAGTTTATGAAAACTCTTGGATTAAGTAGATATTTCGATGAGTTCTGCCCTTCTTTGCAAAAATTGGATGCCGAAGGAAGAACTTTAATAGAACGCTGCATTTGCTTGAAGTGTTAAAAGAACTTTTGTTCAATCAAAGAAAAAAACAAGCACTTATCATTTTGCATCTTTAAACCCACACAAGCTCAAATAATTTTAGAAAATGAAAGGTACGAAGAAGAAGTAGAAGAAATTAAACATGAAGATGAAAATAGTTTTGGGCTGAATATTTTTAATAGAATTGACCAAATATTTTCTACAAAATAAAAATTTTTCATCTTCTATTTTTTCTTAAAAGTTGATGTCAATTAAAAGTGGGAGGAGGGGGGGGGGGGGTAAAGTGAAGTTGACATTGGTTGACAATAGGGGGGGGGGCAAAATTTGACAAAAATTGGTTGACGTCAATTGTGAACGACCCCTTACGCCTGCGAATTTTACGCAAAACAAAAAGAAGCTTGAGGTGTTTACAAATATCTAATTTTCTATTTTCTCAAAATTAAAATAATTTTTAGAGCTTTTTTGGTTGAAATTTTGAAAGCAAATTTGTGGGATAAAATGTACTTCCATAAAAACAGTAAACAGTTTTGCACGTTTATTTAATATTTCAAAAGTAATGCTTTGATCTATGACAAAATGAGGAAAAACTTTTATCCTCTTAAAGCTCATTTTTGTTTAAATCTTAAAATTATCATAGGTAAACTTACATAAAAATTCAAATGAGCAATTAAAAATAATAAATTTAAAAAAGAACAATTTTAAATTTATATTTTTCAAAAAAAGTCTTTCAAAAATTTCTCGTTATTTAAAAATCTAGCAAATTCAAAAAAAGAAAAGTGAAATTTTTAGCTTAGCAAGTTATCAATGTGCCATTTGTCAATTTATTAATGCACCACTTTTAAAGCATGATCCAACTGATGAGATATTGAGAGATTAAGAACATGATCAGCTGGCTAGCCAATGCTGATTAATTCAATTCAGATCCCACTAAAATTCAGATCCCACTAAAATTCAAATCAGATTTGTTTTTAATATAAATATGAATTTATGTAAATCTTATTCAAAATCTAGATTTGTTATATCAGAATGAGGATGATGTGTCCATATATCTTCATGTGGCCTTCTTGCATATTAAATGCTGTTTTAATCCATTCTGTTTTAGATTTTTACGTATATTATTTAAAAAAAATTTTGATTTGTGGGTTCCCAAGCATTTTAGTCTATCGACGATGTTTGACAAATTCAAATTCTTATCAACCTCCAATTATGATATCAATAAAATTAATTATTGAATAAGATATATAGAATACCGAATTCGGTAGAAATATTAATCGATATTCCCTCCACCATTGTAATTACCAGCATTTGTAAATAAAAAATGATACATTTTTTTATATAAAATCTTACATTCAGAATTAAAAAATGAGAACATTTTTCTATTAAAGTAGTTAGACCATTAAAATGTATACAAAAAGTATATATAATTCTATAAAACAAAATAAATTTGATTCTAAAAATTGTTATTCGACAATACATATTTCCCCTGGAAAAAATTTATTTGACATTTTTTATGATTACCGACTCTCTTTCCACCCTAATAGCTAAATCGCTATTAGATAAATCCCTCCATATTGATCTCTTTTAGGATCCATGCATAAGATGATTTTTCAACGGTTAGATGTTAAATAATAATCCTCTAATGATTTGTATGCCTTCGCGATAAAAAAATTGCTTACCAACCCTGGTTAACGCCGGTGTTAGGAATCATTTCAATCTAATTCTCAAAATTTAAAGGCACTCTGATCACAACGTGATAGGAAATAGCACTTTAAATATTGGGTACCAAACGCTTTCATGTAAAAAGTGTTTTGATTTAAAAGATGGCATAAATGAACTTGAGCAGTGCATGCGAAGAAAAGAGCTTCCGCGTCAAAACAGCCCAGAATAGGCTTGTATTTTGATTGAAGGGAAAAGTCAAATATGAGATTATCCTTCACCAAGTCCCAAACACTGATGGAGTAGTTTGCCTGTTTCCTACAAAAGCAGCAACAGCGTGTGCCTTTTGAATTCACGAAGATGTTGTCAAAGAAATGATCTTCTCCAGCTTTGAAAGTTCGCTCCTAAATCGCAATAAAGAAGAGGTGTATTCTCCTCCCTCTGAAGGACTACATTCCTTCTTGCTTACGACATTGCCGGAATTCGGACACATCACGTTAACATTCATTTTGTTGCGAGAAACAGCGACGATGTTGTTGCGATATGTGCTTGCGAAGTTGGAGAAAATGACGCTCGCTAAGCTTTTCATTTTCTGAAGAATGCGAAAAGAGGAGAGGGAAATGCACGCCAGGTTTCGCTCGTAGAGCACCACAGCCAATTCCTCATTAATGATGTGAAGGTTCTTTGGTTCGGGTAAACTCAGCTAGTTTTTCAAACAAAAATTATAAGAGCAGTTTGTGCGAAACAATTATTGTATACGATTAGGTATATTAGTTACACTTGTATAGGACGACTAATTGTAGACGGAAAAAAGTTTACGCATAAAAAAACGCCTTATAACTTAACACTAAATAATTAAATTAATTAAAAGCTAAATTAATTTGACTGAATACCAAACAAATTTAAGGGCCAATTAAACTCTGTATTAATCTTAAAGCCCAGCTGACCTTAAGTCGTACACTCAACAAATTCTTCACCATTCTTAATCTCAAAAATATTTACCACTCCTCCAAATTTGATCTTTTTCACTCAATCTAGTCCTTTACAAAATTCAATTGAGATCTTGTCCTCTTGATAAACACCTTTTTTCTCCATCAAAAACTTCAATTCGGTTTTTAACTTTAACTTACTCCACCTTTTTCAAGCTTACTTATTTTGCTTTTTAACTAAATTGAATTCAAAGCTAAACGTTTTTTTCTTAAATTTTTTCGCCTCAATATTTAGCAACACCCCGCAAATTGGCAGCATTTTTATCTTCAACATTATGTCGATCAAAATATAATTTACATACCATACTAGTAATAAATGAAAAAATGGAAATAAAAAATTGATACAACGTGAAAGGAATCCAATCCAAATTTAATTCCGAAATTGACATTTTTTAAATGAAACTTACCGAATCTATTGCAGCGTTTGGTTTTGAACAATCCCACTTTGCAACTTCATTTATAACATCAGAGATGGAAATTACATAAGAAGTATTTTTGATCCAAAACAATTTTTGGTATACAGACTTTGGCGACTCAAAATAATCGAGGTAAGAGAGTTGCTTCATTTCTAAGAGAATTTTGTTAATTGGAATCAAGCTTTTATCGGGCCAACAAACGCAGGAATCGTAGAGAGTGGTGATTTCTGGGCAGTTATTGGATATTGCAATCAACTGAAGGCGACAAAATGCATGAGATACTATGGAAAAAATAAAAAAACTATTTTACTCATCTCCCTATTTCGTAAAAAAAAAAGTTTTAGAAAAGTTTTAAAAAATATCATTGCAGTGAACCCTCATTAGTCCGAACTTCATTATCCGTATACAAATAATCTTTTTACTTTCTCCTTCTGATTTCACCTTTGAATACGGGAAAGATAAACGGATTAACATTTTTTTTATTAAAAATAAGCGAGCATTTAACGTTTTTGGTAAAATATTTGTCTCAGGGTGAAATATTGCAACCTGTGCACGATTTCTGTCACTTTTTTAGTAAATCTATTTTCTGAACGAGTTGCGATATTATATCAATACAGGTTTCTTTTTGATTTTGCCATACTTTGACTAACCTATCATAGGTTATTATTGACTCGTCTATTTTCCATTTAACTAGCTACCGTATATCGTATATAGGCTATCTACTAGGTTGAGCGAAAGTTTTCATTTAGTCTGATAGGTGAAAACAAGAAAAATGATCCAAGGTTTTTCCTAGAAAACTTGATTATATGAAGACACAATCAGATTTCAAGGAGTTCACTCGAGACTCTTTGTTTCTGATTCTAGGAATAATTGTTTTGCTTCTCCTCAGTGATCATATTGTTGTAGGATCGTCTTCTGTCTTAACTCATTTATCTGATGAATCGTATTAATTCTGCATAACTATAACCCTAAAAGCCGTGACATCTTCTTTTACCAGCATTAGACAGAACATCCCAATATTTTTGAATGAGTGTTGGAAGATCTTTGGGTCAAAGTTGTCCAACTGTTATCTCGTGGGATTTGGCGTTGTCATGATTGGTTCCTTAGATTGCTGAAATTATGCCTGAATGTCTCGAACAGTGTTGCAGCTTCTGCATGATTGATGTAAGAAAAAAATGCATGGAAAACAGCATTCTGTGTTTTCTAGCTTTTATTTTTTCCTCATCGCCTGAGAAAGCCCACGCCTCGCGAAGCAACTACACAACTGCGCATATTTCTTTATTTTTGGCTGATACAAGTCACCAGCATCGCTCTTGGAATGACTGTTTTGAGATAGATTCGAGTAAGGAACAAAGTGTATTATTGTAATTTTTTGAAAATATATTTTATCTCTATATTAATATCATCTAGCTGTTCTGGTTTTCACATGTTTGTCCTTTCAAAAACTCCAATTTAATTTATCTGCTTATAATAATGCAAAACGTTCTTTTATTCTTCGAAACCCTTCATCAAATACGAGAAAATCAGGAATGCAGAGCTTAGGCTAAAGGAAGCAGAGCCACCCAACTAGAAAAAAATATTCGTTGCAACTAGTGACGATGATCTCGATAATTCGTTGCGACTAGTGGCATTAACAGTGACCACTATAAGTAAACAAATGTCCTTTATATCATGGTATTGTTTTTCTGGTATTTTTTCAGCATATTAACGTCTTTAATTTTCAATATGGCAAATTGACAAATCTGAAATAGCTATTTATCGCGCTGCTCAGTAATAGCGAGGCATTTATTTACTTTCTTTATGACGTTATTTTTGACTAGACCCTTACCAAAGTAAAATTTAAAGTTATTAGAAGCATTGAAAAATATGTTTTGGATTTAAGGTGTGGCGAGTGCTGTGCTTAAAGCTTTTGACACCCACTCCACCCATAGGTTCGGTGTTTGAACCATTTGGGCCTATCAATCAAAAAAATTGTGACTAATTTTTAAGCTCAATATTTGGGCTAATTGATATTTAATTTTATTCAAAAAATGGATGCAACTTAAAATATCAAGTTATTGTTTTTTTTAATTTTCTCATTTTACAGCGATTTCATAAAATGAGGAAGAAATTATAAAAACAAAACTTTGTAATTCATTTTAAAAAATGTTAAGTGATATTTAAAAGAAACTTAATTTTATATTTTCCAAAACTTTTCAAAGCGCCTAAAAGAACGCCCTAAAGTAGCGAGAATAACTCAATGGAATCGATAGGTGATCTTAAACTGAGAAATGGGTTCCCCAATTGAGGGTTTTGGGGTCCAAAAAACTGTTCTGGGTTTGGTCTCCGTTCATACAATCTTACAAAGGTTAACGTGGCGATGTTGGCGTAAATATTTATGCTAGGAATAAGGAAATATACTAAATTGTTTTGAGGAGTTGGAAAAAGCAAAGTTAGATGCGTAAAGAAAGTCAATGAGGGTTGGAAGGAATTTTAGTTCGCGTTCTCGAGTCTTGGAGAGTAATAGGCAATCTTCAATAAGGGAAAGAGTTCCGCATGATTCAATCTTTTGCATCATCCAATTAGGATTCAGAAGGTAGTCTTCCTTCACTTTGCCATTCGAGAAGAAACTATGAGAAAACTCTTCTTCAAACTTTCGTGAGTTTATCACTGCTCCAAAGTACTCTCCTTGCTCCAGTATCAATGGCTTTGCCGGCAACATACAATTTCCACTCATTCCTACAAAACAGAATATACATGCACATTTAAAATGTTTTAAAAAGTCTTCGCTAGAGTGTATACAGTTAGCGAATAGAAGCCATAATTTTTCGCTATGTTGGCGAATACTCTAGAATAAAAATTTTACTGTCTCCAATATGTTCAGTAGAAAATATATTTTTTGATGATTTTATGTGTTAATAAACACACGAATTAAATGCTTGAAAAGCTTTCCATATTTTATTAAATATCCGGCTTTTTGAAAATTATCTAAATCAGATGGGCTTTCTTCGATGCATTCTTCCTCTTCTTTGCTGACACCTTGTCCCTAAGATGGAGGTCGGTGGCTACATTCAATTCTCTCAATTTTTTCCTGTCGTAAGCATCCTCTTTGTTGGTTGATCGATCCATTAAAGAGATGTATATATTTAAAGTCTACACACTGGCATTTCATGAATTTACTAGCAATTTCATGTAATCACTTGGGAATCTAGTTATTTCCTCAAATCACTAGAAAATACATGAAATCTGAATGGATTTTAGTGAATTCATATCATTTTTAAGTGAAACAATGATTTTGGACAAATCATTAAATAGAAGTGTTTCATTTAAAAAATTGAATAAATAAGTAAAATTAATTTTTTCAAACAAATAAATGGCTCCCTCCACAGAATGCACAAAATAGGATTCACAAATAAAACGCAACATGCACTTCAACGCACCCTAATGAAAAAGTGTAAAGAAATTTTTTTTAATTTTATTGAAATTTTAATATAGTATGAAGAACCGATTTATGCTTTAAATAGTCAGTAATTTTGGATTGAACTTTTGAAGCTTTGTGCTTGCGCAGAGCAAAATTAAGAGAGGTATTAACACCTTATGGGATTAAATATCAGCCTGTGATTAAAGCCATTGAAACCGGCTTTTGAAACACTCAATGGCTTTTTTAACATCCAAATTCCATTCTTCTTCATAAGATTCTTCACAAGAAAATTCTTCCTCTAGTTCTTTTTGAATTTCAGCCAAAATGCTATAATCGCTGAAAAGTTCGGGGATTGGAAAAACTCTTGTCGGTGTTTTGCAGACGGTAAATATATTTAAAGGAGAAAGATTTAAATCAAAAGAACGCTGTTGAAGAGCAGTTTGTGTGTTTATGATTTCTGGTTGAGTAAACTTCAAAAGATATATTTTTTGTCGAACAATAAATCAGATGCACTCTTATGGGAATATGCGTCATGGTTCATGTATCAAGATTTGCTTATACTTTTTGCATGCATTATTCCAAGCGATTCGAGACAGCTACATTGCTTTCTTCAAGGTAATGTTAAGAAGAGTAGTATAATTGAAAGATTTTGTTTGTGTGAGCTGTATAAGTTCATAATACTAATTAACTTTTCAGTCACTAGAGATAAGTTGTGTGTTTTTCCTCTTCATTGTTGCGAAGCATTAGACAATTTTTACATTATAAAAGCTTCATACACTTTATATATCAAAGATAAGTTAAATATTTGGCTCTTTTCGGTTTCACTGCGGCAAAAACCATGAAACCAAAATACACTTTTATAATGCATTTTATGCTCTTTCCGAAAATGTTATATTTTTTTCGAGAAATGATAAATAAAAAAGTTATGGCTATTTAAAGTTGTTTATTTCCTATGCATTTGTTAAGAAACTTAATTTTGATTTTTTCCTCAGATAATATGGCTAGCGACGAATATAGTTTAAAGTGGTTATGGGAACACCTCCAATCCAATGAAACTGTCAACTTTCTGCAGACCACGGATATCCTCCGAAACACCATCCAATACCATGATTACAATAGATCTTCCTGAAGATTCTACAAGGGTCGTTACCGGGAAGAAGTAAACCTACGCAAAAAACGTGGCTAGAAGGATCTACTTTGCCAATGAATAAAATCATTGAATTCATCTCTATTCATGGACAAAAGAATACACAAGCATATAATTTTGCAGGGACGAACTGGGTATTAGCCATGACGCGGTTGTGGACTACAACAACTATCTAAGAGAGGTAAGTTAACATTGAGACCTGACCTAACCTAACCTAACGTTTTCGTTTCACGTGTGTGCCCATGAAATATTAAACAACCCTGTAAAGATTGAAGGTCCAAACTGCACCGTGGAAATTGATGAAACAGTCTATGCTAAAAGAAAGTACAATCAAGGAAGGATGATGAAGGAGTGTTTGGAGGCGTTTGTAAAGAAACTAGAGATGTCTTTCTATATGCCGTAGAGCGAAGAGATTGGAGTACACTGGAGAGCTGCATCAAGGAAAACATTCTACGAGGTAGTACGATCGTTAGCGACATGTGGAAGGCATATGAAAAAATAGAGGATATTTCTGGGTACAACTTTAAGCATTTAACAGTAAATCACAGTGAAAACTTTGTAGATCCTATCACTGGAGCTCACACACAAAAAATTGAAAGCACCTGGAATTTGCTGAAACGCCGTAACAAAGGGCACTGTAAGCGTGAAATGATGGATGGTTACCTATGCGAATTTATTTGGCGTCGCCGACATGAATGACAAGACTTATTCAAGGTGGTACTAGAAAATATTTCAAAATTCTAAAGATGTTTTTTAAAGATTTTTGTGAAAGGGAATAAACACCTTTATAGCCATAACATTTTTGTGAAAATCTTTAAAAAACGTTGTGTTTTTAAAGATTTTATGTTCTTAATAAATGCATAGGAAATAAACAACTTTAAATAGCCATAACTTTTTTATTTTTCATTTCTCGAAAAAAATAAATACATTTAGGATAGAGCATAAAAACTGCATTAGAAAAGTGTATTTTGGTTTCATGGTTTTTGCGGCAGTATAAACCGAAAAGATGCAAATATTTCACAATTTTTATATATTTCTTGTATATTTTATAAACATTTGTTTTCATCAAGAAAACGATTGGGAACCATAAAATTACGCGCATTCTAAGCGAAAACGCACCGTAGTGAGACGTATTACATTGATGGAGCAGCGTAGTACTGAATTGCAAATGATTGATGGCGAATAAAAATGATATAAAATAATATAATCACAATTTATGTATTAAATTATCACAGAGAAAAATTTTTTTTTCTGTTAGATGAAATGTTTTACCATATGTATATGTAATTCTCTTTGCAGATTCCAAAAATTATGTTCATTTTTGCTACATATATAAGCAAATTTTTCTTTCCCACAGATGAATCATCTCCAAGAAAACAAAGAGCTATCTTTTGGAGGCCAAAAAATTACCTACATTGAAGCTTAAAATTTGGGATACTTTGAACTTATTTTTGTTATGTTAAATCCTTTTTCAACTTCCCTTCCCCTATTGTTAACCTGTGTCAAGTTTTTAATTGCCCCCGGTCCTCCCACAGATTTGACATTAAAAACAAATTTATCAATGTAGTAAAAGGTACAAATTTAGACGTTTAGGTATAACTTTTGAAACATCGTCTCCCCGAATGAAGTATATTAAATTTTACATTTTTTTATTTTAAAATTAGAAACGCAAAGTATATAAAATATGGAGATTTATTATTATTTTCTTGTTCCCACAATGAGCATGAATGAATATCACTTTACAAAAATGTAGACATCACCGACCATTAACTTTTTCCAGGATCGGCAATCGTACATACTGAAGTTGATTATGATAAAAAAATAAAATTAATTTTTTAAGCATCAAAAGTATATAATTTGTTCAAAATATTTTTTTGAAGAAATAATGGAGCAAAACTTGAAGAGTTATCTTACAAGATATATATTTACTTTAACTATAAAGGCATCTTACGATATTGGCAATACGGAATAAAAGGAAGTATGGGGAGGAGAAAAAGAGAATATGAGAAAATAAGTCTAAGTGATTTGGCAAAGCAAGAGACAAAGAAATTATGCAAACTTGGGAAGATATATAATAATAACCAATTAGAATAGAGACCTTGATGGATTCAATGAATACTATTGAAGTGGGGTTTCCATTATACACATGATTTTGTCTTCTATGATGTATGTACATTATGTGTTTTGGTTTCCAGCTTTAAAACTTATTTTTCGTATGATACAATGATATGCCTATCCTCATCTTACGAATCAGTCACACAAAACTAAAAGGCTATTTTAGTTCAAGTTAAGATATCCTTTAACTTTAAAAAAAAAAGTAAAAAACACATTGAAAGCAAACTCAATATTCCTTCAATACTTTGATAAAATGTATTCATATACAGGCAATAACAAATACTCAATCTACTTACTCTTTTGTTTTGTGACAGATTTACTAAGTGTTCGTGTAAATGGAATTATGAATAAGGCCTTTATAATGATAAAAATGTTGGAAACCTGAGTATAGTTCCTTCAAATGATCATGTAACGAAATTATTAAGGCATTCCATATTGTAGATGGAAAATTAGAGAGTTACCATTGAAGTAAAGTAGAAGATTTCTGTGCACCTTTTTGTCATTTTGAAGGTCTAAGAGGTATCGCTTTTTGGAAATGACTGAAAATGATTTGCATTTGAAGGAAATCAAGTAGTTATGGATGTAGTAAAAGTTGCCGTTGATAAAAAATCGGATTTCGTAAAGGATCGCAAAAAGCAGGAAATGAGGAAAGAGGGTGATAGGAATATTGGCACCGTATACCTAAACACCGAAAAAGAAAGCAGATAAGAATGGAGCAAAATATTATTCTTTCGAATTATGAATGCGTTTCAACTCACTTATACTCAAATTCTACCTACCCTCTTAGGAACCGAGCTCTTAAACAAACATTTGGGAACTTATATTCTTTAGTTGACAATCAGAGAAAATACCCATTTAAAAAGTTTCTTTTTCTCATCTCTAACATTTTTTTGAGAAAATTTTCATTCGCCCCACCCAGAGATTTAGCGCTTGAAAAACGAAATCCTAAATAAAGAAGCAAGCATTACAATTCAACATCAATTGCATCCACGATGTTCAAGCTATAATTTTGTTTACGTCGCCTTAGCATAATTCGCTGGATTGAATATCTATCGTTCTTAAATCGCTCTATCGTATCTCATGTGATCGATTTATCACTCAAACGTATGCGTGTTAAAATTATTATTCATATAAAATTTTATTATTTTAATATTACATTACTTAACTGCTCTCGCCTTGTAACAACTAAATTCAGAATCTCTGGTGAATTTTAATTCTAACTCGCATTTTAAAATTTTAGATGAGTCTGTTAAATGTCCCCTCTCTAATATTTTCTTTAATCTTTGAGGTGTTGGCGAATTGGGGAGTGCTGTGAATAAAAAGAACAGGCATTTGCCTGCTTCATTTAAATTCAAGTTTTTAAATAAAAACATTGATGAAACAAAATTATTAATTGATAGCATTTCTCTTTGCTATCTCAGACGTGTAAAAGGTAAGTATTAAGTATATTAGTTTATCAGTTAAAATATTCAACTAACGCTCTTTATCCAGTATGTGAGGGTCTTAAAGAAGAATGCGTGTTAATCGAAGTTAACACGTTTAGCAAGGGGCGTAATTAAGGTTTCGATAATTCAAGGTCTTGGGTTCGATTCCGTATCAAGCCTACTTTCTTATAGTTCGATACAAGAGACCCAATTGTGCCTTCTCGATGAAAACACCCAAGGGTTTACTTTAGCTTGTATCCTCTCAAAACATAGAGCACCTAATACACGATATATTAAAGATGATTTTTATTTTTCGCATTTCAGGCAATTCTAATGAGATAAATGTTTTTCACCGCTGGTAACATCAAAATTGACCGTGTAAAGGTTGATTATTATAGTAAAAAAATGTCATTCATTTCATAAATAACACAAGTCCCTCCACTTTTTACGCAATTTATGTTTTTTTTGTTCTCTCCCTCCTCAGCTCAAATTTCTGCCTACGCAACGGCTTCATTTTATCGAAATAATTTATTAAAGTTGGACATTTAATTCCATTAGAAATAAGATATACTGTACATGTTCGAATAAAGTCCAGTTTTATATAAAGGTATTGGAGTGTTTTCATTGGCAAGTCGTAATTGCACCGATTGTGACTAAATATGAACTAAGAAGGCTTGAACGAAGCCGAAAGCTTGTGGTATCGAAGACAAATATCTAACCGACCTTACTCACGAGCTTTTTATATAATTCAGAACACACATCCATAAAATATCAGGAACTGGTATTCGAAATCTGTTTCAAAGATTGAGATAAAATAAAAATAGTATACCTACCGATTCAAGTAAAACTTTATCTAATGAAAATAAGTCAATCAATTCACAAAGAGTGATGCCGTAATTGGATGAACACACAATTTCGAAAAACTTGCAAACCAATGCCTTCAAATACGCTTTTTCCAAAAAGTCTAAGAAAGAACTGACAACCGGCAAAACATTGTGACGTAGTTGGGTGTAGTGAAAGCTGGTCCACTTTGAAGTGGCTATGTGCGTTACGATGGCGGCATAAGACACGAGATTGTCGGATGAGGAAATGGCCGAGCAAAGGGAAGTCATTTGAGTGGGAGTCAACTTGCGCCTTTTCTGGGAAAGTTTGGCGTTGATGAAATCCTGAATGCAGGCGTCGGAAAGAGGCGAAGGAGTTATAATTCTGCTTTCGGGAAAACTTTTCTAAAAATAACTCGTCATCCTTCTCCTCAAAATTGAGATACAACGAGGCTTACTATCAACTGTTGACACCATTGAGATTCACTTGTAACGGCTATTACAAATTTGATGTTGGGTGGAATGCTATTGGGTAACCATGAGTAGCGATATGAATGAAAAACATTTTTCAGCATTTCCAAATTGTCCAGAAATATCAATATCTCTAATCCAGGATCCAGTTTTGATGAAATCTGGTGCCAAATAGAGCTAATTTGTTCTGATGGCTTAAACAATAATGAAGAATAAAAACATAAAATTCAAAAGCACTCATGTAAAATGCGTTATGGTTCAAATTAGAACATTTTTTCAATCCTTTCCTTATACTCAAGGTACTAAAGTTTCATAATATAAAAAGAGGTTCGACTAATGAGATGAGTTGTTTAACCAAATACTAACACACTCGCATAGATTACAGAATGTATAAGTGTACTGTATATTATGAAAGTAAATTATGCATATTTTTTCTAAGCTTAAAAAGATGACTGTGGCCAGCGATTAGGTTCCAAAAACTTATTAATAGTTTGAAACATTTTTGTATCTAGAAAACCCATATGGTTATATTGGACAAAGGTAAAAAATTGATCACAAAATTTTATTAAAAATGCTTAAAAATATTTAATGTCTGAAAACATAGCGTCTTAAAATATTTTTTACTAACTAAAAAGGGGCTTTTAAAAGTTTTCGGATTTTATCCGACCACATGGCGTTTTTAGTGTTAAACGATTTGGGCAATTTAGTTCCCCTTAACATTTTTTCCTAAAAAAAAAAGGCAATACTTTTACAAAATTCACACGTGAATCCTCTAAATCAGGGGTCCTCAAACTTTTTAAACAGTAGACCCCTTCATAGATTTTTGCTTTCTCCTCGACCCCCATACAAGTTTAATAAAAATTTGGAATGATTTTTTGCATTTCTGATGATGAGCAATAATAAATGAAAATTCACATTTAAAATATCATTTTATTCTTTGTCTAACACATAACTTTCATTACTATCTCAAATTTTTTCCTGCCTAGAAATATAATCGATTCTCCATAACATAATCGCACCTAAAAAAGTCTCATCGACCCCAGGAGGTCAATATCGACAATTTAAGAGATGCCTGGTCTAAATTATTGTTCCTCAACGTGGTCCACCAAATTTTTCAGGAAGTCTACATACAAATTCTAATGACTTAGTTTTTTCAAGATATAATAAGCTAATTAGAAAAGCTTAAGATCTCTAGTAATGTTTTATGGGTTTGGATTTGTAAGGCAATGATGCTTTGTAATCTTCTAGGATACCTCTGATATCTTTCTCAAATCGTCCTCATCTTGAAGAATGTTCACTATTTCATTACATTAACATGCTTTTCTAGTATTAATTTGGCGACAGGTGAAGCAATTTTCCCCTTGCCTGCTCTCTACCACACGCATTTTGTGAGAAAGAAGGAAAATAAAAGAGGCATAATAATAAGCTTGTGCACAAAATTTTTTGCATTCAAGAAAAGATGTGATATACTTTGAAAGCTATGATATCGGGAAGGGATAAGATGTGACAAAGTTGGAGGATGATGAACTTCAAGACTTTATCAATGTTGATGGAGTAGCGAGATATGCGCATGAAGCGATAAACCAGGATACTCTTTGTGAATATCGCTTGACACTTTGCGATCAAGTGTGCCATGATTGTTGATTTGCCATTTCCCTCCACACCACTCAAAATGATGGGAGTTCTAAAAGATGAGAAAAGGATAGAGTTGGCATTTAAATTGCGCAACTCAGTAAAAGCAAGATCAACAATAAAAACCCCATTCACTTCTAAGAATTATCGAAGAGAAGAGAAAAAATCAATAGAGAATTAAGTCTCACAACTCATTATGGATATATTCTGTATTTCTTATATCTGATTTCAAAGAAAAGGGATATTCAGTTCAACGTAGAGCATCTTTTGTTCTAATGAAACAAATTGGGTACGAGCTTTCCCTAAATTATCCTATATATACAGTATACACTCACAACAACGATAAAGGTAAAATTATTTGGAATCAATACACCAACTTTTGCCATTACAAATGTTCTACCGCCCTGTAACTCTTTGTACATAATATGAAATTTCTTATCATAGTCCTTTGCCAAAAGCACCACTTATTTATCTGAATGGGGGTTCTTTCGTTATAGTTGGGAAAAAATCAAAAAAGTATAATTTAATAAAGTTAAAGAATTCAATACTTTTAAACTCTTGCCAAATACTATTCAGTAAGGTTGTTAGGATTTCTCACATACAAAAAAAATGAATCCTATAGTACAGGGGCCGGGAACCTTTTTGACTAAAAGAGCCCAAAAAACACATATTTTAAAATCTAATCCTCTGAGAGCCATATATAATTTTAAATACTCATTACAACTAAATGGAAAAAGAAGACCAACAATTTTATAGTATAATAAGACTCTAAATTTATTTTAAACAGCATTGTTTTATCGAAGTTATTTATTAATAAGCAAAGTCTGCATCGTCGTGATTCGTAATGATGACGAAATTAAGAGAGTGTAGAATTGGCAAGAAGGATATGCATTATCGCAATACCTCCCTTTATCCTGAAGGCCACCTAATTTATCTGAGAGCCAGGTGCAGTCATCAAAAGAGCCATGTCTGGCTCGCGAGCCATAAGTTCCCGACCCCTGCAGTATATACGAAATTATTTATAATTTAACGACTTACGTCAAGTCTGGTGATTCTAGAAGGTGTATCATTTCTTTGAGTTCTTTTTCGAAAAAAAATTTTGAGGAAACAAGAATGTTCGAGAGATGATTGTTTTGTAATATGAGAACGTTTTTCAAGTGGGAGTTTATTTCTTAAAATATAATTTATAAAATTACATCCAATTTCATAGAAATAAAAGGAAAATGAAGACAATGGCCAAGTTGACAAACCAAAATACAGAAACTAAATTGACTTTAACTTTTAAGAACTTTTACCCGATAAAGCCTTTTGATGTAAAAATGAGTTTAGGTGACGCGAGTATAAAAACATTTTGTTAAAAAATTTTACTTGATTAAAAAAAATAAACCCTTACTTAACTATATTTTTTAGACAAAAATCTTCATTTAGTCAAAAGTAAAAAATTTTCATGACATAATGACCTGGGAGAAGTTAATAAATCCAAAAGACTAGCACAGGAGATACACGAATTATTTTATTTTAAACAAACACACTAACATACCACAATAATTTATTGAAATAATTGATAGATTTATTTAACATTATTAACTTGACTTGTTAACTTTATATGGCCTATTAACTTTTTGTTTGGCCTAGTAATAAGGTTTGATGAACCTTGAATTAACATATTAAAATTTGGACATTTGTATATCCTTTATAATTGGAAGAACAAGGAAAAGATGTATAAAAGATATATAAATACAATGCTTAATAACTAACTTGAAGTTTTCTTAGTTACATCATCATTCCTCTGATGAATTTGCTTATAATTTTCTTTGAGTTTTTCACAGATAGTAGAAACAAAGGAGAGGATTTCGTTTTCGTCATCATTCGGAAACTCAGGCCAATTTATGACGTTATTCGGAGGAATTATGTCGAAAAGTTTTTTCTTTAGTTCATTTGTAGCAGTGGACATAATATTATCGCTATCTGTGTTGATTGGACTTGATACAAGTAAAGTCTTTTCACCATTTTTAACCTTCTTCAACACAATTTCATTTGCTTCATGTTGTAGAGCTTAGAGGAAAAACAATGAAAAAAACAAGATGCATATTAAATCATTACAACAACCTTGTTTGTATAAAAGTTTTGTTGGTTTGTGTGAGCGAAAATGAGTGATTAAAAAAGCCTTAAAAGTGAATTGATAAAGTTTTGCGTATAATCGCTTAAACGGAAGTTTTTTGAAGATTACATTCTTTTCTAAAAATTGGTTTTTGAATTTTTTTTAAGGTTTGTATACTCTAATGGTGTTAATTCGCTTAAAACTGACATATTAATGAAACTTTGTATTAAAAAGGTGGGGAACTAATTTTTCACAATATACAAAGAATAAATAACTAACAAAAATATCAACAATTAGAATATTCGCAATCGAAAAAATCGCACCAATGTTCAGAAGAAATATTTATTGAATATTATTGATAAATTTTTAAAAATGAATTTTTCATGATATATCATTCGGAGGTGGTAATTTGAACACGAAAAGAATTTAGGATGTTATTTTTAAAAAAAAATGTTAACACGCTGAAAAAATGAGAATAAACCAGCTTGGATTTCAAAAAATAAAAAATGAATTTTTGATTGCATGTGCCAAAAGACTTATATCTTTTGGTGTATGTGTGTATGTGTGTATGTGTGTATGTGTGTGTGTGTGTGTGTGTGTGTGTGTGTGTGTGTGTGTGTGTGTGTGTGTGTGTGTGTGTGTGTGTGTGTGTGTGTGTGTGTGTGTGTGTGTGTGTGTGTGTGTGTGTGTGTGTGTGTGTGTGTGTGTGTGTGTGTGTGTGTGTGTGTGTGTGTGTGTGTGTGTGTGTGTGTGTGTGTGTGTGTGTGTGTGTGTGTGTGTGTGTGTGTGTGTGTGTGTGTGTGTGTGTGTGTGTGTGTGTGTGTGTGTGTGTGTGTGTGTGTGTGTGTGTGTGTGTGTGTGTGTGTGTGTGTGTGTGTGTGTGTGTGTGTGTGTGTGTGTGTGTGTGTGTGTGTGTGTGTGTGTGTGTGTGTGTGTGTGTGTGTGTGTGTGTGTGTGTGTGTGTGTGTGTGTGTGTGTGTGTGTGTGTGTGTGTGTGTGTGTGTGTGTGTGTGTGTGTGTGTGTGTGTGTGTGTGTGTGTGTGTGTGTGTGTGTGTGTGTGTGTGTGTGTGTGTGTGTGTGTGTGTGTGTGTGTGTGTGTGTGTGTGTGTGTGTGTGTGTGTGTGTGTGTGTGTGTGTGTGTGTGTGTGTGTGTGTGTGTGTGTGTGTGTGTGTGTGTGTGTGTGTGTGTGTGTGTGTGTGTGTGTGTGTGTGTGTGTGTGTGTGTGTGTGTGTGTGTGTGTGTGTGTGTGTGTGTGTGTGTGTGTGTGTGTGTGTGTGTGTGTGTGTGTGTGTGTGTGTGTGTGTGTGTGTGTGTGTGTGTGTGTGTGTGTGTGTGTGTGTGTGTGTGTGTGTGTGTGTGTGTGTGTGTGTGTGTGTGTGTGTGTGTGTGTGTGTGTGTGTGTGTGTGTGTGTGTGTGTGTGTGTGTGTGTGTGTGTGTGTGTGTGTGTGTGTGTGTGTGTGTGTGTGTGTGTGTGTGTGTGTGTGTGTGTGTGTGTGTGTGTGTGTGTGTGTGTGTGTGTGTGTGTGTGTGTGTGTGTGTGTGTGTGTGTGTGTGTGTGTGTGTGTGTGTGTGTGTGTGTGTGTGTGTGTGTGTGTGTGTGTGTGTGTGTGTGTGTGTGTGTGTGTGTGTGTGTGTGTGTGTGTGTGTGTGTGTGTGTGTGTGTGTGTGTGTGTGTGTGTGTGTGTGTGTGTGTGTGTGTGTGTGTGTGTGTGTTTTTTTTAAAAAAATAAAAAAAAATATTATTGTTATTATTATTATTATTATTATTGTTATTTTATTGTTATTATTATTATTATTATTATTGTTATTATTATTATGTGTGTGTGGGGGGTGTGTGTGTGTGTGTGTGTGTGTGTGTGTGTGTGTGTGTGTGTGTGTGTGTGTGTGTGTGTGTGTGTGTGTGTGTGTGTGTGTGTGTGTGTGTGTGTGTGTGTGTGTGTGTGTGTGTGTGTGTGTGTGTGTGTGTGTGTGTGTGTGTGTGTGTGTGTGTGTGTGTGTGTGTGTGTGTGTGTGTGTGTGTGTGTGTGTGTGTGTGTGTGTGTGTGTGTGTGTGTGTGTGTGTGTGTGTGTGTGTGTGGGTCTAAATTTTGCGTTTTGATTTTGAATAAAAATTTCAAAGGAGGTAGTTTGTAAGCAAATGCTTTTTTTTTTTTAGTTTTCGGTATCGCATCCAATGAAAGAACATTCTTCCATAGATGGACAAGTGATGGCGATGGAATCCAGCCCATACCGACTTGATCAATACCCCACGATCGCACAACTAGGCCATCTGCTGCTGAAGAGTTACAATCACCGATATCTTTATTTTACATTGAAAAGTATTCGACGTGCTTCTATATGAAGTTGTGCTACTTACTCTGACAACGAAAACAACGGCAGTTCACTTAGTGGACAATTAGTGTTGATGTTCTAACTCAGCACAAGAGAGACAATCAGAAACATTCAAATAATAATTGATCTGTGCAAACATCAATGTTTAGTTTTCTTAATAGATTAATTTATTAAATAAATCATCTTGTTCAATAATATTGTGTTTTTTAAGCAGCGAGTTACAAGTTGAAAGTGTGCTCCATTATTATAAATTTGATAACAATATTTAACTCAGATTGTAACTTCAAAGAGCTAACCAAGCATGTAAAGTTGTGGGTGCCTACTCTTGTTTGTGCTTTAGATACTGGCATATACACACTTTTTTTACACCTAGACTAATCATCTATCGAATATGAAGTTAAATTCATTAATTCGGCAGATTCACTATCCTGGTGCTACTTCACTCTTAAACCGATACAACAAATCTTGACTGTAAGCTAAGATGGACTATTTTATTTTGTGGGTCAATGGTGATACGTTGTGATTCGGTTTAGACCTAGTAGCTCTAGTTTTGACATGCTGTTATCAAGAATATCTTTCGTTCATAAAAAATATTTTGCAATATGGAATATCTGTTTTGTTTTTTTATATAAAATATGTTACAAGATATGAAGTTAAACTTTGAAGCGGAGCCAGAATTGATGCAACTGTCGATAATTTCCACAATACGGGCATAACTTTGAACTGACTCGTCACTAGTGTCGATTTCAGGTACATATGATGGTGGTATGATGTTTTCATCCAGTTTGTAATACTTATATATCACTTCTTTGTCTTGATTGCTTGAAATACTTTGAACAAACTTATGAAAATCTTTGGAATTAATGCATTGAGGAATGAGAATTTCTCCAATATCATCTTTTATAAAAATCTAGAAGAAAACATATCAAAATAAAACCGAATTTAAGCATGCAAAGATAGATAGATATAACAACCAGCAAAGGAGTCTTAGATTATGCAATAATATACAACGTAGCATAACATAGTAGAGGAGTACCTAGTGAAAATCAGAGACAGAGGATTGGTCTAATACCAATTGATCAAAAATGAATTTATCCATAGTTTTCTTTAACGGTGATTGGTATAATACTATTTGATCTAATCCGAATTGGTCTAAAACAAATTCGCCCAAAATTACGATTGGCCGAAATAGGTTTAGGAATAAAGTTAGTGTTTAGGTTTACTGTTAGAATCAGTGCTTACGATAAAGGTTAGAGTTAGTGTTAAAATGAGTTTTTAAGTATCATTTTTCTAAAATTTGGGACTTGCCTTTGGACAAATTAGTCGATATCAATTTTAGACTAATTGATTTTAAATCGATATCTCTATTACACTAATAAAGATATATTCAGTGAAAACATAGAAGGCAAAAAAAACTTTGATTGAATCAAAGTTTACACTCATTTAAATTTTTCAAAAATTATTCAATTAAATATTCTTTCAAGATAGTGAAGCTGCATCGTTTAAATCAGGCATAAGTTTCACCAAAACATTTGAAGAAAATGCGGTATACGATTGGATAAAATAAAAGATTGAGAACCCTAAAATTACTGTAAAAATTCAGTAAGACAAAACCAAAAGTTTAAATTAATTATAATATATATATATCACTTCCAAAATCTTAAGAGGTTGAATAAGGGAAAGAATCGATAATAAAATGTACAAAAAGTAGATTTTATAGATTTAAACGAAATATGAATTAAGATATATTTTAATTCTAATGAAATATTGGGGTGGGGATGTCGGAGATAATTGATTGGACGAAAAATTAAATCTGGATATGGGCTAAAAAAAATTTCCCCCCACTGTGTCGATGATGCTAAAAATTTACCAAGACTTAAACACATTCAGGCATAAATGAGTTAGAAGTGACCGACGAATTTATCACCTTGTTTAATTTATATGAATATCCATTCAAAAAGAACAGCAAGAGATTGATTTTGGAAAATCAATGTTTCACAGGGTTAAATATTAAAAAGCAATGGTTTAATCAATTCTAAACTTAACTGCTGGAAAAAATGATGTATTCCACGGTTGTAAAGGATTTATTTTTTTAGAAATTTGTATTTACCTTCAGAGAAAACAAATTTAATGGTCCCTGGAACATGAAAGTTTGCTACAAGCGCGCAAATTATTGATTCCTGATTTATAAATTTAATGGTTCATTTAAAAATCCTTAAAAATAAGACATATGGATACCAGAAGGAAATCTATTACGAAAAATCATGTATGATGGGAATCAGCCTAATGTTGTGTATACATGCAAAAATTATGTTGATAAAAAGATGGCATACAATGGAATTGAATCCAGAAGAATCTCTTTGACTGTATTCAATTGAATGGCTAAGAATTTTGGAGTAGTTGGGAAAGAGGTGTTGAGGAGGTGAAATTGGCCATTGATTATCGATCACTTGGAAGTCGAAGCCTTCACACTTTAAAGACTGGCGAAGCGGTAGATAAAATTCTTCCATGAAACACTTTCGAAGCTTCGCAGAATCTAGCATTCAACGAATAAAAGTGAAATGAGAAGAAGCTCATAACTCATATCAAGTCATGCAGAATTCATCGATGAATCAATCGCATCAAATTTGCCCTTAAGAGATTTTGTAAGCAGTTTCTTTATTTCATTTTAAATCTAGTTAATGATATGATTTTTACCTTTAAGGTTAATGAGTATCTTAAAGTAGACGATTTATTCCCTGGGTCACTGCTGACTCATTGTGTCTTGATAATAATTTGAAGACCAAAATTTTAGGTTAGTGGGTTAATGTGTCTAGAAGAAATAAAACAAATTCCAGATAATACGTTCCTATTTTGATTACTTTCACTGTTAACTCGTTGTTTAACTTATAAGTTATAACAAATAATATGAAACTTAATTATAAAGCATTCATCTCGTTGGCATTAAAGGTGCACTTTTTTCTATTCATAGGGTTAAAAAGAAGTATAGGCTGTTTTCATCATTAAGATTGTCTCTGAATCCAAATCCTAGAATAGGGGTGCCAAACAGGAGAGCCGCGGACCGCATCTGGCCGGCCACGAGTTACAATGATCCCGATGGAGTATTTTTGACAAAATATTTAATGACTTAGAGCTTGAGTATTCCATTTTTACATCCTTTTTTACAGTTGATGTATCCAGAAATACTATGATATTTTCATTCAGAAATCATCGAATTTCACTGACATCCTGATGAAAAAGTGGTTTTCTAGAACAAAATTTATTGATTTTCAATTTAAAAAATAGTTTTACGTTATAATAGTAAAACGATAGGAAAGTTTATAAATTGTCATGTCTACGATTAATGACAAAAAATCAAAATGACATGCAAAAGAGTTTAATAGTAAAAGCATAAATTATAGATGTGATTTTTACTAAAAATAATCAAAAAGGATCGTGTGTTATAAATACAAAAAATGATAAGTGAAAGTGACAATAAAATGTGAACAAAGTATAGTTCGAAGTTAACCCTTTGAGGATAAAAATCTATCAATATCAAATAAAAATGGCCTATTTTAGGTGTATAAAATTCCATCGCAAAAGAAAGGAGATGATTATAATCCCAAAATTCTGGTCCTAAAACCGTTAAGAAGTCTTGTAATAGAGTCAAGGTAAAAATCTACGTGCCTTATGTATAAAAATGCTGCATATCATCTGTAAAAAAGTGATTAATGACTTTTTTTAAAATTTGTTTAACTAATTAAACAATTAAGGGTCATTACGTATTATCTTAATAGTTTTTTCTAAAACATCCTTCACCAAGAACTATAGCCATTGATGGCTACCTAGGGGAACCGTAAACCTGCAATATTTGAAATGGGAATATTGAAAAAACACATTTGAAAAAATGAAAATTTAGGATGAAAAGAAATGAACGTAAGAAAAAGAATGAAACATTTAAATTTAGGAATCTTTATTTACATCACTCATCCATTTGGCCGTTCTACTTTTAAAATGCATATTGAGCTGATCACATTGAATTGGTACCGTAGGGTGTTTTCATCGAAAAGGCACAATTGCGCCGCTTGTATCGAACTATGAGGAAAGCAAGCTTGATGTAGGATCAAACCCAAGAAGTTTTCGAATCCAGCATCTAACCAAACATACTCACGCCCATGAATTGATGAATATTAATGTCAAATTTTTGTAGTGCTCATGTATTATTTGCTAATCTGTTTTAAAATTATATTTATTACACTAAATGACTGATTTATAACTCAATGATAAAAAGATATTGTGTAATCGCCCAAATAGCATCTTCCAATGATCGTAGTTGAGAGAAATTTGATTAAAAATAATTACATTCAAAAACAACATTGTAGATATAAATTAAAGTAATTAGAAAAAAACAATAAATCAGTTGCAATAAATAATATAAAAGTATTGCACAGAAAATAGCTAATATAGATAAATTTTACATCTGACGTACACAAAGCAATATTTTCTTTCATAATTAATGAATCTAATAGTTTGTCTGCAATGATAAGGAGTCCGTCACGCTATTTAGTCATAGGAAAGAAAATCGTTAGGGAGATGTATTTACGGAAGAAATGGCAAGTTTTAAACAAAAAGACATCATATCAGCAAATCACTACCCTATCGGATTAGAAAGTGAAAAACGACAGCCTTTCAAATGCGATTTCTTCAAAAGAGTCAGTGCAACTGATTAGGCTACCTTCGCCTTACGCGCCCATGGTAATTTAGACCACGAGTTTTTTGAGCAATAATATTATTGGAGAAAAGTTCATTATCAAGAAATTATTAATAATATGGAAATTTTGGTTTAATTCTCTCTTTTCTGAAACATTTTATATTTCTATCCCTCATTTTAAGATAAATTTTAATTAAAGGATGGGTGCGAACGTCACAAACAACTTAACTTAACTTATTTGGGGAGACCTAAAAACATCAACCTGAGATATGTCGCCTTTGGAATACTGTTACAAAAATGTCCATAAAACTTGAGAAGTGTTATAGTTTTCAAATTCATATTTAGAGTTGCAGCCCTTAATTTCATGGATTCTTCACTAAGAAACAAACATGGTTTTTGAAGAAAGTCAAAAATTTGTTACTGGATCACTTTTTAATGAAGGAAGATCTGTAGGAGAATTAATTTGTGAAATAATAAGGTAAGGTAAAGGTATGATGGGGTGTTTTCATCGAGAAGGCACAACTGCGCCGCTTGTAACTATGAAAAAGTAGGCTTGATGCGGGATCGAACCCAAGACCTTGAGTTATCGAAACCCAGTACCTAACCAACCTTACTCACGCCCCCACTATAATAAAAGAATTTCTAAAAGAAGAAGCTTATGTCTAGGTAATTACTGAATTCTGTGCATCTCCTACAAGATTTGTATGATTGGTATTATTTCAGCATTCGCTTTCCTGCATCAACCCCGCTTTTGTACTCGTTATATTTGGGTAATGAATCAAGTTTATCTGAGACTGAACTAATTTCCACTTTTCTTCTGTGTTGAGAAGGAAGGATGGAGACAGCTTTGAAGTTTCAATGTCCATGCCTTTTTGGTATATAAGCTCTAACTAAGCGAAGCTTCTTGAGAATAAACAACATACGTTTCACATTCATTCAGCCCAAGAGTTTTCAAATAAGTTAGATACACTATTGTGGGCATAAATCTTTTGGAAACAATGACCGTTCCACAGACTGTATAATTTTTTGATAAGGCCCATTTTACAATGTCATGGGATGTAAAAAACGATCGATATAAACGTCACAACCTTTGAAAAACTCGGAATTTATGATATGCTTTTGAAAAATGGAAAAGGCAGAAAAATAACTTTGATCTTCCAATCCTAACACATAAAATTTTTTGTGTCGTAAAAATGATTTTTTAGGATCGTAAACTTTAAAATTACACTGGAGTCTAAAAGAAACAAGTTGCTCATCAATTGTTACAGATTTTTTTGGATTCCAGTATTTTGAACACATGTTGCAAAAATAATTGTGAATATTTCTGACCGCTTAAGGTTTACCACTTTGATTTCCCTTCTCTATTGCCATCAAAAGATAAGAACGTATCAATTAAAGAACGCAGCTTTCAAAAAAGTAATCCCACATTGATCACTGAAAAGAGTGAAATTTTGACTTTTTGATCCCGACAATGACCAATAAGTAGTAAACAGGCAAAATATGACAGCGGATGGTGTATCACAAAATTTTCGTAACAAATTTTCAAAGTTAAACATTTTGGATTAGATTTTCTATAAAAAAATTATCATCACCACAATTCTAATATACACACGCACAGGCGTAAAGATCGAAAATTAATCGGAAAAATTAGTTATTTCCATTTTTAGCTTTATTTTATTATATATATGCAGAATTATCTCATGTGTGAAAAAAAGTTGGAAAGTCTTTAGGATGTTTCTTTCCCTCAAAGCAAGACCTTTTAGCGCAGAAAGAGAAAGCCTGAGGTTTCTAATGTTTTCATGCAGAAGATAAATTTTGACCAAAATTATCTTCTGAACTGTACTTGTGGTGGAAAAGCTTTAATGAAAAAAGCTACTGTCAGCAGAATCTTCGTACAAAGAAAGACTACTATCAATTTCCATAAAGAAATCATTCAAACAATTGAAGCAAATTATTTTCATAAAAATGAAGCAAAATGTTTTGAAAAAGAATGAAGGAAAATGTTTTATTCTTGTAGAGAAACGTTGACTAAAAATTCGGAACATATGTGAAGATCTATCAACAAAAAACCTCGTACATCCACTTCTTTTCTTTATACATTGCTAATACTGAAGTTTATTTACTGTTTTTCATATAAAATCAATCAATATCTGAAAATCGTAAAGCCCTCTCCCCTAAAATATTTTCCAACCATTTTAAAATTTTATACATTTACTAACTCCTCATTAACACTTTGAGGCACAATGGGATCACCAGTATCCCATAAAATAAAAATGGTCGCATTCAAGTTACATAAAAACTCATTGAAAAAGACGAGCAGACAATTCATTTTTAAAATTCTGGTCCTCATAGGACTGAAGTTGAATTGTGAAAACTAAATTTGCTAAATCGGTGGCAAAAGTTTGCAAACCATTTTTTTGTGGTTTTGTATAATAAAAATGCTTGAGATGATATAATTGAAAAATACTTTACCAGAGTGAGAGGATGCCAAGTAAAGTTTGAAAGTCTTTATTTCTGGATTAGGTAGCACTTCCTTTTCTTTACCCAGAAGAAGTCGCCTCTGCTCGAGTGGAAACTTTTTGATCGAGGAGTATATGGTTGAAGCTTAAAAGAAGAGATATGAAAGCAAGAATTCATACTCAGTAAAATTATCGACGAAATCCGCGCACAAGAACTAAAAAGACCTAGTTTGTGAAAGCAGTATCTACCTAGTCAAGAAAAGTAAACAAAGCTTTAGTAATTTGACAAATGAAGTGATACCTCACTTTCAACAAAAGTCACAATGAGTGATTTATAATTGTGCGATTTATTTATAGGCACTGATCTTTCTGGTTTCAGTACACTTTGCTACTTGGCAATTCGAAACTGGAAATTTGATACCAGCTATCATGCTTTGACAAAAAAATTTTTTTATCGAAAATAGAATTAAAAAATCGGTTATTTATAAGTTTAATTTTAAACAAATTTATTAAAAAAAATTATATTCAAAAAATGATATTAAATAAAAACTAACTGATTAGCAAAGTAACATTGCTTGCTTCATTAGACAGCTTTAGTTTTATATCGTAGCAGTAATTTTATAACACATCATAAACTGTATTTGTTTCATTAATTTTAATTTTAATAAAGATTTAAATTTGTTTTTTTTTCAAAACTCTTTAAAATCCATCTTAATAACATTTAAATATCAATTTTTATTAAAGGTAATTTTATTTGTCAGAAAAATTTATCGTTTTTACTTAAAAAACAAATTTATTTTTTATTGCTTTCAATAATTCAGTAGATTTTTGAAAAGTATTTCATTTTTTTACTGGGCACCAGTAGTACAGCGGTTAGGTTGTAAGATATGATATATTGGAAAGGTAGGTTCAATCCTATCTAGACCGATACAATATTTCTTAAAAACTAATCCTGAGCTACTGGTTAATGCCTGCAGGAAGGGGTTCCATCAAGTAATGCGCACTGTTTCATATTTAAGTCTTACCATCAATTTTGTGTGTAACTGATAAGCACGTCTGACATTGATAAATCGGTAAAAACAGACGTTAAACGCGAGTTTTATTTTATTTTTTACTCAGTTACTTTAAGAGCTTTCATTTTGTAAAAAGTTTATATACATTTTAATTTTTATTGATTTTCCTAGATAATTTAATATGTTTATTTTATTCTTTCTTTTTGTATTTGTGATTTTGAAATTAATTTCAAAGATGAAGAAAACAAAAGACTTCAATATTCCTCTCAACACTTCGTCAACCTGTCTGAAGTCGTTAAATAAAATTAAAGAAAGTTATGAAAATAGTGGCTGTGAACGTAAAAGACTTCGTCAAAGCAAGTATCCAGATGTTGAAGAAGCGCTGTATTTTTGGTTCAAGTAGGTTCGAGTAATATTCCAATATCTGGACCGATATTACAAACAAAAGCGCTGAAACTTGCAAAAGATATGCAATATCATGATTTTAATTGTAAATGGCTCAATCGTTTTAAAGTTAGATATGGTATAACTTTCAGGAGTATTAGTAGAGAAGGTAGTAGTGTTAAGGTTGATCAAGTAAACAACATGGCTCAATACTACACTTCCTTCAATACTTACAAAGTATTCACAAAAGGATGTTTATAATATTGATGAATTTGGTTTGTTCTACAAACTATTACCTTCAAAGTCTTTAACTTTTAAAGAGGAAAAGTGTTTAGGTTATAAGCTTTCAAAAGAGATACTTGCGGTTTTAGTTTGCACAAATATGACAGGCACGCAGAAGTTACCTTTATATGTCATTGGGAAATCACTAAAGCCTAGATGTTTTAAAGGCGTGAAAACATTACCTACCGAATATACAGCTAACAAAGGAGCTTGGATGAATGAGCAAGTGTTTGCAAGCTGGTTAAACAAATCGATAAATTATTATTTAAATCAAAGAATCGTAAAATTGCTCCTTTCTTCATGTTTCTTCACATGCAAAACGAAAACGTTGCAACGTCGATTCATATTATTTACCACGAAGTGCTTTCTACTACTTCAAAAACGCAAGCAATGGATCAAGGCGTAATTTAAAATATTAAAAAGTATTATCGTCGACTGTTAATAGAAAAACAAGTTTCTTCTATTGAAAATAATTCAAGACTTCCTAATTTCCACGTTTTGGATGCTCTACATCTGCTACAACGTTGTTGGTCTTGCGCTACCTCTAACACGATATCAAATTGTTTCAAACATGCTGGATTTTGTTCTTTTGAGGATTATGTTTGCTTCGATGATAAAATTATTACTAATGCTCCTTTAACAGATGAAGCAATAGTATTTTCAGTTAATGAAAAGAACAAGAAGATTCTGAAATATCTTTAAATCAAGTCCAGGCACGTCAACAGCATTAAATGATCAGACTTAAGACTTTTTTTTCGAATGCACCAAAATTCTTCTGATAGCAAAAAAAAATGTAAGAAATAACAAATTGAAACAATGTGCAATTGAAGACTATTTTTAATCTAAAAGTTTTAATTAGTGTTTTAGTGATGATTTTTAATTAATAAATGAAATGCATCTTCGTATTTTTGTTTCGAACTTCGCTTGTGTCTGGAGTTCGAGACAACGAAATTTTACTGTATACATCTTGCAAATGCAAAAAAACGCATACTTTGTGTTACCTTTAAAGTTATACTACACTTTATTGTCTCCCCTGCATTGCCAGACCACTAATTTATATGTTATATATATGTACATATTATTATTATTAATATGAGGATTGTGACAATTAAGTAAAAAAATAAAAATTCAAGAATATAATTAAATGTATATATAGAGATAATTTGTAAGTAGTACACTGTAAAAAGTGCGTTTAGAGTTTAAACATGTTTTAATGTGTTTATGAGTTTAATTTCTAAACACTACGTCATTTTCAGTGTTTTTGAGTCCTCTTTCTCTTATGTTTAGACAACACGTGTTTACACTTTGAAGATAATCTATGAGAAACGAGAAGCTTATCGACTCAAAGTCGCAAGAAAGCTAGATTTACTGCATGCGTGTTACATTGTACACAGTCAATATACATATATGTGTATATGCACAGTGTATTCTTACACTATGCATATGTATGAATTAACATTGTCATCGATTTTCACATCTGTTTTGATTATTTTGTTTCTCCCTCCATCACACATCTCTTTTCAAAAAGCCTTCTCGTTTCATTTGATCTCCTACTTTTTTTGGATTTCCTTCCAGCTATAATTTCACTCAACTTCTTTTTTCAAGAGGGTATTTTACAAAAATTCAACTCAATTTTACAAGTTTTTTGTGTCTTATTTTTTGAATTTTGTTTTCGTTATTGTTTTAGGCAAAAACTAAATAATAATCTTTCAATTTATACTTTTAAAAAAAGTTTAATTTATTTAGTTAAAACTTTATTTGTGCACAATAATTCTGTGATGTATAATTACCCAACTTCTCTTTATAGAATAAAATAAGAATAAATATAATCTTTTATAGAGAAGTTTAATAGAATAAAATTATCTTTTATTTTATTAACAAAAGTGATAAGCTTTTATATTTTCTTTGAATATTTCAGTTCCTCATTTTTATGCTTTAAAATTTTTGACTATTTTGCATTTTGTTAGATTAGTTAATTATATAAAAAATTTATGTTAATATGAAAAATCTGAAATTAAAATTTAAAAAATATATTGTATTAAGTTTAAAATAATATATATGGGCAATGACAGATCTAGGAGGAGAATAATACACCTGCCACCAGCACAGTGGCGTAGCCAAAAAATGGAAGTTGGGGGGGGGGGGGGGGGCATGCAAGGAATTTAGGGGGGCAAGCATATTGGAAAAAAAATTATTTAAGGGGGGGGGGGGGGCCGAAAAGGTATTTGGAGGGGGGGGGGGGGTATTCAAAGCGTTTATGGTATTCTTTATTGTGTTTTTGGGGCCACACCCGCTGCGCAATATATTGGAGGTTTCAAAGGAGGCGTAAACTTTGCTAAGAAACCATGTAGAAATTGTGAAGTTGATACTTCTCAACTCATTAATAGTCTTTACGGGACTCAATTCAGTTTGAGAAACGAAAGACAACATCGTATCAGATGTGAAGAAATGAAGAAGAAACCATTACATGAAAAGTACTTCTCAAAAATGTATGGTATCAACAATGAATCTGTCTTGGCACGTTTTCCTTATTTTAAAATTACAGAATGCATTTTACACGATCCAATGCATGTTCTTTTTGAAGGTGTTGTGAAGTTATCATTGCAGTTGATTCTAGAATTTTTTATTTATGTAAAAAGGTACTTTACACTAGAAATACTTAATTCTCTCATTTTAAGCTTTGATTATCCTCAAGAAATGTTGAATGATAAGCCACAAACTCTAGAAAAAAATTATTTGAATTACACAAATGCCCTTCCTTTAACTTCAGTAGAAATAAAGAATTTCATGCTTGTTTTACCTTTTTTAATATCCGGGTTTATTCCTAAAGAAGACAGAGTTTGGCAAAATTTTATAAAACTCATCAAGATATCACTACTTATAATTTCTCCTATTGCTTCTGATGTCACTTTAAACTTTTTGTTTGAACTAATTTATTAACATAATCCTTTTTTTTCTGAAACTTTTGGACATGTAACATTCCCTCCGAAATTTCATTACTTAACACACTTTCCAGAACAAATAAAAAAGTTTGGACCGGGCCGAAACCATTAGTGTTTACGGTTTGAGGCTAAGCACGCTGTTTTCAAGAATTTTAAGTGGAAGATCAATGAGTAAGGAAAATTTAAGCAAGATTGCTGAAGAAATAAATGAACGTTTATCAGTTTCAGAAATTCAAGAAAAATTAAAGGCTTTGCAGTTTCCACCATATGTTATGCTGGCTTTCGAATGTTGATTCTTTTTACTTACCTTTTGTTATTAAGAATATTTTTTTAGAAAATGAAATTGATGGTATGGTATTTTTAAATCTACAAGAGAAAGACATATTATTAATGATCGGAAACAAGGTTGGACCAACAAAAAAATTGATGATAATAAATCATGCGGCTAGAAACAAAGACATGATTCTTACTGATTCTGATGAACTAACATCACCTAAAATTATGTCAACTTGTTCAAACGTAAGTTCACGATATAGATTTGCAATTTATTTATACATACGTATTGCATGGAAGAAATGGTAAATCCATGTATATACCAAAGTTTTCTACAAAAATGACCTCTCTTTTGGAAAGCGGAAATGTCATAAATGAATTTGACAAGTTGGTGGAAGAAGTTGCATACCACGTCATATCTATAGGCGATTTCGACAGTAAAGAGAATTACGATTCCTTGGGTAGATCACTTTATTCAATTTATCCGTGTATTGGATTCCCATATGGGAGAGTTCCATTGGTAATTAAGATTATTTTTAGTGTGATTTTTTTTAATGATCATCAGGTTTTTTAGGCTTTTTTCAACAAAAAACTTTCTCAAAAAGTTCGCAACATAAGATGGAAATGGAATAAACGTAGAAACTCCAACTCAGTAAGCAAAGAAAAAAGAAGCTTGAATTTCGTTCTTAGCAAAAACTATCGTAAAATATTTGTCTTATACATTTTTTATATTTGTTTTCTTTTTAAAAATTCTTTGTAGAAGAGAGTGAAACTGGAATGTCCTCCTCAGAAGCTCACCAATTTTTATGTGAAGAAATCAAAAAAGTGATCAAGATAGAGAATTTTCAGCAATATATTTAGCACAAGTTAGTTTATCTGAAAGAAGAATAAAAATGAGAAATCTACCTGTTGGATTACGAGCAGTTATAGAAGTTTTCCCTTTTCTCGAAAATACTGAAATGGTCTTATATACATAATATCACATTTTTTTCTTAAATTTTATTTTACAGGTTAAAAAAGAGTTTTCTTTACTCAAAAAAGAGTTAACGGATGAAAAAATCAACCGAAATTGGGAAACAACGATGGATCGGTATATTTTGAATATACCGAAATCTCCAAACGAAAATGAAAGAAATTTACAAATAATAATCTCTTTTGACGAAATAACTTCCATTTCATCAAAATATAAAGTCAATGAAAAACTTCTGAACATTCTAGACGTAATCATACTGTATTTTTAAAATCGTTCACAATTTTCCCATTCAATTTTTCTAGGAAAGTTCTCTCAATATTTCTTCAGAAGTTGGAAGCTCTCTAAAGATGATTGTGTGCAAAAATGAAATAACAAAATCGATATATGTAGTTGGAGATGGAGTTTCTTTTTATTTAGGACATCTGATAAAAGAAGCCTTGCTATTTATGCTGAAAATATATTATGTATTTGATCTTAAGTATCCAAAAAATTTTCAAATACTTGGTTTCTTTCAAAACATGATTTTCAACGACAATTATCCATTTTTTAAAACAACAAAGTTAGTCACGTTTGAAAAGAAGTTTTTGGAAAGCATGTAAAATGTTGGAGAATATATTTTGTGTTTTTTTTAATCAATTTTCAATAAATTACCTTGAATTTTTAAATTTTTATTTATTTTTTCAAATTGTTTTTTTTTATTTTTGGAGCGGTTATTCATCAATTACACATATGAATATTTTAGAAGTTCAAATGGGGTATGTTTTTGAAAGCATGTCCAAACATACCTTTCATCATTTGGACTAAATTTCCACCACCTAAGCGCCTCATAGTTAAAGTGTTTAGAATCTTGGCGTTTAGAAATAAACTTATAAGTGTTCAGACGCTTAGAGTTTAAACATGTTTACAATTTTAGGTGTTCAAAATCGGTGACCAATTTGGTGTTTAGTTTTGTGTTTAGTCTCTAAACACATTTTTTACAGTGTAGCCAAAGGAAATTTTGAATTAGACACCAGCTAATAATGTGCAATTATCATCAACAATTTCATTGAATTATTATACTTCCTCATTATCTCGAATATATTACGTGGAGAGCATGACACAAAAGCACTCAATATTTACAAATCCATGTAGTCTCGCCTTCAATCTTTAGAAAGACTATTGTTACTAAATGAATATCTTGTGGTTTTTAGGGTCATTTTCAAAGCGCATTTGAGAGCCTGTGTTCTATTTTTAATAACCGAGACCTACTTTTCGTTATCAGTCTCTTTTTATTACGCCACAGTCATTTTTTTATTTTCGTGTTTTATCTGATGAAAAATGCTGAGGAACATTCAGAAGAACACGATATCTGAGGCAAATGAGTTTGCAATGTTAAACCACGGAGTCTTCAACTTGAAGAACTTGATATATTAAAGATATGTTCTTCCAAGTGCTCAAAATTGATTATTTTCCAATAAAATAATTTTTTCGAATTTTTATCAATATTTTCAATGAATAAGAGTTTCTCTTTATTATCATATTTTTTACTTTGCTTACAAGAATCGTCTACTTTGTAACAATTAACGTATTTAGAAGTTCAGATTTTAAAATTTTAAAATTTTTTGCTATAACCAATGTCAATAATTAAGTAAACGGGTATAAAAGACATTCAAAAAAATTTCAGGCCTTTTTGAAGATTTTAATAAATTTTTGGGTATTAATTTTGTTTTTTTCTTGAAATACAAGTAACATTCATTACATTTAAATATTTTTCACTTTTCCCAAAAAAATAGTTACATTGATTAATTAGTATTATTATAGTTCATATTTTCCTTTATTTTAATTATATCAGTGTCTTAATCTAAAAAATTTTATTTGGAATTTTTATACGAATTACATAACATTGTGTTCATTTACAAAAAAAATGAATCCATGATGAAAATTGTGTATTGAAACACGCAATAATTACCTTTGGCTTTCTAACGTAAATATTATAAGGACGAAGTTTTAGATGTTTAAACGCTCTTCTCAATATATGAGTGAGAGACAGAGTTATGTGAATAATTTTAACGGAGCTGGCGTCTCAGTCAGAGCTCTTTAATTTCAGATGACGAATCAAGGGTAAAAATCTTTTGTAACAACCCTGACAAAAAATGGTCAAAAGAGTCAAAGACATTTTGCATGCCTCACCTGAAGACATCTCCATGAAGCACATGTAACTAGATTTTTTGCGAGTCTGGCATTTCGGTGGCTGTGTCGCGTCCGAGTTTGAAGGTGAGGTTGGGCTTTGTGCCTTATCTCTGCGCACGGTGTCCACTCCTTGTGCTTGTGGACTTGGTCTCAGCGCCGCTTTACCCTGAACATTACTTGATCTTTTGGTAATTGAAGCATCTTTTGCTTCACTTTGACGCTCCTCTGCCTTTGCCTCATCATTTCTAAACGCAAATTTAATTAACTCGTTATCGACCAAAATAACAATCAGCCGATAACCAATGAAAAGCAGATGTTTATTGAAAAGTATTAATAAACTCCTACGATTTAATTTTTGTATGGCAAAGGTGCGATTGAAATTCAAACGGCTTTGTCTTCAACGTTTTGTGATTTCATCGATACAACGAAATGCGAGGGTTAAAAAGGGCTGCAATTGGATTTAGTAATAACGCGAAAGACGGATATATCCCGTTAAACTCGCATAAATAAAAATTGAAAATATAGTAACAATTTTTCCGATTTTGATCTAGCATTATATTCAGTTTCAAAATACTTTGATTTTTTTAGAATTTTACCATTTCCAAATAAGTTTGAAGATTTTCATTTTATATTTTTAACGCCACCATCTATATTAAAAAAAATTAACAAATTTTTTCAGCATATATATTTTATATCCAAATTCTAGTTTTAAAAATGTGAATAACTTGGATAATGTACAACTTTAATCATGAAGCTTATTTTCATAGTCAGTGTATGATTCTTTTTGATGTACTCAAAGTCCGATGATAAAATGAAATATAACAAATGTTGTTGAAAATCGAAATTTAAGCTTATCTTTTTTCACATATAAAATCAAAAATAAATAAATAAGGAAATAACTTTTTTTATTTGAAGTAGATATGCAATTACAATATATCTTTCAAAAATAGTATAATTTCTAAATTTTGAAGAGTTATTTTAGAACTAGCTTGTTGTACAGATTTTTAAACATTGTATTCTTCGTGTTGCATAACTCCTCTCCTCTCCTCTCCTAAGTATAGTTACTTACACTGTGAAATAATTGTAAACACTTGTAAAAAATAGTACATAATTAAAACTTAGGGTAACTTGAGCATATTGTATACGCCATTGTTTTCCACGTCGCTTTGAAAAGTGAAAAAATCCGTCATTGCTAAAGGAGGTGACATAACGATGATTTACAAAATTCATCATACATAATGAATTAATATTATGAGAAAGATGATCTCACTTTTCATTTTACGTTTTAAGTAGAATTTTGTACGTTATATAATACAGAAAAGGCACACGGGCGGGGGGCTCAACTTGATAACATCGGTCAAATCGGCTTGAAACCAGCCCTGCTTGGAGTTATCGATACGCTTAGATAGGACTAATGCAGCAATGTCTTGGATTCAAAGCTAAAGGTAATGGTTCGATGGGGTGTTTTTATCGAGAAGGGACAATTGCACCACTTGTATCGAAATATGAGGAAAGGAGGCTTAATGCGAAATTGGACCAAAGAGGCTGAATTATCGAAAGCCAGTATCTAAATTTAGTCACACCGCTTCTTCAAATATATAGCAATAAACCTTATTTCCCATATTTGGATAGATGAGGTACATTGTGACTTCTAAGTAAAAACACTACACCGTACATTTAGCATTACTTACAAGCATGACCTGATAATATTGGGTTCGAGTCGCAGAACAGGCTTAAATGATCTATTTCCTGACTTTTTTACATAAAATTATCACATCGCTTTTCATTCTAACAAAGTGAATGAATAATTAGAAGAGAATTTTTTAACAAATGTAATAATTTTTCCTCATAATAATATTTAATAAATTTCAGTGTCAAAATTATAGTAAAAAATAAAAAAATGGCTAAAAGATATTTAAAATTGTGTTTACCCTACCCATATGGTAATGTTGCACTATCCGTGCATCGATAAAAAGTGAATTGCTTAGGAAAGACGTTTATCGATGCACGGATAGTGCAACATTACCCATATTTTCAATGAAAAATTTAGCATAAAAGTCAAATAAATTCTTTTGAACAATGTTCTCATGTGATTGTGTGTAAAAGCAGAATAATGGACAAACACATATGAAGACATACACCTTGAAACGTCAAGAGATCGTCTTTGTTCGATCCGTCATTGTTACACCGAAAAAAACGACTAAGGTTTCCGAGAGTCAATATTCTCCACCAACATTTTATAGGATAAAGGAAAAACACAATCATATCAAAGTAAATAGAAGCAAAGATGATAAATAGAGATAAAAATAAGCCATATGGGATAGATAAACGTAAAAAGATAAATATTTATATAGAGCAAAGACACAATGAGTTGTTAAGTCTTGGATGAATATGCTGGATATAGATTAAAACGTTACGATAATAAACTGAAGGGTGCGGAAGATATATACGAGGATGATAATGTATATTGGCGCTATATATGATACGTTACGTACGGTTTGAAACAAAATTTCGTATAAAAAGGATATTTAAAAAACATATAAAATAACGCAAGATCATGAGCAAAAAGATTCGTTTGAGATGTTTTACCTTGGGATAAATGCATCAAATATTCTTTAGTACACTCTTTGCATGTTATTATGTTTTTTACATTTTTACTTTTTTTTATAATACTCGTTTACATTACAAAGTCATTTTAATGAACTTATTTGGAAATAATAAATTTGTTAAACAAGATTAAAAAACATCAATGTTAGATAAAAATGGATGGAAAAAGTTTATTCAAAATTCAATTATCACTCGAAATGGCCCAGCAAAATTAGGGCTGAGAAATTAATTAACTAACCAACTAACTAATCCAAAAGTTAACTAATGAACAAACTAAACATAAAATAAATAGCAAAAGAGTCCTGAGTCCTAAGGATCAACGCAAAATATAAAGATAAAAACAAACTAGCATACAAAAATCTTTTCTATCCATTATTGCTAACAATAAAAATTCATCTATTACAACATAAAAAGAAAACAATCCCTTAAATTACAAGAACCTTCTCCCCTCCAACGGAAACGCCTCTTACTTATAAATTATATATTTTGTTTCAGAATAAAAAATGGATAGAATTCGTTATGACCCTTAACGTTGTTTGTTGTTGTTGTTTATCTCCCAAATTTTAAAATTAAGTTGAATATCACAGAAATAATTTTGATATCACCACTCCCACATTATCTATACGCTTTCCTTCATTACTGGCACAAAGCCATTTTCTACCATACAATCTGTGAGAAAGATTAAAATTATTTTAGTCACCTACGAATAGTGGAAAGAGAAGTGAAACTTCTTTTGATATCCAAAATTGATAGTTACTTGTATAAAGTATTTTGCAAAATATAACTTTCGTAAATTGTAAAAATATTTCGTTGCTTCAATTTGTGAAAAAAATTTAATAGCTAGTACTTGTTATTCATATCTTTTCACGGTGCTCTCTAATAATTTCAAAAAACGGCCATTCGAGGGTCTTACCGCTTTCGTTGGGAACCTAAAGATTTTGGCCATTTCTTACTTACATTCAGAACAACAAAATAAACTGTGGATGAAGTATATGTATGTGTAGATAAAAAATCATCGTACTTTGCTAAGACAAGAAAAGCAAACAAAAATAGGAAGTTTAGTCGAAGGTCGAAAGAGTAAATAAGGCTGCTGCTTATGTGGCGATTAAAAATGTTACACGAAAAATACCTTTTGCAGAGGGAGTCAGCATCTTTCTCCCTTTTCTTCAGGTGCTGTTTCTCTTTGCGCAACTCCTTCGACTTGGCCAAACTTTGTCCCATATCTTTCTTACTGGACTGATGATGAGTGGAGAATGTAATCGCCGTGTGTGTGTGAACAATCTCGAATCGCTTTTTTGTCACGAACAAGGGAAAAAAGTATAAAACACTCCTAGCAGTTGAACATATAGGATTACGCTTTGCGAGAGATGAATGAGATGAGCAAGCTCAAATTGCAGCTATCATCAATGAGCTTGGCGTACTGGCTGAGAGCACCATGATTTCACATTTAGATAGCAGTGCTGTTGTGAGTGTGTGTGTTGTGTACACAGTAGTAGGCAGAATGCAGAGAATTTTGAGCGTTGTTGTTGAAATGAAGACGATGAATGAATCAATGAATGAATGAATGAATGAATGATGAATGAATGAATGAGTAGGAGAAATTCTCGTTTCACGGCACATCATCCAGTAGAAAGTAAGTAGTAAGAGAGAGAAAAAGCTGTAGTAGAAACATTATATGATGACTGTTTCTTGGGAGAAACAATCGATAAATTGATTAACAACCACTACGATATTCTCGTCATATTGTGTTGTATATCATCGACGACACATCACACGCTCACACTTATATTACCTACAAAAATTGAATATGCTATTGTATTTCAAAAAATGAATAAATTTCGAAAATTTACGCCAAACAGCTTCTGCGCGTTGTTTCGCTACGCAGAGTCGTTTTAAAGTCACGAAAATATGCGATTGTTTCGTACCTATTTCCTTTTTCTCTCTTTGTTTATGTATGCATTTTTGAGTTTCTGATCGACTCCTCCTTATCCAAGTTCAGATATTAGTGATCTGTCAACAACTTGGGAACTTTGAATATTTATACAAAAAATAAAATTCCCTCAAAACGCTTAAATTTTGTGCAAGAATTTAACAAACTTCTTCACTTTTTTAAATACATAATTGAACTTATTCAAAATTTTCTCAAGGTTTCTTAAAATTATTTTATTGGTTGAATTCAGGAAAAACTTTTGAATTTGCAGCTTACTATGATTATGCTTCTAGTTATTTCAAAAGGTAATTTCTTCTTCAAACCATTCATTTTGGGTTCCCTATATGACCCTACCCGATATCCGGTTTATTCGGATATATCCGAATTTTTAAAACGGAAATTTTGTCCATTTAATCTTTGGTACTTTCCTGTTATCGCTCTTCTACCACGATAAATATTCTTGTATTGTTTTAACCTAACCTACATTAAACTTACTATATATCATTAATCAAAACCTTTTTCATAGAAAAAAAAGCCCATGAATGGAAAATTTAAAGAAATTGATTCGAAAACTTGACAACGAAGAAAAATGCATCACCAGAGTCCATACTCAACATATTGAGCGTGTGTGGCGTTCTGCAAATGTTAGAAACAAGAGGCAATGTGGAACTAATCGAGAGATGCTATCTGGATATTTAGCTGAGTTTCTTTGGCGTCATTCATCTTCGATTATATATGGTGGTAATATGTTTGATGCGATTCTTTTTGATATGGTTGAATTTTATCCACCTACAGATTAAAAGATTTTTCACTTGTTTTTTTTAATACATTTGTGTACTTTAATACATGTTTTATAACATTTTGGGGGTGGTGGGGCGATAACAGGAATGTACCTAATCTTTTTTTGGCTTTTAGAACCAAGGAACTAAAGTTTACAATTTTAAATCAACTTAACAAAAATTTAATGTGTTAGTTTGAACTAATCATTTGAGTATCGCTTATCTAGTATATAATAATTATATGGCGTGAGTAAGGTTGGTTAGATACTGCGTTTCAATAACTCAAGGTTTTGTGTTTCAATCGTTCATCAATCCTCCTTTCAACATAGTTTGATGGCGCAATTATGCACTCTTTATGAAAACACCTGACGGGACGTACTTTATCATATTTTAAAAACAATCCAACGTTTTTTATTCAATCTATATTATATTTGAATAATTCAAGTGATCGTTTTTTCAATATGGAAAACTAATTTTCCATTAAAATTTTCCTATTTTCGTCTTTTTACTTTATAATTTTTAATTGATCTCAATACTTACTCTATTATGGAAGATAAGTTATAATGCAATCATCCACATTAGCTAATATACTTACATATCTTTGAAAAAAATATTATCCCTTGGAAAGAAAATTTAGGAAAGTTTAAGTGTAAATCAAAAACCTCTTATAAATAAAAAAGATTAGTTATGAAATCGTAAAAAAATTGTCGTATCTACAAAAAAACACGCTGTCAAATGAACAAAATAAAAGGAACATTTTTAAAGTTCTTTTTTATGCAAGAAAATTGTTATAATCAACATAAAATACTTTGTTAAAATTGTTACAATGATTTATAATTTTTTTTTTAATTTTTCACATGTTTTGTAAGACTAGATTTATTTAATAAAACTAAAGCTTCAAAAAAAATTTTATAAAAAAATACATTTTCATCTTTCTTCAAGGTAACAAGAGTATTTCAGAAATATAATAAATTATGAGTTTTTGTATTCGTTGTAATCATTCAACAAAAGCTTGATTTATAATATTTTTTTGAAATTCCAGGAAATAAAAAAGCCAGTTACAATAGAGAAAGAGAACGGGTGATATATTTTTAAACAGTATTTTATAGTGTACCTTCTTTGTAATATCTTTTACATGCAATTATGAGATCACGCTATGCATCATTGCCTGCAATTCTTTCGACGGTGTAAAAAATTACGTAGAGTATGGACATTGTACATCTTTTTAAAGAGTCTTCAAACAGATTCAGATCTTGTGTTATTGATACAGTGACCCTAAGCATACTCACTAGCATAGACAAGCTAATCAATTTCAAAAAAATACTAATCTTAAAATACAATTTGTTAAAAAACGACAAAATTTTGCAAAGGATTTTTTTACATTATAAAAAAATTTTTAATTTATAGGTGTTGTTAAATTTTTACTTTTTATGTTTTGTGTTAAAAATCTTTTCAAATTCTTCCTTTTTATGTTAAAATATTGAAGTAAATAGTTATAAAACACTACAAGGCCGCTCGGGCCGTACACGTTCAAGTGAGGGTTAATTTGCTTACATTCGACTTACGTTTCAATCAGCAATATATGAATGAAATGGAGATTTTGAAAAACGTATCAACTTAAATGAAGCATAAAAATGCTTGATAGCATTCTTATCTTCAGCCTAAACTTCTCAGGGATTACTTAGATGAAAAAATGAAGAACGGCGCTTAAAAAGAGTGTTTGCATAGCATTTTATTAAACATGGACTCACTTTCAGAACAATAGATTGCATAATTTCATTGTTGAAGCAAGATTTTTGAGATTCTGATAAAGGGGAATTTTTTTATTGTAGAACAAAAACTGGTGGCATATAATTACAAAAGTGTTTGCTCCTCATGCATCAGAAGTTACACTAAAAGCTATTAGAAGAAAAGAAATTTATTTTTTGGTGTATAGCTGTGGATGCCAGTATATTCATATATCTTCGTACCATTGGTAATTCCATATTATGCGTGGGAAGACTTTAACTTCGTCCTTTTAATTCTAGAACTTTTCCGAAACTAGCTAACGCTCTCAAAAATAATTCATTGAAAGAATGTGAATTGCTTGAAATATGGAAACAAAGTTATATAACACGAGTAAAGGTGATGACAACTACTTTCAAAGTTCCACCATATCTCCGCAACTGTATAAATGTAAGTAAAGTACGAAATTTTGGCTAAAAATAAAAGGAACAGTTTTAAAGTTCTTTTTTATGCAAGAAAATTGTTATAATCAACATAAAATACTTCTTTTTTAAAATTGTTACAATGATTTATAATTTTTTTTTAATTTTTCACATGTTTTGTAAGACTAGATTTATTTAATAAAACTAAAGCTTCAAAAAAAAATTTATAAAAAAAATACATTTTCATTTTTCTTCAAGGTAACAAGAGTATTTCAGAAATATAATAAATTATGATTTTTTGTATTCGTTGTAATCATTCAACAAAAGCTTGATTTATAATATTTTTTTGAAATTCCAGGAAATAAAAAAGCCAGTTACAATAGAGAAAGAGAACGGGTGATATATTTTTAAACAGTATTTTATAGTGTACCTTCTTTGTAATATCTTTTACATGCAATTATGAGATCACGCTATGCATCATTGCCTGCAATTCTTTCGACGGTGTAAAAAATTACGTAGAGTATGGACATTGTACATCTTTTTAAAGAGTTTTCAAACAGATTCAGATCTTGTGTTATTGATACAGTGACCCTAAGCATACTCACTAGCATAGACAAGCTAAGAGCAAACAAAACACTCACTACCATCCGAGCATTAATTGGCACGAAGTGGGTCGACACAAGGAAGTCATCACAAATGCATATAAAAACATCACACGTCCTAGAATATGAATCCACGACATGAGGCCCGATTATATAGCAATCCAAAATAATTAAATTACAAGTCATACAAAATACAGCACAAACAACACCAACATAAAACACATGCATACAGAAACATTTATATACTCCTACATAGAACACATTAATATATAAAGATTAAACCTATGAGCAAAAGTCGCAAAGCAGCCACACCGATTAATCTATTTTCCCACTCTAGTAAACCAAAAAGGCACATGAAAAACAAGATATTGGATGATGATAACAACATTTGCCAAAATAAGCAAGACCATATATAAAAAGATTATTATAAACACACAAGCTGTCACAAAATTTTTACACTTCAGCGCAAATGGGTAGATACGTAAACTTGTATCCAAATCAATTCTTTGACAATAAATTTTCGACCACTATGTCCTTATTCAGATAAAATCTTCCGTTAAAAGCCTAATAACGCTATAAACATTTTGTCGCCGCAAATCGATGCATCAGAGTCAAGGTTAACCATTAAAACAAAACACACACTTGCCCAACTTAGAGCCAACAAATCAGCGCTACTTGGAGAAATATCTTCAAGTACACACCACTCCACTTTTTCCACTCTAAAATTAGCACATACACAACACAATCATCTCCTTAATTCATTCATTTGGGCTCTAACCATTCTCCTTATATTCTTAGTGTATTCTTGTAAATTGGATCTAAAAACTATAAGCACTATGTAGAAGCATACCTGAATGAAGCCATTATCAGGCTTTTATGTAGGTTGAATGAATTTACACCCACTTATCGCTGCTGATGCGAAAGTGGTACAAACATTCTACACTTTTCTTCTGATCACTTCCTCACAAAGGAAATACTCCTCACTCAGTCTCAAATAGATATTTCTTTTATTTGACTGACATATTACGCTAATAATAATAAGATAGCGTAATGCGAAGTCGAGCAAGTTGAAAATGCATTTGAATTTCAAATACGACATTAAATCCGATTATGCATATCATTCTTCTGTCTTGCTAGGCAACATGTGTACGACTACATTTTATAACACCAATCCCATGAGCTGAAATTGAAAAGCTCCCATCTAGCTCCGTCAAAATCAATCACGTAGCTCGACACCAATTATCGCTTTAATTTATTTCTTTGAGAATACTATCACAGAAAAGCCTGCGTTAGTTTCCACCTGTAAATAGTGAATGCCTTGTCAAGGTCCCAATTTATTTTTGCAAACTAGTAAAAGTTTAAGGACGGTTGCAGGATCAATACGTATTGCTGAAAGGAAACATGAGGTATAAAAGTTGCGTGTTCAATAGAAAAAAGTTTTAGTGTATATAGTGGTCTAACTAAGGCTTTCTTCTTTTTCAGTTTGACGTTAAAAGTATTTGAAGATACAACATAAAATTTATAACTTCAACGAAACTAAAAAATAGTTTTTTTTTAAAACTGAAAGGTGAAATTAAATCAAACTCAGTTTTAGTATTTTGAATAAAATTTAGTAATTTTAAAAGAAAAAATATTTTTTAAAAGAAAAAATAAAATTTTTTTTGAAGAAATCTGTTTTTTTATTTAAATAATTTTTAATGATTTATTTAATATTTTCTGGCCCATGAAAAATCTCTCAATGTTTGGTTTATTAGCTAAAAAAAGTCAAAAAATACTGGTTAAGATCTGTTGATGCCCAACACAGGAGTAAAATTTTATCTTTACTTTTGTTTTTATATGAATAAAAAGTTTACTATTTTAAAAAAATTGTAATACACCACTTAGAAATTGGATGACAAAATTCACATTAAAAAATGATTGTTTATATAAATGGAAGGGAAAAACAAAATTAATCAATAAAGTGTGGAAGAGAAAAGAGATGAAGGAGATTTAAAAAGAGATTATTAATTAAAATTTATTATAAACAAAAAATAGATGGGTTCAGAGAGGATAATTCATATTCACATCTTGCTTAGCCAACTCCAAAAGCATGGGATCATCGAAAAATTTGTTAATACTCACGTCTTCACTCAAACCCTGTTAAAAAGAAAAAACACTAAGATTGATGAGATATATTAAAAAAGTGATACAATTGAAAAAACCAGAAATTTTTTGTGGTAGAAGTATATGGGAGATTGATTTGGCAAGAAGTCTTTAAAAATATCGTTTATTGAACTCCTTTATTCAAATTTAAAATTCTCACACCGCAATTTATGATGAAGTATAACTTGAAAGAATTGATTTTATCGCAGCCTAGCAAGGAGTAGTGTTATTGTGTGCAATCAATGGTGCGATGAATTAAATTATTATTATTATAGAATATTTTTTTGATAAACTTATAGCATGAAATAGAATCAAGTCCCAACACAATACGTAATTAAGTGAAAAAAGTTTTAAGCAGCCAATATAGATCATTTCTCATATATGCAATATTAGATGCTAACACAAAAATCTTTTTCATTGATCTAGGAGGTAATGCGAGTGTTTAGCTATTATGCGTTAAAGGAAGTATATACAGATAGTTATTAGTTAATAATGGATGCAGCTCTTAAACCAAATGCCTTTTATTCCTCCTGTCTAAAGGATTTTTAGGGCCAAGTTATTCATAACTAGACGGCAAAGAATTTATAGAGAAGTCTTTTTAAGTGAAATTAAATTCAAAAATGCTTAAAATATTAATGATAGAAGAAAAGTGGTAGCTTAACACATTAAGTCCCAATGTTCCCATTTGGGAACATAAGTAATTTCATCTTCGTCTGCTTTTTTCAATGACTTTGAATATAAATCGTCTGCGTTTTTTTAAATATCGTCTGATTTCTATGGTACTTAACCCATTTAAGACCAAGCAAAGCAAACGACTTTAGTAATTCCTATTTAATTCCATTTAAAGTAGGATTTCGTCTGCGTTCCCTTTGGGAACATTGGTCGTAAATGGGTAAATGTCGAATAAGCTCAAACATTACTGAAGAGGCTCGTTAAAGCAGGTTCGAAAACATTATCGGAAAAATTCAGTAAAGAAACTTTTTGGAAGTTTGTAAGTATAGAAAGATTAAATACCATGATCTGAAAGCAAAAAAATTATTCAAAAGCGTATATATTCTTAGGAGTGCCTAGCCCATATCTAGCAGGCAAAAATAAGCATTCTAGCATTTACTCAATTTTTATATTTATATTTCGCCATAATTTTCATTTATGATACATAAGGTGTATTTACTATATTTTCCCTATTTTATTGAATAAACTTCTCCTAGAGTTGTTATTGTAGCATGTGAAAACTTTTTTTCCCCCAACTCAGAACGCAAGCAGACTTAAAAGCTTAATAAATTCAACACCAACGCCTATTATAGCGGGAATAGGAAGGACATGAGTATTTGGCAAAGATCATATTTAAAATTTGATTCCGTTTTCTAGACTTTATATATCCCGCCTTATGTATATGCTGAAATATAAGCCAATAATAATTGTAAATTTGAACGTATTTGTTATTTCAAAATAATCCATAGCTTAACTATAACAAATAGATGATTTATATAATACCAACGCAAACTAACTAACTAAAAAATAAAAGCGACCAGTTGGTAAAAATGATCTTATGCGAGTTGGCCGCAACCCGAAAAGGGCACAACAGCAACCCGAAAAGGTATTCTTTTCACAATATAGTAAGTATATATAATCAAGATATGTATCAAAAACGTTACACCTTTTCATTTTTTGATCCTCACAGGGTATACTTAAATTGTGCAATATTTGTCAGTGCGAGCAGAGTACACTAGTATTTATTAGGATCATTTTAGTCCTGTGATATTTATAAAGATTCTAGGCAAATTTTATTTCAACATTTTGCAAATAAATCGGATAATTTGTGCAATCAAATCTATGCCATTTTAAAGGAATGCACTTACTCACAGAATAGAAGATATGCCTCAAGTGAAGAATCGAATAAAATTTGACTTGGAGAAATGTAGATTTTTTAGTTTGCAGTTTGATGAGTCAATTGATATTATTGATATGTGTTTGTGTGCTTGATTTTCTCTGACAAAAGTATAAAAGAGTAATCCTTAACTCTCATTCTTCTAAAGGAGAAGTGGTGAAGATGTTTATCAAGATTTCAGGAATTTTATTTTTATGTATTCAAAAATTTGTCTAAATTGCGACAACTGCACTAGCGATGAAGAGAATAAATGTGCCTTTTGTCAGACTTTGTAAGAAAGGCTAGTCTTTTCCTTCCTTCACAATAACTTTGCATATTTCATCTACAGCTTCTGTGTTACAAAATTATAAATATGAGCACATCATAAAGATTAATGCTAAAACCATTAACTCAATTTAGGCTAGGCCTCTAAAACACGCGCTGTTTAAGGCTTTTTAGGTGAAGTAGACGTTGAATTTACAACACAAGTCCGTTTGTTAAGTGAATGCAAAGTAAATTTTGGATCGAAAAGGCTACTTCTCGGAGACAAGAATAATTTAGAGCAACGTGGTAAAGTTTATGAAAGAATAAGTTTTTCACAAGGCTTATTTAAAAAAAGTGACTTGGAAGACCGATCGATAAGGACTTTATTTGAAGGAAATCACAATCCAGGACGCTTATTTGGGTGAATGCGTGAGAATCGCAAAACATATTATATAATACGATTGTGGGTATATATATCTGTAGGCCAAATTTTCCACATACAAAAAAAGTTTAGATACTACACCACTGTTATATAACTATTTTGAAAACATTAAATAAAAATATAAAATTTAATATTTTTAAATTAAAAAATATGCTCCTGGGCAGGCTCGAACTGCCAACCTTCGCATCTCTCAATACTATTTATAAGTACGACGCGCTAACCGATTGCGCCACAGGAGCTTACATAATTTTGAAAAAAAAAATTTATATTTGAAAGAAGTAATACGCAAATACATTTAATGAAGATAAAATTTGAACAGCTTAGATTTTTTCAAATGCTTCCCTGTCTTCTGAGTTTATAAATGACAGTTTGACACTAATATTTTTTTTGTGAGTTTGAGAAAAATTGAATCATTTTTCTTTTATAGAGAGGACTAAACAATTTAACTGGGAGAGTTCTTTCTGTGACTCTCCACAGACATTTGCTTATCTGCTCAATTATAAGTTAGTAGAACTCATCACTGCTAGCACACATGTTAAAGTTAATTATCACAGTAACAAATATAAAAGTAAGCACAAAAAATGAATAACATTTGAAGTCATAAATTTAATCAAAGTGAGAGATTCAATTTTAAAAAATTAAAGAGGTATCCTTTTAATCCATCTTTGAAGCAGAACTATTTAGTTTACAGGAATAAAATTTAAAAAATGATTAAGAAGTTAAAAGAAAAGTACTATTCATCCTTATTTACTGGTTGTCAAAATCAGACTGAAATTTGGAAAGCTCTTAACACTCTTATAAAACCAAAAGTGAAGAAAGCTTTGCATATATTACATAACAATGAGTTGATCACTGAGAAGAAATTAGTAGTTAATGTATTTAATGAAACATTTTCAAACTCACTTACAAGTGAAGAGAATAATGAGCAGTGTTCATACAAAAACTATTTAAGAAAATTAAATACTACTTTTACTTTTAAAAAAGTAAACCAAGAAGATGTTACAATAGCTGATATCTTTGCTGATATCAAGTCAAAATCTTCAAAAGATATATATGGAATATCAATTTTAAACATTATTTCAGTTTGTGATATAAGTGTTATTTTGTTCAACTCTTGCATTGATCCCTTTTTAAAAAAAATTTTTCTCTTTTTTTTTTTTATTTATTTAAATATTTTCGTTTTTTTTTTATTTTTTTTGTTTGTTTTTTTAAAGGTTCCCCCTTTTAAAACCAAAAAAAAAGAAAACAAAAAAACAAATATATAAAAAATTGAAAAAAAGCAGAGAAAGAGGAAAAACTTTGTTTCCAAAAGGAAACGGGGCCTAATGGGTTAAACATCAAATTTTCCCTGATTTCTTTAAACTTTCGAAAGTCATTCCTATTTATAAAAAGGAAAAACGTTCAATCAGCGACAATTATAGACCTATCAGCCTCATAACTTCTCTTTCGAAGATACTAGAGAAATTACCTTATAACCAAATTTTCTTCTACATTCAACAACATTCTGCATTACCTCCAGTTTGCATTTAGGCCCAAGCACTCGCCAACTCACCTGCATTCGTTTTTCTTAGATCGAGTTTTTACTCTTCTTGATAAATCACTCGAGGCTTTGCTTTTATTTATTAACCTTACTAAAGCATTTGATAGCGCTTCTCATAAAATACTGATAACCAAATTGAAATACTTGGGGTTTTCATCCCATGCAACAACTTTATTGAAATCATACTTAACCGATCGTCGTCAATGTGTTGAAGTGGATGGTGTTTTATCTTATGAGAGTGTTCTACTTAAAGGAGAACCTCAGGGGTCTAACCTTGCTCCAATCTTGTTTTCTCTTTTCATTAATGACCTTCCAAAATGTAATGAAGTAACTCAATTTCTTTTATTCGCTGATGATATTACTGCTATTACACCCATTTCAAATATGAATTCATCTTTGTGTTATATTGATCAATTTATGGACCCGATCAAAAATTGGTGTAAGATAAACTTTTTGCAAGTTAATGAAAAAAAACAAAAGCAATGTTTTTTTCAAATAAAAGAAGCAAAATAATTAGTTGTAATAAAATTGATATTGTTGGTGAATTTAATCTATTAGGGTTGAGAATAAATCAAAACTTAAATTGGAATAGTTATATAAACTTCTTGGAAACTAAGAAACTTACCATTTATAAAAGTCTTTTCCTTTCACACGGTTATTATAGTATCATAAACTGGAGTTACAGTGATATCACAAAACTCGTTGAGATTCAAAAGAAATCGATAAGGTTAATTTTTAATCAGCCCTATTTCGCTCATACATCATACTTTTTCTATACTAACAATTTACTGAAGATAAATGACATATACTATGTACAGTTATCGATTTTCACATATAAACTTTTTTTAAAAAACTTGTTGCCCAGTATTTTCAACTCTTGGATTCTGTTTAATAGTGAAGTCCAAAAATACTATCTTAGAAATATGAATAGTTTAGTTTTAACAAGAACAAAACTTTTCTCCACCAAAAAATCTTTAAGGATAAGGATAATAATCAAACATTGGAATGATTTTCTTGTAGAATTCTGTGAGAGTTTTCAAGATGTCAATAAAGAAAAAAATTATTAATGAATATGATAAATTATGCCCCATTAAAATTGCTACACACGTAATAAATGTATATAACTGATTCTTGTGTATGTTTCATTTCCTATTAAAAGAATCAGGGCCACATGCCTTAAAAAAAGTAGGGAAGCCCTAGTCTTACACTGCATGATTCTCCAATATTTTTTCTATGTGAATCCAGTAAAAAATTAAAAATCTCTTATCATGCAAAACAAGATAGGTTTTTAGTAGGCAAAGTTAAAAATTGAACACACCAAGAGGAAGATAATTTGTTCAAAAATTGCTTAACTTTATTATAAATTTTAGGCTTTTTTATGCACAAAATTTATTTTACTAAAAATCAATCTACTCACGTTGGCTAATAATGAAAAGAATGCTGAGCATGATTTATATCAACAGAAAGTGATACCTATGGTTATAGAAAAGTGAGATATAACATAATTACAGACTATTAATAGTACCATTGTATTTCACAAAGGGTCAACTTGTTTTTGTGAGAGCTTATAAAGTGGTTCCCAACCAATACTGGGCTTCGTAACGTCAAATGGGGTTGCCAAGAGCTCAAAATAAAAACATCCAATTTTTAATACTAAGAGTTTTTTAGAATATAGTCACATGTTGGTTGAGGAATAGTGAATAATTTCTTATCTATTTTTAACAAAGATAAATAATTTGTATAATTTGTGTTTGTGTATGTATGTATGCAGGTATTTTTAATAATTGGATAGGCCACAGAGGCCATTGGCCTATGGCTCCTCATGCTGCAGGGGCCGATGGTCGTGATTGGAAATATTATTCAACTTGAACTGAATTTTCTGGTTAAAACTTAGTTATGTTTTTTTTTGAAAAAATTGTTTTCTTATTTCTATTTTTCAATTTTTTTTCTAAAAGCAAGTTTTAAAAATGGAGGCTTTATATCTTTTCGCTGCATTAGATTTAAAATTATTTATATTTTAAATTTTCTTTTGAAAAACTTTGACACTTAAATTACTAGATTTGTCACTGAGTATTATTGCTTTTTTCGAATAATAAATTTTTACTTAAAATTTTTTATCTTGGTTTGCATAATATAGAATATTATGTCTTTCAAGAGAAAGTATCTAAGTGGAGCACAAAGGAGAAAATTAATAGAAACGGAAGCTTTGAAAACCATAGCACTTCCTAAAATGATATCATTTATAAAAACTAAATTTAAGGAAAATCCACAACATTGTACCATCGATAAAGAATTTCAAAGTGAGATAGTCAATGATAAAAATTCTGAGGATTCGCAATATATATTTAGTCAATTGGAAATAGAAGAAGCACCGTGTGTAATACAATCTTCACATAAATTGTTACACTTTGCTCAACCGATAGAATCTAATGAACAAGTCAGTAGTGCTGCTTTGTACGCACCAAATGGTCCAGCTGATTGGCACATAATCGATGATAAATTTGTTGAATATATGGTTAATCATCCTCCTAATCAAAACATTGAGCAAAGAGACTTTACAAGTTCTTCAAGAAGGATCTTTGAAGGTGAAAAGGAAAGAAATAGATATGTGCCATTGTCTTTATTTACACGTAAGATGACAAATGGTGAAAAAGTCAAGGAAGAATGTCTTGTGCATTCTCTAAAGACTGGTGATGTATTTTGTGTTCTATGCGAGCTATTTAGTAAACAAGTCTCAATGTTTACAAAAGGGTTTTGTGAGTAGACTTGCAGAGCATTTGAGTAAGTATTGTATAGGTATTAGTGGATAGACTTCATATATGTCAAAACCAATCATAAATATAAACTTAATGGTTGAAGATATTCACTCAATTATTATAAATGAGATTAAACAATCCAAATATTATTCAATCATTGGTGATTCTTCCCCTGATGTTAGTAATGAAAAATCGCTTTTGCCTCCCTAAAAACATTACTTGTTATAAATTGATGTATAAAAATAAGGATGCAATATGCCTTAAAATATTGAAAACTTGTAACGAAATTCAAAAGTAATAAGTATTTTAGATTAAAGTGATTTAGGGAGGCAAAAGCGATTTTTCATTCTTCTATTTTTTACTTTCTATAGTTGTTTGCTGTTGTCTATTTCATTCAACATATTTGATATAAAAATAACCGAATGAAGTCTGGAATTTGATAATTAATTAACACAAAAAGTGGATGGAATAAAAAAATAAATCATTCTAAACTAGTCTTAAATTTAAACTAGCATAGTATGTCATTCAATCTTCAATATTACGGGAGTTAATTTGCCTCCAAATAATTTTAAATCACTTCTTCACTATATCATATGTATATTCAAAAAGTGCGAAGGAACGAGTTTGGCCTAATGCTTGATTCGATTAAATCCGGTTCTCTCTCTCTCCGGGGGGGGGTGTGTGTGGATGTGTGTTGGTGTGTGTGTGTGTGTGTGTGTGTGTGTGTGTGTGTGTGTGTGTGTGTGTGTGTGTGTGTGTGTGTGTGTGTGTGTGTGTGTGTGTGTGTGTGTGTGTGTGTGTGTGTGTGTGTGTGTGTGTGTGTGTGTGTGTGTGTGTGTGTGTGTGTGTGTGTGTGTGTGTGTGTGTGTGTGTGTGTGTGTGTGTGTGTGTGTGTGTGTGTGTGTGTGTGTGTGTGTGTTTCATACCCTTTTCCCCTGAATTGTAGTTTGATGTGCAAAAGGAGTGGGCTAGTAATTTAATTTATAATTCATTTCAGATTTTTTAGTGATGTCCAGAAAGCCATTGTACAAAGAAAATTTTCTTAGCACTCGATTTACGTGTCTCATTGATCCTTCGATCAAGACTTCCTGTTCTGTAATAGACTGGAGACAACAACAGGAGACGATCTTTTCCGTTGGTTGATAGTTTCATCAAAGAAAAATGGGATCAGTGCTACACTGTGTGCTTGGATGGAGCTCCTGCAGTGCTTGAAGCACATCAGGGTTTGACTGCCAGAGTAAAACAAGTTTAGTCAACCCCACAGTGATAGTGACTCATTCCTTGCTCCACCGAGAAACCTTTTGAAAAATTTCATTTGAGCTTAACACTATTTTATACAAAATGTTATTCAAATATTAAATTTTATTAAATCACCAGCATTGAATTCAAGGCTGTTTGTCAGATTTGATCAGAATATGAATATCTGCTCTACTTCTCTTCTGTCAGGTGACTGTCCCAAGGAAAAGCGCCTCAGAGGGTGGTTGACATGCGTGCAGAAGTTGAATTCTTCTTAGAGAAGAAACATGTACTCGCATCACGGTTTACAGAACTGAGGTGGTTGCTTTAAACTAGCATAATCCTACAAGCATATTTTCAGAGTTGAATTTGCTGAATATGTCCATGCAAGGAAAAGATATGACTATAATCTCTGTGTCAGAAAAGTTCATGGCTTTCAAAGCAAAGCTTGGAAAGGAACGATTAAACTAGCAAAAACTGAGTCATTTTCATTTTGAACATTTTTCTGGAAGATGAAAAAGGCCTCATTTCTGGCCGTACAAAGTATCATTGTTGGGCATCTTGAGAAATTGAGTGATGAGCAACTAAATTAGTGGATTCGCTGTCAAATTTTGAGAAATATCATCGGGGTCGCCTAAAAAGGTTGGGAACCACTGGGTTAGTACATCACATTCACAATAAAAGTTCCTATAGCAAAGAGGTCATTATTCATTTAGGATTAATACTACAATAATGTTATAAGACCACACACCCAAATAAGAATGCAATAACGTATAAGTTTGTCTTCAACAAACATTTTCTTTCAAATTTACTTTTTTTAGTATCTCTGAAATTTTACGTGGACCCATGGGTGTCCACCTTGACCCCATTGGAAAACCGTCTCTACTGTAGGTCTTCTTCGATTTGTCCATATCTTTTTCCGTTTTTAATGGGTGCCTGTTATCATTAAATAGTGATTAATGAAGAAATTAGTGAAGTTGAGTTGCGTAGCGGAAACGTGTGAGTAGGAAACCAACATTTATCTCACCCATAAATAAGAGCAATCATTTTCCAAAAATTTTTGAGAGATACATTTTAAGGATGTCTAAATCTTTGTAATTATTATTAGCATAAAATTTTAAAATTATTATTATTATTCAAGTAAAAATGGGGTGTGATGTTTTTTATACTAAAAAGGGAGCAGATGGAGAGAGGATACGATTTTTTCAATGTTAATTTTGTTTTGCCTTTTATAACACACTGTAGTTTTTTTTATCACACCCCGACCGACAGTGCCCGTGTTAAGCCAATATTTTTTAGAGAAGGATTGCTTTAAAGGAACAAAAATTTTTATCAGCCATATAACATATATATATAGGTACTTTATCTATAAATATAAAAATTTCAATATTAAATAAAATTCTATTTACTACTTCAAAGAATTAAGTATTTCTAAAGACTTTGAAGACGCAAGTAAAAATTTATTAAATGTTTTTTTTAATACTGTTTTCCTTCTGTGAGAACGATCAGCGAATCTTTTTTGCTTGTCAACATTGACTACGTGTGAGGAGAAATTTTTTCTTCAAAGTTGAAAAACTTCTTTCACACGTTGAAGTGTTGCAAAATGGAATTAACGCCTTTATGATTTGCTATTTCAATAATGAATGATTTTGTTCGCATTATTAATTGAAAATTTTGACTTACCAGTTATAACGAAATTCGTTCCTACAGACATGCTTTTATTTTCTTTGTTATGAGGATTTTGTTGTAACAGTATAATTCGTTATGAGTAGATATAGTTCCTTGTTTCGAAGTTAATTAGAGATAGTATTTTCAGAAGTTCATATAGAGATAGTATTTTAAAGAGGTTCGACTACATTGATTAGTCTATCTATTTTTTCAACATATTATCTATATTATACGCTCTATTTCGCAATCTTTTAAAGATATTGTTCTTTCCATAACTTGTTGAAATATTTCTTGTTCATTTCATTGCATAAACATTTCAACACAAAAATAAAATTCTTTAGTAATGATGCTGCCTTTAAATCCATTCTGTTAATGAAAAGAGAAAAATAGCGTAGATGCAAGAAACTCGTGTTGGATTCGTGCAATATGTTCCGAAAATCGAAATCTTATTCATGACATCAGTCTGTATTTCTACAGTTTACCATTCTCTTATTACATAAGAAGCTGTTTGAATGTATGTTTTGGCCATTTTTGTAATTTGCTCAACTTAGAACCAACAAGTCATCATTTCTCCGTGAATATCTTCACAAGATAAATCCCAAAACACATACAAATCCACTCTGTCCAGTTTGCAATCAACATCCACACAACACTCATCATTTATTTAACTGCCCACATATTTTTTCTAGCCATATGTAGAAGCCTGCAAAGAGCCAGCAGTACCTTATGGTGGATTTTTGCGGGTTGGCTAAAATTACACTGGTTTATCGCTGCTGCTGCGAAAGTGTAACAAAAGTCTACACTTTTCCCTGAGTGCTTTTATGGAAATACTTTCTCAGTTTAAACAAAGCTTTATTTTGAACTGATAGATTATACTCATATAGAGATAGTATAATCTAGGGGCTAACAACAACACGCTGCGTAAAATGAAAAAGGTGTTTCTATGAATGGAAAACAAATATGCATTTTACTTATTGTTCAAATCCAATATACTTTTGAAAATTTGAAATCAAGTCTCTTAATTTACTAAAGTAAATTTAAATAATATTTATATTTTTATATGAATAAAATTTTACTTTTCTTTTATCAATTTTTCGAATAAGTTTAATATTAGTCAAGTCTTTCAATGCTAGAAGGAGTTAAAGATGAAGTAGAGAAGGAAATAATAAAAAAATACAAATGAATGAAAAATTCCGTGCTTGAAAATATAGATTCGTAAATTTACCTTCCTTCTCCTTGTCTTGATCATGAATTCTCGCGCAAGAGCGGGCGCAGGCTGGGACTCTAAAGGCTTTATCTCTATTGACTTGTCTAATGGGTCACCAGGCACAATCTAACAATGTCATATTTGAAAAATGTAATATAAACACTACATAAAGCATACACAGATGAAGAAAAAGTAAACACGTTTTATTTGTGAGGAAGAAATCCGGGGTTCACTTGCCTATTTTTTGTTGTTGAAATGACATCTATAATAATGAATATAACAGAAGAGCGAGCTGTCATATTATGTATTGCTCTCCGGAGAACGACTCTTGTGGTGAAGATGAAAGGAAAGGAATATTAAAAAAATACTCAGATTATGATTACATCTTCGCCACAAAAGCTGTTCCCTTCGCTTTCTGCTTGACTTGGATTGAAAAAGACTCACAGAGTCGAAATATTCTTTTTTATAAGGATTCGTCATACTATCCCTTTATATTCCTAGCTTATAATTAATATATTCCCATTTTCATAAATAATATAAATATCAAACACGAACATGTAGAATTATATAAGCGAAACAAATAGATGGAATTTTAATAAAGATATCATAGATTCCTGCTTCAGAAAGAGCGTATTTGAAGATTCAACACGGGTGTGAAATCAGGATTAGTCAGAGTATACTAAAATTTAAGTGTCGAAGTCGATTTTTTTTACAAAAATTTTATTCTTGTAAGGAGGCTTTTGTAAGTTGACTCCAGAGATTCAAGCGCATGATAGAATGCCATTATTATATAGGAAGCTTGAGCGTTGTTTTATAGTGATTGATGGTGATTTAGTGACTATTTTAAAGAAAAATAAAAATGGTGTAATTTTTCATCAAAAAGCGCAATAAGCACAACTTTTATTATAATATTAATAAGGAAGTTTCAATTTTGTTACTAAAATCCATTATTATTTCTGAATAATTATTCGTTTGGGTCAATTCGTTCAATTACTCAATTTTCAAAAATTGTTTGGTAAATTTTGTAATAAAATTTAGTGATTTAAAATATGTGTCAATATTATAATTTTATTAAGAAAAAGCTGTATATAATTACTAATTATATAAGCTTTCAATAAATTTTAGAATAGGCAAATAAAAAATATCATAAGAAGGAAACAAAATGAAAAAATAAATAACTAAAAAAACAAAAATACCTGCCAATGACTGAACACAGACATACAAAAAGCCTGACCAAACGTATGAATCCTTAAATCTGTTTCAAAGCCGAACGAATCAATTGCAGGAATATATGCTTTTATCGTGTACAGAGGGGAGCCAGGAATCGGCTGATCTTGAGTCACATGGCCCCTAAACAAAAAACGTTATTCTGATTCCAATTACCAAGCAAATTAAAGAATAATAATTTAACAAACTAAACATTTTACATATGAATTTCCTTCAAATCAATCTGATACATCTAGATAAAAATCTAGATTTTTCGGTATCGGGAATTTTTTATTGTTCACTGATTTTATCAGCCGAACCGATAGGCAAATTAAAGTTATACTAGAGCTATAAAGAGTAAAAGAACCGTTGTATTTTATGCATAGCGCTTTGTACATGCAATAGCATTTGAATGAAAACTGCCTTTTTGCTCACAATTTGGCGTAAAAAATATACTAAATTAAAAAAATATATACTAGTTAGGAATCGTTCACGAATAGCATCAGTCAATTTTCTTTCCTTTTTGTCCCCCTTTCAAAACTTTTGAACATCTATATTTATACTTTATATAACATAGGATGTCAATTCTTTTATCTCCCCCCCCCCCCCCCCCCGTTTAGTTTCAGTAGACAAGTTTACTCTTGTAGAAGAAACAAATGAGAAAGAACCACGTAAGAAAAGCTCATAACAGTAAAATTTAGTATTTTTCTTAATGAATGTTATAATTTATTAGAGAATTTTATTATGATAAAAAAACACATTAATAATTTCAGATTTTTTTGACAAATGATGTTATTTTTTATTTATTTTCTCCATAATTGGTGTCTATTCAAGAAAATTGAGTACCGCTAACCGATTCAGCATACTTAAAATGCGTAGTGTATCTGTGTTTTAAGCGTTAGTATTCTTAACAATTTTTAGATAGGTGATGTCAATTTTGATTGATTTTCTTCATGATTGATAAGTTTCTCTGAAAAGTGAATATATTACGAATCGATTCAGCATACTTGAAAATGCTAGAAAATACCTGTAAAGTTCAAAAAAGCACATTTTCCTTGAATTTTAAGAGGGTGTAGAATCTCCGACAGTTTTTCTTACTTTTAAAGAAGGTTTCAAGTTTTTGGATGAATAGAAACCATTTACTACCTTTACAGGGATGATGATGAAAAATAAGCGAAAACAATTGGGCTAAATTTAGGGTATGCTTTATTGCCTATTTCAAAATATCATCAGTTTAAACTTAAATGTACTAAGATCGAATAATGTTTTATTAAACTAATTAAATAATGCCTTTATGTCATTTTGTCATAAAAAGGAAAACAATTTAAAAAACCAGATACTCTAGTTAGAATTTGGATTTTTTGAGACAAAGAATATTTAAAAACTTGAAAGTAGAACCTTTAAAAGAAAAGAGTAAATTTACCTGCGCTTTGCGAGAACAGTGTAAACAGCAGAAACGCAATCAGCGGGCGCGTGCACTTGAACGAAGAAGTATGGTTCCATCAAACGTGGAGTGGCCATGAGGAATGCTGAGTAGGCTACACGCCTGGACGTTGGAATAATCTGACCTCCACTACGGTGAAGAGGTTCGCTGGCTATCGTCGCGTCCAAAAGTTTGAATTTGACATTTCTAATGGCTACACCACAAACAAAAAGTATCATATTAGTTTGGAAAATGCTTTCTTCAATTTTATTGCCCTCTTGCACACTTAATTAAGTCTAAAAGCATAATTTTAAAAGTCTGTCTCTTCCCTTCTTTCAAAACAAAAGATATCATATCTAAAATTTATATCCAATTTTTATACTGATGAAGCCAATTATGAGAATTTTGAACTAAAGTGACATTGAATTTGCTACAAAGAAAATGAGTTTAATAAATAATAATAATTAAAGCAGTAATTAAGGTTAAAAGTTTACACAAGAAATTATTTATATTAAACAATCTCTGTAGTTTGGCCCAAGAGAATTTAGAAAATTAATTCTCCGAAAACACGGAAAGACTAATTGATATTTAGAATAAATTTTTAGACAGTTATTTAAGTATAAATAATATTAACTATTTTTTTTAGTATTTTTTCATTAGTCTTTACTTTTAGCTAATTATTTTGTTTATCTGTTAACTAATTAGAATTTAGTAAATATGATACGATAGATCACTCCTTTAAAATGACGAAATATGACTAAATATAGCATCTATTTTTCAAAAATAATGCTACATATAACAATAAAACGGAATCATAATTTCTACATAAATCTTTTCAAGTTTATAAGAGATTCAATAGCAACATAAAAGTGAATGAAAAACTATTCTTTTTTTAATAAAAAATTAAATCAAACAATAAAAAGGAAAATCAATAAGCTTACAAAAAAGCATATATTGATTACTAGGATTTGTTAATTTCCGATTTCAAAACTATTCTACATTAATTGAAAGTACGGCTGATTTAACGTATTTTATGTATGTCTGATTTAATTCCATTCAAGACAAGAGTTTGTTTGTGTTTCCTTTAGGAACATTGGTACTAAATGCGTTAATTAATTGATACAAGATATATTTATTTTAAATTATTTTTTATTTTTTCTATATCAAATCAGAATATTAAATCTTATGTTTAATTTTATAAATATTGTTGCGCCAGAAAGAAGGAAAACTAACGTGCCTAGTTTCCATTGATTACTTTCCACTGTAGATAAAACAAAACAAACCAAATTTTCTAACCTTACTAATGAAGGGATACTTAAATTTTTTTTAATTAGGGTCTTGTTATTCAAGACAGAACAAACTACAAATTCCCAAAAACTCATATTTGAAGGAAGTGTATCCCAAAAGTGCAGCCTTTTTTCATATAACATACTAGTGGGACACAAAGCTTGAATATTTATGGCGCTAATTTTTAACTCGATGTACTCATTTTTTTATATAAGTTATATAAAGATAATTCTATAATCTTTTCAACGATGAGTTATTGTTAGGATAAAGGAATTAATGTTATGATGGTGAAGTAGAAAAAGAAAATAAAGAATTAAGAGATAAAAGTATTTATGCCGATATGCGCTCCTGTAATATACCTACTTACATGCATGTCAACTATCGCGATTTTGGCGGGATTATACCGATTAAGGGATAAAAATTTTAGGCAAATTCTGATTTTAAAACTTAAATTTTTTTTTACAAATTAAAATCAATAACTTTGCTATTTTATAAAAATCTATTTCCAAATCAAATACTAAGTGTGAAATAAGTATGTTAAATAAGTGTACATAAACTCTGTGATCTACTCACAACAAAGATTAACACAACCTGTTAACACATGTCAAAGTCTCCTAAAAAGCGTCTTTGGCGATTGAGCAAGTTAGAAATTCCAATTTAAAAAACCGGGAAAATGCCAAGGATGGATTTTCCGAGAGTGATGTAGAGGCCTCTGAATTTTTAGCCTTTCATATAAACAAAATAAAATATAAGCCGCAAAACCTCAAGCGCCATTCCTAAACTTTTTTTTTACCTAAATCCATCTAGTATAGAATAGAAGAGACAAAATTGAAAAGAATTCAATTTTTAGTTAAAAGGGATTAGAAAGTTTGCGTACAATATAGAGACTTACGTTGATCACACAAAGGCCCTTCTCGACTTCCCCATTGAAATCCTTGCACGATGTGATCTTTCACGGTGACCAATAAATTCTTATCAACTTCAGAAGGAAGAGTATCGTCTAGTAGTATGTTGCAACCAGTTTTTGAATCAGGACCAAAGGCCCATATTGATCTCGCGGCTAATAAATCCCAATCATATTTAGTTTGAAAAAAGTCTCCAATCTTTTTGCGATCCCAGGACATTTGAACCACCTCATTTTCAATGTCTTCAGCTAGACCCTTTTCAAGAGGCTCAGATATCATTGTCAATTTATTCTTTTTATTTGGCGTTTCGGAGAAACACTTCAAGGAGGATGTTTCAATAACAGTTTCACAAAAGGAAACAACAGGATCTGAAACTTTAATATCGATTTCTGAGTACATCTTTCGTAGGTCATGCATAATACAGTCTAGGTACAGTTCTCCTGTTCCAAGAACGATGTGCTCACCAGATTCCTCCACTTTTGTACTGACTAAAGGATAACTTTTGTTTATCTTTCGCAATCCATCAAGCATTTTTGGCAGTTCAGAAGGATTCACAGGCTCTACAGCTATTTTAACAACCGAGGTAGTATTGAATTTCAGGGGATAAAAAGTAAAAACGTCTTCTTCTAGAGAAACATCTGTAATTGTAGCAGTTTTCACTATTGGTTCATCCACACCTTCCATTCTAAAAAAGTATTACACATTCATTAAATACTGTTTAATTGAGAAAAGGTATAAAAAAAAAGCGTACAGAATCCAGTTTCCCGCGGAAACTCTGCTTATTTCCACTTTGTAGCGAGAATTGAAAATCCAGACTCTTCCCATCGTTAAAATCCTTGAGTCTTCTTCATCGGAAGGAGTGTAATTCTCCCCCAGAATTTTCACTTGATGTCTCTTAGCGTGTAAAGTTCCACTGAAGACACGACCAAACGCATTAAACGTGGTAGCATCTTGTGTGGGATATAGTTTAGTGACGTGAATAATTAAATTTTTATCATTTTCACAATTTACCATTGATGTAACTATTTTAGAATCGTAAGTTGGACCAGAATACAAATGTTGAATCTTGTTTTTTGCATTCTCACGCGGTGAAGGAATGTGAGTTACACACATTTCAACAAAACCAGAATGACTTTTAAAGAATTTAGTGAAAACGACTTTCAGAAGTGGTCTAATATTTAGTGTAGACTCGTGAGGAGTGATTTCTATGCCAATGTTGTTGCAAAGAGCGTCAAGATTTGTATCCACGTCTCCAACTATCAAAGAAAATATTTTATATATTGGCTCTAAGACAAAGTCCACAAATGATCTGAAAGCCGAAGCATTTGGAGGTTTTTTCGTGAACTTTCTTGTCTTCTCGTTAAAGTAAACATCTCCCCAAAGAAACTTTGAAAATTCGCTCTCTTTAAGAAACTTAGCTGATCCATTGTGAGAATTGATGTAGATGCGCACGAATGATTGTAGGGAGAAAGAAAAGCCAAACTTTGAAGATGCAAAACAAACATTTCCTTTAAGAGGTGAGAAGTATTGGGTTTCGGGAAATTCACTATATGTACTATAAGTAATAATAAAAGTTAATTAAAATGCAAAGTAGACGTTGATTTACAGCGGTGTATGGTTTTCACTAAAAATGAAAAACAGCAAGCATGGAATACATTATATGTAAGCAGAAACCACTACCCCTACCCAAATAAAACCAGAGAACTTTTTCAAAATGAAACAAATAAGTGCTGATAAAGTATTATAAATTTGTAGTATTCCAATGAATAAAAAAATCAGGTATTTTTATATTTAGGCTTGTGAGCCCAAAAATAGGCAACTCAAAGGATGTTTGGGAAAAAATGTTGTAACAAACTAATAAATTATTCCATTAACCCTTTTGTTGTGACAAAAATCGGAAGTGTAGAAATGTACTTAGCAAAAATAATGAAGATAATAAAATATCTCATTTTAAATAAGAACATATTAAATTCAATACCAAGAGTAAAGGATAGAACCTGTGAAGAATAAAGGTAAATTTGAGATAAAAATTCTGTATACGCAAATGGTAAACCTTCATTTAGAAAGTAATACAACAAATTGACGCTATACTTAGAGTTTTTAATAATATTTTCAAAATTTCATGAATGTATTGGATATGCGATGCTAAAGAAATTATAAACAACAAAATTTATGGCCTTCGCATGCCTATATGTCGCCCCAAGGCACAAGTTTCAGTCTCCCAACCCTCCCCCCCCCCCCCCCCAGTGCAAAAAATCATGGCACATCAGGACCGAAGCTTTAGTTCTTTTTGTATTTGCATCTACTGCAAAGGAAAAAATCATTTATATACACTTGTATCATACAAATGCTATATTCTAATATGCTATAATTTATATACATCACGAATCGATAAGCTTATGACGTAGAAAATGTAAAAGAGCTAAAAATCTTTGCCAGGCTCAAATTATTCGCTTGGTCAGGTTACCCCTCCCCCTAGTAAATCAATTCTCAAATACATTTTTCATAGTGTTTTTAGCACTAAGCCTGATGTTTGTCTATGATAATTCATCATGTTTTTAACTTAATAAATTGATTGATTCAAATTGAATATATATAAAAAGATTCAAGTTAACCGTGCACGACTTAATTTCTTATGAGTAAAAAAATATAACTGCTAGTTAAGAACAAGTTCGTAGCTATTAGCTAACTAAATAATATATTTGTTTTTTTATACAAGTTTTAATAAATTAAAAGATTTTGAGAGGCATGACATATATATTATAATAAGAAAACTTTAAAATACTTCACACGCATACAAATGAATAAATTTTAAAGAGTTCAGAAAAAAACAAAAAAACAATATCGTTCCCAATTTCAACCCAACGCAACAAAATGGTTAATCGTTCACTTAAACAGATAAGCGAACCATAAAAATCTAAAAAATATTTCAAAATTCAAAAAAAGTTATGAGATATATAGTGCGAAAGCGAAAAATTAATGTGTCTTAGAACATGAGCATAGGATGTAATGTGAGTATAAACAAGATTACCTTATAATAGTATTCAGTTCATCAATAATTTGACGTAATTTGTAGTAGGTATCAGTTGGCGGAAGTTTGAGTTCTAGAATTAACCTATCAATCTTGTTGATGCACAGTGTTAGCGCTAACTTCTCTGCTATCGCATGCTTGATCAGTCTCTCTGTGTTTAACATAACACCTTCAGACGCATCCACTACCAAACAAATACCATCAGCCAAGCGCAGAACAGCTGTAACCTAAAAGTTAATACAATAAATGTCATAAATAACCATTATTTTTGTATAATCAAATTCAAAAATTAAAAAAAATTTACCCATATCAATAAAAAAAATTAATCAACATAAAATCATAACTTCTTTTTTTATTAAAGATGAATACTTTCAAATTAGCGCAATTAATCAAAAAAGTACAACGTAGTTAACGATTATACAAAGACAAACAAACAATGACTTTCAAATTTAGGATAAAATGCATATTATATAAAAAATGAAAGAAATATTCAAAAAAGATTTATTTAAAGACAAAGATATTTAAGTTTGTTTGGTATCAAGAATTAGACATGTTGAAACTATATCTATTGTCAACACACAAAAACGGTGGCTTTGTAACATGTCAATCAAGGCTGGTATAAATAGCACGAGTAGCGATTCACTTGTAGTATTTTAAGTGCAAACATAAACTTTATCAAACAAATATCATAAGACGATCGTAAAGTAAAATGACCTAAAGAGTGGAATGAAAACCGAACTGACCGGTTCGATTCTTAACTGAGGCTCCATGAAAGTCAGCGAAATATTACTAGGGATCCAGGAAAGTGAGTAATTTTTTCATTATAGTAAATCAAATGACATCTCATCATTAATTGATTAGCCTAAATATCATTTAATGATAAGGATAGCAAGATAAAATTTAAAGAATGATTTTAAATCCTTTGTACGCATCTTTTCTACTCACATTTAAACAAAATACGCAGATAAGTTATTCAATATATCTATTCTGTAGCAAGATTTTCAATTCATCTACGTTAACTTATTCAAAATACTAGATGACGTAATTATATTATGTGCTATTAGTTTGGTATTGATAAATTACTTCATCAATTAACACTTTTTATATAGTGGTGTTCTGACTAACCGTAGATTTTCAAAAAATTATTTAGAGAAATTGAATTTATAAATAAGAGATGCTTATTTCAAGAGTTTTTTCGAAAGAGTTGACCTTTTGGACGTTGATCAAGAATCCTGAAGGATTTTTAAACTTTATGATGAGTTCGTGATTTGAACCAAAACCTAAATTCATAAAACAAGTCGACCACAGCGCACTAAAACAAGATGCAACGACAAAGAATAAATGATAAGAATACTTCATCGGAAAAATTGACATGGCCTGGAGTGTCAACTAAATTGAAAAGATATGACTTGTCTTTGATGTTTTGAAGTATGATGCTGACAGGCATAGATTTAATGCTGATTCCTCGATCTTGCTCAGTTAAAAGTGAGTCTGTGAAGCGTAACTAAAAAAATAAATCCTAAATTTTATCTGATATAATTGCCGAAAATAAGATAAATTAAAAAAAAAATTCTATTTAAATTAATTCAAAAATTTAAGTATAACATTTTTACTATTTTTATTATAAATAGCTAAAAAGGCAAAATCATGGCAACTATCTTACTCCCACCTCTCCCAATCATTTGCCCCTACCCCTTTAAATTTTTCTTCCATTGACCTTAAATAACTAAATCTCTGGTTGTAATCCATACACTAAGTTCAGCTCCTATATTAAATTTCAGTTTTTTTCTAAACAATCCCTTTGACCACTTAACAAAAAATAACTTAAGGATAGAATTGAAAATAGATTTTGTAAACTGAAAGTGTAGAATATACTCAACATGAAGCTTTGCTTCTAAATACGCAAAAAGAAAAATTGTTTTACGAGATCTATAAATTTGTATGACGCAGATATAGTCCCGCTACGTAAACACTTTTAAAAGAAAAAAATTAGAAAAAATTTTGGAAACCACTTTTTCAGTAGATTAATTAAAAATATTTAAAATTAATAAATATAGATTTTGTAATGTTATTACTATTAGCCATGTAAAAATTTGATAAACCAATAAAATTTGTGAAATTTATTGAAGTAGATAAAGAATAGCAGTGAAGTCATATGTAGAAGATTTTATCAATGCTGCGTAGAAAGATGAATATAATCCTTAAATTGGTACTGATTCGAATGCTGTTGATAATAGTGTTTAGATAGTTGTGTTCATGCATATATCTTTTTTCCTATGAAGAAGGAAGTTTCTTGCCGAAGCTGGTTACGATATCTATATCTCTTAAGATTACTACAATAAATCCAGCAAATTATATATCTTAAATATTGGAAAGTTCATACAACTAAGAAATCAGATATAGAGCTGCCTGCTCCATCAAAAATGGTAAGAATTCTTTTCTAATAAATTTTAAGTACAGCATATGATAAGCAAATATGATGCTAAGACTGTTTGTAATTTATATACATCACGAATCGTTAAGCTTATGACGTAGAAAATGTAAAAGAGCTAAAACCCTTTTTTTTGATAAGTTCAAAACACATGTTAAATCATTCAACTCGTTTTGATCAAATTTTTTGCAAAGTGGATCGCTGCTCTCTTCAACATTACTTAGATCTTCTATAAGAAGTAGTTCTTTAAAAACGGGCACTTGAATTTCAGCTGAATGAGGCATTGGTCTTATAGCTGACGATATATTTGGATATTCTATTTTAATTTTTTTTTTTTTGTTGAATCCTGATGTTTTCACTGAACAGAAATAACAGTCAGTAGAATGATTTTTCTTCCCTCGCCAAACCATGGGGATACCAAACGGCGTCTTTCCATGTGTTCCTTTAATCCACATCCGTAAATTCTCGGCACACTATTTACACACTTTGTGAGGAGCCCATGCCTTTTCTTGATCACCAAGTTTTACTTTAAAATACGCAAGATATGCTTGTTTGACAAGACACTAATGTTTACCCTATGACTTGGAATAGTAAAACTACCACATATATAACAGAAAGAGTTAGTATTGTTTAGATATTTACGTTGAGACATAGCAGGAGCAGACATGATCTAAAACCATAAAAATATTTATTTTTAAATAAAACACTAGGCTAAATACTTACAAGTTTTAGAAAAATCTGTATTGAACAAAATAAAAATTATAATATGATATAAAGAGATTGATGAAAAAACTATAACAAATATTTTGAATTTGTACTATCTTAGCTTTCTGTTTACACATGTTGTTAGCAGTACTGACGTATTGACAGCTGCGCACATTTTTCACTGCATTGTCTCAATTGTGACCGCATAAATAAGATAAAAAGACATTATAATGATATCATGATCACAATCAAGATTATGTAGCAAATTGTTATCAACTGACAAATTAACTAGTGAAATTTTGCTTATTTGGTAAATAAGCTATTGAAAAAAAACTTGACGTGCTAAAAAAACTAATTACAGATTCAGAATCAGCATGTCAACTTTAGTCTAAATAAGCTTAAAAATTTAAATCAACAAAAAAAATTTTTAAGTTGTTCCCCAGTGAATTTATTCTCTATAATCTAGGTTGTTTAGTATAGACTTTTTCCTTTATGAGTAGAAACAATTTGCTCTTTTCTTTTAGTAAAAATATGATTTTGATTGATCTTCCTCTACAATAGTTTGGCACTACCCAAGAATAAGTATAGAATGAATTTTTTTTTTGAAGAAACAACAATAAAAACCAAAAAAACGAGGAAAGATCTGTGGAGTAGTTACACAGATTTCATTTTAAACTTTGATTTTTTAAACAAGAAAATTTTATCAAAATGAGAATTTATATTGCTCATTATTTTAGTTAGAATTTAAAATGATTTGAACACTTTTTATATCATCATATATTTATTTGTTCATAAATTTTTCGTACTAAAACATTTTACTTCGATTTTTATACGTTACTTGACAATAAAATTTATCCGCTGTAAAAGATTTAAAAGTTAAGGCAAAATGATTGATTAACTTCTTTTCGAACTTCTTTCATTACACATGATATTTTCAATTTGTGATTAAGAACTTGATTAACTTTCAGTGTTTTCATTTATATTGAAATACACTATACAAAAAAATATACACAATATACAATTATGACAAAACAAAATATCATGAACCTTTTATGACTAAAATGAATCAATTATTTTACAAAGACTACAGATATCCAGGAAAAAATTAAAAATTAATAAACAGTGTTAAGATTAGAACTATATTTTCTTTTTGGTGCTGAAAGTGGCCCATCAAATTGGTGAAGGTAAGTACAACGATAAAGTAAAGGTAATTTATTGGGCACAACGTTAAAGGATTATAAATTTTCGTTGACAATCAGCTTTTTCAAAGTATCACTGTTTACTACAACAAGAACTCTCCTCGCTCTGAAGATTGTGGTTTTTTATTTGAAAAAGTTTATTGTCAGCGAAAATTTATAATCCTTTAACGTTGTGCCCAATAAATTACCTTTACTTTATCGTTGTATATTTTCTTTACTTATGTTTACTTACAAAAGAGATAGGAAAGAACTTTAAATATATGATAATGATATTAAGAACATTACATGCTTTTCAGAGTAACTGTGATACTCTGGATGTGTTTCTTCAATCAAGCAATCTAGGAAAGTTGTTTTGCCGTGAGCGAGGTGTCCAATCAGCGCTACATTTCTGATTAAATCCGGATGATCCATCAAGTCTGCCAGAAATTCTAAGTTGTATGTTGTTTCTGGAATGTAGTCCTTTTGATGCTGAAGCATGAATTTCTTTATCTTGACGGGGGCTATGATTGGCTCTAAAAAAGAGAGTACAACGAATTGTAGCCAATTAGCACGCGTTCAATTGCAAAAAAGAAGCACCAGTTAGCGCTTGCGTGTCTTCCTCTTGAACCACTGTTTCCACGTCAGGTCCGTAAATTTCTTGTGATGTTGGGTACAACTTTTTATCTTCATGAAGAACAACTTGATTGCTAACTTTTGAAACATCAAAGGAATCTTCTTCCTAAATAAAAATACAGTTAATTTATTTCATATTTGGCCTTTCCGGCATTGGTTTTGGGGAATTTTTTGAATCAATTTTCATATAACTTAAAGCAGAACATTTTTATTTCGTAGGTGACTGGCGACCCATTGTGGCTGAAAGGTTTAGAGTAGAATAAACAAGTTTTGAAAAATTAATAGTACAAAAAATTCAAATTCTAAAAAGGTATTTTCTATTCATTTATAAAATTTATAAATAAATTCCGTTTTAAAACAAAGAACTAAATAAATTATGTTCAAAAAATTACAAATATTAAAATACGCCAGTTAAAAACAGTATCATCTGAATTTTAAAAAAAGTTATAAAGTTAACTGTGTATAGGTTTTTTTTAATATGCATGCATAAAGACATTTTGCATAAAAAACCAATGTCAAGTAAAGGTAGAATATTCTTTTAATTCAAAGTTGATTGAGTGCTTAAAAAAGTATTAACTGATGAGTCCAAGAGTTGTTTTCAAGATCCACCGTTCTAACTTCTAATATCAAAAATTTGATCACACAAATTTGTCATAGTAAATAACAGCGGATTAATGCGAAAATCAAATAAAATGTTTTACTTCCTAATTTGAACTTCTATTGGAAAAAAATAAATAGCTAACTTTTTTTGTGATATAGCATATATCAATAAAACTAAAACTGTATAGTACTTGACTTCAGGGGCGCACATCCGGGGGCGAGGGGGGGACCCCCCCCCCCCCCAATGTGTTTTTGGGGGGGACAATCGACCCTTCCCCCCCCCTCCCAATAATTTTCTATAATAAGAGTTGCTGCTTGTTCATAAAAGATGTATGCAGACTTTCGAATCAATCAAACATCATGCCAAACTGCTCTGAAATTCCTATCGAACATATTTTACAGACACCCCCCACCACCCCCCCCCCCACCCCCCAAACCCTATCCCATCTTAACCAATAAATAAAAACATTAATAATAAATACAAAAACAAAACCCTAAAAAACACACTAAATAAAAAAAAAAAAAAAATAAAAAATAAAACATAAACAAACTAAAAAAATAAAAAAACAAAAAAAAAAACAAAAATAAAAAAAAAACAACAAAATACACCCAAACCACCCCCTATCAAACCCAAAAAACCCCAACAAAAAATAAAAAATAAAATAATAATAAAATAAAAAAAAAATAATAATTAAAAAAAAAAAAAAAAAAAAAAAAATAAAAAAAAACAAAACACCATTTAATAAAAAAAACATAAAAAAAAAAAAAACAAAAAAAAAATAAAAAACCCAAAATAAAAAAAATAAAAACAAAAAAAACAAAATAATATAAAATAAAAAAAAAAAAAATAAACACATAACAACCCCCACACAAAAAACAAACAAAACCCCAACATCAACAAACCCCAAAAAAAACCCCCTTATAAATAAAAATAAAAAAAATAAAATAAAACTAAAAAAATTAAATAAATCTAATATATAATAAAAAAAAACTAAAAAAATAATAAAAAAAAAAAAATAAAAAAAATAAATAAATAAAATAAAACTAAAATTTAAATTATAATAATTATTTATTCCAATAAAAAGTTTACCATCTTCATTCTTAAAGCGTAGGAACTATCTTCTGTCACCGTATCAGTTTCTTCCTCATTTTCATCATGATTGTTTGATTTGGAAGTTATTGCTTTTGAAGACGCTGACTTATTTGACATTTTATTGAAAACTGCTTCATACTCATCATCATCATCACTTTCTTCAACTTCATCCCCCAAATCTGGTCCAATGTAATTACCAAATTCGTCATACAAATCAGCTTCCATAAGTTTACAAATAATATCTAAAAATAAACAATTATAGAGGGTCAAAATCTTTCATTTTTCAAATAAAAATACATCAAATTATAGTTCTTTTATAAACGAAGAACTTATATAGAAAATGCAGGGGCGCACATCCAGGGGGGGCGAAAATGACCTTCGCTCCTCAATAATTTTCTATAAGTAAGAGCTGCTGCTTGTTTATAAAACATGTATGATGATCATGATATCTATGTATGAAGAATGGAGACTTTCAAATCAATCAAACATCACATGCCAAGCTGCTCTGAAATTCCTATCGAACATATTTTACAGACGATGGGTGAGATCTATATAATAATAATCCATTGCTTCAATATGCACACAATAAGTAAGCAATGTTTATCACAGTGTCTCCTCTTTTTAATATTTTTGAGCAAACACATGTTGATGATCCACTAGATTTTCTCATCTTCTGTCACAGTGATTCTATTTTTCCTTCTGTCTTCTCTGTTTTTCTCTTGCGCTTTCTCTGCTAAAACTCAATCATTCACTCAAGCTCTCTTCTTTCATTCAAGCCCTCTTCTCTTGTTAAGCCTTCCTATCTCATTCAGTTCTCTTCTCTCCAGTGACGTAGCTAGGCTGGGGCATGAGGGGCCGTGCCCACACTCCTATGTACCGCATGGTGCCCCCATGCAACTTATGCAATATCAGTTTTTGAAAATTTCTCCAATGAAAGGATCAAGAAAGTATACAAAATGTTGCTCACGTTTTTTGTTTTTAAATTGCCCCCCCCCATTAACTTTTTTCTGGTTACACCACTGCTTCTATCTAATTTGCATTTAGAGTTAAATTAAAATAGTTTCCAATTGTTACAATTTTATATTAATGAATATTGTTAGACTCGCGCTAAGAATTTTTTTCAACAAAGGTCATTTAATCTTTATCACTACGTTTGTTACATTTGAAACTTTTATTTTTTCGAGTCAAGAAATTTTTTTAATAGCTATTTAAGAATGAATATTTTGACTAGCTATTCGGGTTAAAAGCAAGAATACTCTATTTTCTTAATATTTTAGCAGAGATATCTTTTATAATGTTGATTGTTAAATTTTATAAGTAACACTGTAGATAATCAAATACCTTTTTTAAAGAAAATTTGTTGATTATTATAGTAAAAATATCGAAACAAAACGTTTCAGTTGTTAAAAATGTACTTGATCTATTATTTATGACAGCTGTCAGAATTTTATTTGTAAACAAATATTCAAAAAAACGCAATGGTTTTCTTTTCTCGTATACTTTGATTTATGTTAGTTTGGTCCTCGGACATTTCGCCCCATTATTTTCATAAGACAGTTCGTCCCATGGACAATTCGCTCCATTATTTTCATAAGACAGTTCGTCCCATGGACAATTCGCCCCATTATTTTCATAAGACATTTTGTTTCATAGACAACTCGCCCCGTTATTTTCATAAGACATTTTGTCTCATGGACAATTCTAAAAAATTAAGAGATAAAATGATTAATTTGAAATAATTTAATAGAGATAAAATAAAAAGAATATAAAATTTTTTAATAATTTTACACATTTAATAAGCAAAGATGGATGAAACAAATAGCCTATGAGACAATTTGTCCAGGGGGCAAATTGTTTTTGGGGCGAAATGTCTATCGACCGTTAGATTAAATAATTTTTTAATTAAAAGGGCTAGCTACTTAAATGTTGGCTTTGCTGTTTATAAAAATTTGAAAATATCAAATAAACTCTAAATCTTTATGCCTCCTATTATTTTGAAATTATTCTGAGAACAGACGGTCCCATTTTAAAATAGTGAAAATTGATTTATTAGTTTATTTTCTTTCCTTTCTCTCTTATGTTAATTATGTAGCAAATTTTTCAATTTTAAGTAAAAGGTAAGGTACAGCGGGTGTATTTTTGTTGACAAGGCACTGATGTACCGCTTATGTCAAACTATGAATAAATTCGTATCGATGAGGAATCGAATCAAGAGGCTTCCGTGCTAAGTCCATCATCTCAACCAACCTGCCATACCACCCATAGAGTATGCTGTAGGGGGGTACGTCAAATTAGTTTCCAAAAACTTAAGTTCTACCCTAAAATTTTAGTTTTTGTTGAAGCTCTATAACTTTTTCTGATAAACTTTTTTTCCTTAAAATTTATTATAAAAGGCAAATCATTGCAAAATGTTAAAAGTTATTTTACTTTTTGTGGCTTGTATCAATTTAGCTTTTAAACTATTTTTGAATGATGCTGAGTAAAATGAAATAATGCGATCTTAATTTTTTGTTTGCATAATTATAATTTCATTTTATACACTTGCCCCTGAATCAATCACATTTTTTCATATAAACATCGCAGGGTGTCTAGTAGACTCTTTGCCTTTAGACAAACTATCCAACCTTCAGTTATTTGTTTTCTCTATGAATCAGATATCCTTTCATCAATTCCTGTAATGTGCCTGGTAGACTTATTCATTTTTCAAATGAAAAGCCTATTCCACCCCCTAACAATTTTGGATTTTTTAAACTAGTGTGTATTCTTCTGCAAACTTAATTAAAATATTTTCGCTGGAAGTATAGTATTTAAATTCACAAATTTTGTAAAAAAAATATAAAGTAGTCTTATAAATTTAGGACTTTAGATATGCTCTGAATACACTCTATTTTAAAGGGTCGACAGACATTTTGCCACATATACAATTCGCCCAATAGATGATTCGCCCCATAGACAATTCGCCCAATGGACAAATTGTCTCATAGGCTATTTGTTTCATCCATCTTTGTTTATTATATGTGTAAAATTATTAAAAAATTTTATATTCTTGTTTATTTTATCTCTATTAAATTATTTCAAATTAATTATTTTATCTGTTAATTTTTTTATCACTTTTAAATTATTGATGATGAATTTGAAGAAAAAGATAATTACAATGATATTACAATTACAAAATATTAATTTTTATTTTGTTTAAAAATTTTAAATATTTGTTTCATTTATAAAATAACTGCCTTTCAAAAAACAATTCTTAAAAAACTAAATAAAATTAAAATATAGCTATTTTATTGAGATGAGTTGTGGTATTAGGCAAAATGTTCATATGCCAAACCGTTTTACGAAAAATAGTCTAATGAAAACAGCGTAAAAGAGTCAAAAAAATTGAAAAAACGGTTTTATAAAACAATAGTGCTAATTGATCTGCATAAATAGAGTAAATTGTCTATGGCAAGAATTGTATTATAAAAATAGAGCAAATTTTTAATGGAAAGAATTGTCTTATAAAAATAGGACTGGAAGTTTTATAAAAATAATAGAGCGCATTCTCTTATAAAAATAATGGAGCAAATTGAGCATGAGGCAAATCGTCTTATGAAAATTATGATGCGAATTATTTTATGAAAATAATGGGGCAAATTGTTTTATGAAAATAGTTAGGCGAATTGTCCATGAGACAAAATGTCTTATGAAAATAATGGGGCGAATTGTCCATGAGACAAAATGTCCTATGAAAATAATGGGGCGAATTGTCCATGGGACGAACTGTCTTATGAAAATAATGGGGCGAATTGTCTTATAAAAAGAATGGGGCGAAATGTCTGAGGACCTTAAAGGATTGCTTGAATATTTGGTCTCCCGTGGTATTTCCAGACCACTAATTTTGAAAATTGCAACAAAAAAATTTCGCCCCCCCCCCCCCCAATAATTTTGAGGATGTGCGCCCCTGAGAAAATGGTAGAAAATATATTTCCTAATAAAAATAATATTAATACAAAATATTATAGAAGTTTATTCATAAGCACCCAAAGAATAAAAATTTATGAAAAATAAAATAGGGAACAGAATATGCAAATAATTTTAGACCTGTTAGAACTCGGAATGTTATTAAAGATATAATTCAAAAAATAAAGGAAACACTCATTGAGTATATATTTCGAAGTGTCATGAAATCAAAGGAAAATAAAAATGAATAAAATTGATCATTTAAAATAGTTCAACAGCATTTTTGCTAATATTTCCTTTTTATGAATTAATTTTTTTTCAGATACACACAGCATAGCATCAATACGCTATCTAAAGGTTCATTATATGTTTAATTTACATGCATTAGAGCTTACTAGGAGTTCTTTTGGCCTGAAAACTCTCGTTATTTTACGATCTCTCAGAGCTAAAAAATTTAACTGAAGCTGATTTCCATAATTTCTAAAGGTTTTAATAGTTAAATTAAAAACATTATTTTTTATAAAATATTAAAAATTCCTGTGAGCACAAGATTGAGTGAACAATACTTCTGTCACATTCTTGCCACAAGTGAAATCGATACCAACAACGACCAGAGAGTATAGATGAGGGAAAAGCTGTACACCAAACATGGCACAAAATAAGTTTCATGAAGGAACTGGCATAGATAGTTGAATTATTTATATTGCTGAGAGTTACTAGGCAAAAAATTTCGCCATAGCAAGGATGATGTCTTTAAAAACCACAGGAGTAAAGGAGTACAAAATGTTTCAACGAGTATTTACACAGATAGTACAAGAATAAAAAATACTTTGCGTGTTCCCGTTGATATAAAAATCAATACCTTATAACAAGGAAAAAAGGCATTTTGCATATGAAAGCAAACACTTTAACTTAGAAAATATCTTAAAAAGATAGAGATGAGTAATGCCAATTGAGGAATCTATTTTGTATTTTAATATTAAGTTTTTATTTTTCATGTTCATTTGTAAGCGCATTTATATATTATTTTTAATGTAACCTACTTGTAATCAGGTAGTCATAAGTATATTATCTTCCAAATTAAAAGCTTGTTAATAAATAAAGTCAATATTCAAAAAAGTATAAAAGAAACTAAAGGCTAATTACACTATATAAAAAAATAATTTAAAAAATCGCCATTTAAATTTTGATAGAATAAAACCGATGGAAGAATAAAAAATATGAATTTTAAAAAAAAACGTTAGTAGCTTTAAACCCATAATTTTAAATTCCTATACTACTAATGTTTGATATAAATGACCAAATTTTTCTCTCTCATCTGAGAACTACGCCTGATATCAGATTTTGGTAAAAGTTGTTGATGTGTTGAAAACCATAATAATCAAAAATTTATCATCCCTTGTTATTTTTATATGATTAAAATTTTTCTCTTTCTCTAATTTGAATCTTTCTTATTCAAACTATATCCTTAAAATTTTCTATTTCAATATATGATCTTTCCCCCAAATTTAATAGATTTTTTCTCTTCATTTACTTCTTAATTTTCATTTTCAATTCCAAATTGCAATATATTTTAAAAATGCATTCAAACTTGTTTCTTCTGAATATCACTATAGGCAATAATATTTGTTATATTTCTTTTTCTCTTGAATATAATAAGAGGCTTTACTGCTATTGCTATGTGTTCAAATTCACATCTTAATTAAAAACTCTGCCTAGCGATTAACTGATAAATTTTGTTTCCTCCGTGTTGTTTTTCTCAAAACTATTTTTGAAGAAGAAGAAGAAGAAGAAAGAATTTATTCAGCAGAATCAAAAAAAAAGTACATAGATCCAAAAACCAAACTATTTTTGAAAAAAAAACCAAACTGTTGAAAAAAACAATCATGGAGAGTTCTGCAAGGGTGTGTAAAAAGCCTTGTGGCCGCTGGTATATACACCCTGTGAGGAATTGCAAACACGCTGAGTTTCTTATACGAATCTGGAAGAATAAAATAAATGAAGAAAGGTGAAGATATCAGAAAAATTTCAAAATATGACAATATTACATTGATAAATATAACAGGAAATCATACTGTACAAAAATACAAGTACATGAATATAAAAATATATAAATAAGTATATATGTATGTATGTGTACCATGTTGGTATAAGCTTACAAACAATTATGATTAAAACTATGAATATTCACCAATTTTAAATTTTATGTTAATATACAATTAATTTGGCTATCAATTGAAACAAATAATTTCAATTAATTAAATCAATTGAAATAAAATCAATTGAAAAAATTAAATCAATTGAAATAAATAATTTCATCATTATAATTTGTACCATACTTGGATATAAAAAAAAATTTTGAGTAATTTTTTATACATATGGAATGTTTGATCAATAAAGTTAGTTTTTTCAAGAGTTGTGTTCCAAAACATAGCAATTCTGTATTTTAATGTCTTTTTAGAACCTTTAAGTCTGCACTGTGTAATAACTAAATTATTGCAAGATCTCAAAAAGTAACTCGTTTTTTGATGTACAAAGTTTTGCCACTCCGAAAATATTTCAGGAAGTAAATTATTCAAATATTTGTATGTTAGTTTACATAATTGACTTAAATATATATCATTAATTTTCAATAAATTTTGGTTTATAAAATCAAGTTCTGTGTGATCTCTAAAGCCTAGGTTGAAAACTACTCTTATTATTTTTTTGTAGAGTTTCAAGTTTATATGTGTTTGAATAACCCCAATTTATCACGCTATATGTGAAATGGGGTAGAATCAAAGCTTTGTACAAAGTCAGCTTAATATTGATATCAAAATAATTTCTAAAACGTCGCATTATTCCAAGTATCGCATTTACCTTTTTTGAAATCAAATCTTGATGGTCATTCCATGTTAGGTTTTGGTTTATATACAGCCCTAGAAAATTAAATTTATTTACCAACTCAATACCAATTGACTCAGTATTTAGTTTTACGCTTTTATTTTTCTTGTTGGATATTAACATCATTTTAGATTTATTATAGTTCAAAGTTAAAAAGTTCCCTTTACACCATTTTTCCGATTTGACGAAAATGCATTTAAAAGATTCAGTAAGAGTTAGGTCATTTTTCGTAAGCTTTGAAAGAGGAATAAGTAGTGTTACATCATCTGCAAATAAATAAAACTTAAAATTTGCATTAGATTCAGAGATACTATTTATGTAAATTGAAAACAGTAACGGCCCCAATATTGAGCCTTGTGGTACTCCTGATAAAGTGAATCTGGGAGCAGACATGGAGAAACACTACTTGCCACCAACGAATCAACAGAACCTACAAGTTAAAACAATCAACTTTCACTTCAAGTCAACATAAAGAAATTTCCCGAAATATTTTATCTGTATTCTATACCAATTCTAATCAACTTCTTCCCAAAATGTTATAGCTTTGTTTGGTAATAGACAAAACAAATTCTGATTTGATTTTTATTACCGAAGTTCTTCCAAAAAATAAAGGTTTATTTCCGCCAGTCTGCTCCATCTATAATCTGTGCAGTTTTTCAATGGTCAACAATTTTGATAAAGTAACTAACCATGCTTCTAAAACTAGAGGAATCATTGCTTATTTTAAACCATTTTTAAAAGTCAAAACTGTATCCCCCTTTGTTCCTTCCTACATTGAATATATTACTTTAGAGATTTAAAATAATGGCAAAAACTTTATCGTTTGCTGCATTTTTAGAAGCCCCTCAATCAATATGGCTTGTTCTACTCATGAAATAATTCGTCTCTTTTCAACCCTCATTGACTTGTTTCCTAAATTTACTATAATTTTCATTGGAGATTTTAACTATCCCTTTATTCCTTGGAACTCCAAAGTTCACAACGCTAGAAAGAATTCTTCTGCTATGAAGTTTGTAGAGTACCTAGCTTCAAACAACTTGTTCCAATTAATTCAGGATGCTACTAGATTAGATTATGCTGGAAAAGAAAGTATTTTAGACCTCTTAATTACGAATTTCCCTTCTGATCTTTCAAATATTTCTATTTTACCAGCATTGGATGGTAGTGATCATTACTCTATTACGTTCGATTTTTCTTATATTGTCAAAGCTTCATCTTCTATAACCACCAAACTAGATGTTCGATCGGGAAGATACAATAAAATAAGAGAATATCTGTCCAATGTTAATTGGAACCTATATAATGAATACTCTTTTTTAGAGTTTTATGATATTTTCATGAGAGTTATATACGGAGCTATTGCTGAGTTTATACCTTTAATGAAAAAGAAAACAAAATATAATCCGTATATGAATAGATCAACTACATACATATACAAAAGAAAAAAAAACTCTTCAAGAAGTACCTGAAGTTTAAAGACCCTAAAATGTTGTTACAACTCAAAGAAATATCAAATAAATTAAGAAGAGAAACAAGAAAAGCAAAGCGTTCCTTTGAATGTAACATTTCAAAGAACATAGACAAGCCTAAAAAGTTTTGGAATTATATAAACGTATTGAAAAAATGAAGCCATAGTTTATTAAATACTATAATTGATAAAAATGGAAATCGTGTAAAATCTGATAACATAATTGCTGAAACATTCAGTGAGTACTTTTCTTCTGTATTTACTAACCCTCAAACCCATCCTCCAAAAATATTACCCAAGTATCATCACTACTCACCGATGGAAGATGTAGTAGTCAGTGAAAAACTTGTATTTCAGAAACTTAGCTCTCTCGGCGGCGACAAATCACCTGGTATTGATAATTTGCACCCATATATTCTGAAAGAACTTTCCCAAGATTTGGCATTTCCTATAACAAAGTTATTCAACCTATCTTTAAAAGAAGGAGTCCCCACTTGAATCTCTATTATCCCCCCGCTTCCTCACTCTCCCCTTCATTTGATCTATATTCTGATATATTTTTTTATTTGAAATTTATTAATATCAACATTTTCTAATCTATAACCTTTCCTCCCTTTAATAACGTTGATTTTTTTTTTTCATCATCCTATATTCAATAACTAAACTCTGGAATTATTAATTGGATTGATAACTTCTTAACCGATAGAACCCAGTTTGTCACCGTGAATGGCCATATATCAAATTCAAGTAAGGTGACTAGTGGTGTTATCCAAGGTAGTGTGATAGGACCACTACTTTTCAACATTTACATAAATGATCTGCATACCCAAGTTCGTTCTCGCTTAAAATTGTTGCTAATGATCTTAAAATGTACTCGGAATCAACTAACAAATCTAAACTACAACTTCAAGCCGACCTTTTTACTTTATACCAATGGTGTCACACTTGGGGTATGGATTTAAACTTTTCATGTTATCATTTATAAATTGGTTTAATTAATAGCGTCACTTACTACATAGGTGGTTATAATATCAAGCGTACCGCACAAATTAACGATTTAGGAATTATTATTGATGAACCTCTCAAATTTAAACCTCAATTTTCAAAAATCATCTCGAAAGCTTACTCTATATTCCATTTAGTTCTTCGATATTTATCTTCCTTTGAACCCGAGATAGCTAAACCTATATATAAAGCTTTGATACGACCCATCCTTGAGTACGGTAATGTTATAGCGCAACCTACCTGCATAAAAAATATGAAATCTTTGGAGAAAGTACAGCAACATATAACCAAAAGAATGAAAGGCCTCAAAGAACTGCACTATAAAGAACGATTGCAGACTCTGTCCTTACCACTTCTGTCATACAGATATAAAAGAAACGACATGATAACAGTATTTAACATCATAAATAAAAACATTCATGTTAATCGTGATATCCTACCCCCATTTTCTTCAAGATTTCAAAGAACTCATCAGTACAAATTTATAAAAAGCCGACACAAAAAGCACTTCCGCAAAAACTTCTTTTCTAACAGAATTATCAACGACTGGAACAGCCTTCCCGCTTATGTAGTGAACTCTCCTAATTTAAACATCTTCAAGCAACGTCTTGACCACTTCTGGAAAGATAAGATGTATACTCCTTCCTAGCTTAGTAACATGGAATATCATAATTTTCTTATATTAATCTTTTTCCATAATTGTCACTTACACTATTCTCGATCAGTTTAGTTATTCTTTTTCTTTTCCTTAAATTGATGCGATCAATACAGGCAAATTTGCCTTTCTATTCGCTTAATAAATTATGTTATGTTAAGAACATACATAAATTTTTTTTTAGCAAAAATGATGTGTAAGTATAAGAACAACTTTACTTTCAATCGGATTGGCGAGTCGAAGAGAAAATGTCAAACTCTCGAACTACTACGATTAAAGTAGTAAAAAAAAATCTGACTTCGTCTATAAATACTTAACCTAATAAATTTGATGCCAACTTTTGCTTACGAAAAAGTCACTCTCTTTATTGAATACTTAATTTTTTTTTAGTACTTAAAAATAACGGCCTCCTAAATTTTATTAGATAGCGATTTCGACTCCCATCCTTTTAAATCTCTCACTTCATACTCGTTAGACCTAGAAATTTTTTTGCGAAAACTACATACAATGAACCAAAAAAGTACATATCTTTACTTGCAAAATAGAAATGTTTTTTCCTATGGTATTCAAAATAAGAAAAATATGAAAATTTTCTCCATTTGTCGACTGACTCTTTTATCCGTTGAAATTCATTTATTTCTTTTTTACTTTTTTAGAACCATCTTAGTGTTTATTACGATAATAATTCAGGCGTAATTTATAAGGTATTTTATTTTATATAAAAAGACAAATGATAATTTTGACAGAATGTTACAATTCATCCTTTTGTTCATTTTTTACTCGCTTCTCAAAACTTGTGTAAATTTTTTGTTCCCTTTTTTCAAAGTATTATTTAGGATGATTACTAATTTAACTAGTTTTTTATTCTAATATATTTCATATATTACATACTATAGTTTTTCTACACTGTAAAAAGTATATTCTTAATTTATTTCCCTACGTTAAAATACTTTCAAAAAAATTAAGATTTTCTTAAAAAAAAAATTGAGTAAATTTTGGATTAACTCCTCTGAAAATTGCTGGTAAGCGAAACGCAAGTGGGAAAAGTCTGAGTGGAAGGGCAAGTAAGCCTAGAAAAGCAATTACTTTAGAAACAAAATTGGAAATATTAAAAAAAACATGAAGGAGGCGAACGACTAAGTGAACTTACCAAGCATTACAATCTTTCTTCTTCAACGATGGCCACAATCAAAAAGAAAAAATCATGCTAAGTGCCAAGTGTTCAACCCCTTAAGTGCAAAAATTGTAACCAAGCATCGACCTACTGTAATGCAAGACATGGAACGTTTGTGTTCACTATGGCTGGACGATATATGTCTACAAAATGGCTGTCCAATGACTACTGCTCCCATTCAAGAAAAGGCTCTATCTTTATTTGAAGATCTAGGCATCTTCTTCCAATACAGAGCGGTTTCGTCTGCATTGAATACTTGCATGGCACTATATCCGCCGCCGGATATAATTTCTAACAGAACGAGAAGTAAATTCTGGGACAAGGCTAGGATCACTAGAAAGAACATCTCTCATAAAGCATTGCTACTGCTTGACAATGCACCTGGTCATCCCATTAACTTTCCAGATCAATCATGTTCGGTTGGAGTTTCTGCCTAAAAATACGACCTCATTAATTCAGCCAATGGACCAGGTTATAATCTCTACATTTAAAGCTTATCTTCGACGTATCTTCAGACAAATGATTCGTGAAATGGATAGTGATAGAAGCCTGAAAACTCGTAGATTTCTGGAAAAGTTTTAAGATCAAAGATTCAATTGACAATGTATCTGAAGCATGGAAAGAAGTTATAGAGTCTAACATGAATGGTGTGTGGAGGAAATTATGGACAGAGTGTGTGAATGACTTTAGTGGGTTGCGCTTTGAAGAAGTCAATGTTAATGAATTACTTGATTCACATGTTGAGGAGTTAACAAATGAGGATTTAATAGCTATATGGGACCAAAGTGGTGGATCAAGATAAAGAACAAATATCACAACTTAACCCATTTACGACCAATGTTCCTATTTTGGAACATAAGTAATTTCATCTTCGTCTGCTTTTTTCAATGACTTTGAATATAAATCGTCTGCGTTTTTTTAGATATCGTCTGCTTTGCTTGGTCTTAAATGGGTTAATAAGGAAAAATGCTTTCTGATGCAATGTGTCTTTCTTCGAGCAGGGTTTGCAGATCCTTGTTAACAATGATCCAAATCGAGAGCGTAATATTAAGCTTGAAAATACCCTTCTCCCATTTAAGCAACTTTACAGAGAAAAACAGTTGCGTGCAAAGTAAATGAGATTAACTTCATTTTTTACCAAGCTGAATGCACCCTCCCATCCTGTCAACAAAGCTTATGCTGCATCTGTATTTCCTGCTGACGACATTTGATTGCATCTTCGAAGTGCTCTGCTTGCCCTCGATGATCATAACTTTCAAGGGTTTCAAGTAACTTCTTCAAGTGATGACGAACCTGACTCGCATGCAAATTTGTTGGTGCGCCATCAACCTCGTAAAAACTTCACACCTCTACCAACTATACCATTACCTCAACTTTCAAACACTCTAGTTTCATACTCTAATTTAAATTATTATTAATAGTCATATTAATAGTTTATAAGTTGTTCAGGTATTCTATTTTCTTATATTAAACTTTGGATTTGTAAACGGGTGGAGTTTGTGGAGCTCGTAGGAACGCATCTAAATTTTTATAATGGGAGTCAATGGGAAATAGCGCTTCTATTAAAGAGTTTTCAACTTACGAGAGTTTTTCCAGGAACGGAACTCGCTCATTATCGAAGTCATGGTGTAGTTGCACTGCTTATACATTTATCCATAGAGCAGTTTTTCGGATACAGTAAAAACACTGTAATCTCTCTCATTATGGTTTATCACTAAAAGTGCTTAATCCAATTTTTCTGGTTTGAATGACCAATTTTAAAAATGTTAAACACTATCACTATTTATTAATTGGTCTTGTAATTTTTGCTTATTTAGCACTTCTTATTTTCATTTATATTTTCCCGTTAACTCATTTGTTGCCAGAAAGTAAAGACAAGCTTATGTAATTTCATACAAAACTACCTAAAAACGATGAAATTAAATAAGTGAATCAAATAATAAATTTATTCATATTAATATATAAGGATAAAACGCGGAATTCTGAATACATAATAAAAACGTTTGCAACATAGGAACAATGTTGTTTATAGGATTATTATTATTAGTTTAAATAAATTAAGAAACAAATCATAAAAATAAAATGGAGTAAAAGTATCACTTGGGAATATTATAGTTACTATAGATATTAATATTATACTTATTTTATTAGCATCAACTATTCTTTTTGTATCAAGTTAAATACAATAAGTTTATAGAATATTTATATTGAATGTCTTGAAGTAAAAAAATAAAAGGACTTCCACTAAGTGAGTAGTCAAAAACAAAATTTATAACATACGATAAAAACTCGTACAAGGAAGTAAACAATGAATCATGGAAATCATTAATGTTTTCTACATATCATAAACAGTATACACATATCTTATGAATATCAAGCATAATCTTTAAATGGAAACAGACATGGAACTTCTAAAATTATAAATTAAATTAATGACTTTCAAATGTGCGATAGCAGGTAAAAGGTAGTTGAAGAGAAGAGATTGAGCTTTTAAACCTTTTTTGAAATCTTGTTCGAAGATTTGCTAAGCGTTAAACTTAAATAGAACGGCGTAAATCATCATTTAGAAAAGCATATTTAAAAAATCAAATTAATTATATATGAAAAAAAGTCATTCAAATAGTTTATTGATCTCCACAAATTTTGTGTAGCTACCCAAACTTGGGTCATGACGGTTGTCTAAAAATTACCAATTTAAAACAATCAAGTCAGTATATTGTTAACAAAAAATTAACATAAAAACAGAATATGGTAAGAATTCGAGCTACATGTTTGTCTATTGATATTATTAGACTGAAATTTACCTTGAATAAATCGCTAAAAAGGTAAAATTTATTCGTATGAAGCCACATTAAATTTGTGCACATTACACTCAGTTGTCTTACTATGAAACCAAACTAAATAACAAAGAGTCAACGATAAAAATTTTGAATACTAATCCTCGGATTATTTGTTTTTATATATCTTGAAGTAGGCGATTTTTATTTCATGGTATACTGCTATCAAATCGTGACAAATGGTTAGAATTTAAAGAAAACAACCATTGCCTTATTGAAGTGTTTCAAGTTTAATTCCAGACTCCAGTCAGAGTATTTTGAAAAGAATTATCCTCTTAGGGATTAGCTTTAAAAGAATATAAAGTCATAATTCTTATTTTCCTTAGTCCAACACAGATACTTACAACGAACATTTATATAATAATATATCTATAGGCACTTTTTCCTCCATCTCTCTGAAATTAAAATGGCAGCCATTAGAGTGAAATGATGATATATTCAGATATAAACCACGCTATTTCATAGTAATAAAAATATAAACGTATTCTGAAATTAAAATAAAACTCAGATATGTAACTCATGTAATATAATTAATTACATTACTTTAGACATTGCATTAAAAATATTAGCAGAGGGACATTGAATAAATATAAAATTTAACTTGAGACCAGTTTAATTTCGCGTTTCCTCATGAGTTAATGTTCATCCGAGTTGTATCAGTATTAGTAAAGATATTTTGAAAAATTTACCTGAATCGGCTAATAAAAAAATAATTTTCATTAGATTATAATAAATTAAAATCAAGTTACCTAAATACCAGGTTACACGACGATAGTGCTTAGCATGTTATGTTTGAAGCAAAAATTTATAGAAAAATACAAATTTTTGCATCTTACATTTTTCCTTCCCTTTTCCCCCCTTGAATACGCTAGAGATAAAAGGATTAGCATTTTTTAATAAAAATAATTGAGCATTTAACGTTTTTGGTAAGATATTTGAGTTTTATTGATAAAATATTTCAGTAATCCCTAAAATTTGACGCCAAAATCATTGTTTTTTTCCCAATTCCGGGTAATTTAATTAGTTCTAGGGCAATTGCCCGACTGACAACTGCCCGATGGACAATTGCCCGACTGTCAAATGCCCGATTAGGACAAATGCCCGATGGACAATTGCCGGATATGTCAGAAATTTTATTGTTTATGATATTTAAGAACAAAGAAATAATGAAATTTTAAGATGAAAAAATATAAATTAAGTTCAATTCAAATTTGTTAAAATAAAAAAATTTTAACTAAAAATTTTTATTATAAAATGGCAAAAACTAAAATTTTAGATTATAAGCTATTGCTTTTAAAAAATTCTTTATTTCTTGATTTTCATAATCTAGAACAATGTTGGCGATTCTTTTAGTTGTATCTTGATACTTTTTTTTTGTGAAGGTTTTTTTTGCTTTTTCAATAGAAAAATTTGCCTTTATTAATCAAAAATTGAAAAAAATTGACTTTATTACAAAATATATTAAAATTTATATAAAAAAAATAATCAAAAATATAAAATAATAAAATCTTACATAGAAAAAATATCAATTTTAAATTGAATAGAAAAAACAAGTAAATTTTATTCTAGATTTATAGATCAAAAATTTGTGTAAAGCAACAGAATAATAATGTACAATTAAAAAATATCTTCAAATTTAGCATATTTATATACGGGTATTTGGATTATTTCATGTTGAAGCTTAGGCAGCTGGCTCATAAATAATCTACTTAAAACTTAACTACACGGAAGTTGTTTTCTTTTTATACATATAATTAAAAAGTATTAAAAAAGATTAAAATTGAGTAAATCTTCTTAAATACAAGTTCCTTAATTCTTTATAATGTTCTTAAACAAATTTCTTGAAGTCGTATCACTTCTTCCTGCGCATTAAATTTTACCCCTTGAATCGTCAGATGTTAAATAGTTATATAGCAGTATAAAATAATTTTAAATAATTAAATGTTACATTATTGTGTCATATTTTATTATTCCATTATCGCAAACATATCGGGCACTTGTCTTATCGGGCAGTTGTCTGTCGGGCACTTGTCAATCGGGCATTTGTCAGTCGGGCAATTGTCCATTGGGCAGTTGTCAGTCGCGCAATTGTCCGGCTACCAATTTAATTATCCAAATACTTTTAATGTTCTATTCGGATTAACGAGGTTTGACTGTATACTCATTTTCTTTATTAATTTTAAATATTAATTAACAGATGTTATATACGTATTCAACGAATGATTCCAGGATCATAGAAAGAGGATGGATAAGAAGCTCAGGGCCTTCCAACATAAATTTCACACAAAAAAATATTAATATAATAGTTTGAGAACAATAATCTCGCAAATGTTAATTTTTTGAGCATTCTTGGTATTTCTGGTATATAAAATAAGCATTTTTTTATCAAGGGGTACAAATTTTTTACACGTACAGCCAAACTCTTTAACAGATCTTCATAATTTTTAAACCGTATTTTGTCGTACCGTCAAAATATTTCGTACCCGAAAAAGTTAATCGTAGCGAAATTCCAAAAATAATTTTATGCAGTAATAAGGGACTTTAAAATGATTGTATATCTATGTAGATATAAATTATAAAGATATTTCAGACATTTTGTATGTATCACTTGTGGATTATAATTTCCATTTTGTGTTGAAAAAATGTCATTAATTTCAAGTAACTAAAAAGATTTAATTTTACATATATTTTAAAATAAGTTTGAAATTTATTCATTAGAACAAAAAAAACATAAATATTAAATTAAGCGAAAAATGTTTTTGCAATGAAAGCGCATTTATAAAGTCGGAAAAGGATGAAAGTCACCTTCTAGATTTATTTCGTGGGGTATTCGCAGTGGAGTTCGTAGAGGATATTGAGGTTGTGTTTGAGGAATCTTTTGATGACAAAGAAGACCTGTTTGAATTTTTATTTTCTAACACCTAAAAACACAAGAAATTACATGAAAAAAAATTTCTTAATTTAAAAACAATGCTTTAGTTTTAGCAAAAGCAATATTTGATCGAACAGTTTCAAATTTTGGAGCAACATATGGCAAAAGAAAAAGCAAAACTACATGGAGAGATATTGAAGAAAGTAATCAGAAAGATTGGCAAGAACGAAAAATAGATATCACTAAATATATGAAATAAAAGTGTAAAGCATGGATATATTTTTCTTTTTTTTTTTTTTTTTTTTTTTTTTTTTTTTTTTTTTTTTTTTTTTTTTTTTTTTTTTTTTTTTTTTTTTTTTTTTTTTTTTTTTTTTTTTTTTCTATCTCCTCTCCTCCTCTTTTTTTTTTTTCCTTTTTTTTTTTTTTCTTCTTTTTTTTTTTTTTTCTTTTTTTTTTTTTTTTTTTTTTTTTTTTTTTTCTTTTTTTTTTTTTTTTTTTTTTTTTTTTTTTTTTCTCTCTTTTTTTTTTTTTTTTTTTTTTTTTTTTTTTTTTTTTTTTTTTTTTTTTTTTTTTTTCCCTTTTTTTTTTTTTTTTTTTCCTTCCCCCCCCCCCCCTTTTCTTTTAATTAATTCCCCTCTTGGGGGGGGGGAGGCTTCCCCCTCCCAAAAAAACCCCCCACACCCCTTCCCCCCACCAAAACCCCCCCCTCCTTTCCCGCGGGGGGGGGGGGGGTTAAAAAAAAATTGAAAACCACAAAAAACTGGGGTGGAAGGTTTAAAAGCCCGCCAAAAAAATGGTCGAGGAGCCCCTTTTGGAAAAACCCCAATTTGCCCTTTTTTTAAGCTGTGTAAAATGCAAGCGGAATGAAAAATACAGAGGACTGAAGGCCTCGACATACTACAGCACTGATTTTATTGTGATCAACTGTACATTTATAATTTCATCAATTTATTAAATGAAATTCTTTTAAAAAATCAAAACTGATTTTCCAAAATTAAATACTTATACTTTTAGCATATCAGATATATTCTATACTACTTTTTTTGTCGACAATAATCCTACTTTAATTGAAGGTTTGTCAAGGCTGATTTTTTTAGCTGCAATAAAACTTAATTTTCTTGTAAGAATATGTCTTTTTTGCATATATAAAAATATTTTCTAATTAATTACTTTCCTCCATTAGTTGTCTTAAAATTAATATTTAATTAAAATGTTCTTAATATTTTTAACGTTTCTTTATATCTAATTTTGAGAATGATCGGTTTTTGGTTTATTTGAAACAGTTCCTGGACTTTAAAATTTCAATAAATTTTAATAACTATTACTTTTATATAATCCAAACAATTTAGTTATAGCTCCATGACTGATATTTATTAACAGAGATATGACTTTAGGTCTTAATTCTAGGGGTATTTTGGGCATAAATGATTAAATTAAAAAACTCAAGCAAACAAAAAATTAACAGACGATTTTATAAAAATAAAAAATATTTATAAGAATAAAGTTCTCTGGACGAAAACTTTTGCACGGCATTTATAAGTAAACTATATAAATGAATTTTTCTAGAATAAAATTAAAAATGTTTACTAATATAAAAATTAATACTTAAATGTTTGTTTTTGCCATTTAATTGAAAAAAACTTAAAAAAAATAATAGTATTTAGTTGTCGCTCTTTGCATGGCACTGTATAATTAACGTTAGACAAAAGTTAGAGTGGAGGTTGAAACGTTCTAGATTTAACTACATTTGGATGAGCGGAGTAACGAGAAAAGACAGAATAAAGAACGAGGTTATAAGAGGAACGGTAAAGGTGGCAAGTGTGAGCAAAAAGACGATTCTCAGGAGAGTCGAGAAGTGTATTGAAGGGAATATGATGGGCCTACAAGTGGAAGCCCAAGATAAGATGAAAGTACTGCATTATGGCCGACGACAAAAAGAAGAATCTCGAGATCAATAATGGCTATAAAGTCAAACTGCTAGCATGTCTACGGCCTAAAGAATTAATATTTCAGAACATCTTTGCGTTATTTTTCAATATGAAAAAGGAAGTATTTCAAAAACAAGTAAAACTAATGATGGAGACAAAGTTGAAAAAATACCCCAAATTTCTTTAACAAGTCTCCGACGATGTTGATGGAAGTAGTTCGAGGTGTGGACTGCGTTAAAGTTTCTCCGTTTACAACTCTTTTATTTTGAGCTAGTTAAAATAAAAAATATTCGTAAAAATTCAATACTTTTTGTAATTAGTCAAAACCGAGATATAATACGCCCGTTTTGATAAGATGGATGTATCTTTTAAAGCAAATATTCATGGAAACAAACTATACCCAATAAAGAACTCTCAATTTTTACAGGAAATATTTCATTGACAAGGCACAGTTGCACCGCTTGTGGGGAACTATGAGCAAAGAACGCTGATACTGGATCTAACTAACCTTACTCACGCCTCCTTAGAATAATATCTCAATTTTTTTTACATTTGAAGAACCCTTGAAATATATTAAATCTCTCAAGAACCCAAACACAAAAAATATCATTTTCGAATATTCTTGTTAACACAATGATGTTTGAAATTGAAAGAAAAAATAATAAGATAAGACATAAAAAATTGCTTAAATTTTATCTTTGTAAAAATATACGATAATAATTAAAACGTAAACTTTGATGGTCAAAAAAAAAGTGTCAAATTTATTAGTGTTGTTAGATAAGATTCTTTTACTGCTCATTTACGATTCCTGATTAAAAAGTTTATTCAATAAACATCTAAACTTAAAAGTAAAAAAATACATTACTTTACCTTACTATTTCGAGAGGAAGCCTTAGAGAGCTTTTGCAGAAGCCTAGGGTTTCCGAATACTAGTTGAGAAATGTCGGTATAAAGAATAAATATTTCAGTCATATTACTGAAAAATGCAATGATAGTTGATTTGAAAAACAATCAAATTTTTTAATTGCACCTCTTCGACTGTAAGACGCAGAGTGATTTAAGAATCCCTTTATATAAAAATAGTTCCTTTTATGTCTCGTATATACGTGTATTAACTCTCTATATATAACATATGATACACATTATAACAAAACTGGATGTCACGTCCAGTAAGATCTCAATGTAGAGATGGGAAGCGGCGTTCCTATCGGACTTGCCTTTCTAGGAGGTCGCGGCGGATGTTTAAACTGTCTCAATTCATTATTTTATAGCCTACGTTGACAGATTATCAAGAATGGGCGAGGCTGCAAAATATATTCGCCTTTGAGTAGAGGAAAGATATAAAAAGATGAACCTTTTTTTAGCGTTTGAAGTTTTTAGTAAAATATTTTAGTTATATTAGCTGGCATTATTTTAACTCCGTATAATTAAGGCAAAATTATAGTTTTTTCCACAATCCAGGCAACTTCATTATCCGAATAGTTTTATTAAAATATTGTGCACGGATTAACAGGGTTGGTGGTATATCAATTAGAAATTTCTAGGAAATGTGAGGAAAGAATTTTTAAAGTAAACTTATAAAAAGATCTGTAGCAAAATGTAAATTAAAAAAATATTTTTAATTAAAAAACCATTTTTAAAAATAATCATGCAATTAAGATAATTATACAAAAGTAGTTTCATTCTCTAAGAATTAAAATAATAACTCAACTTGGGAATAAGAAAAAAGGAATATTTGTGAAAACTTTGATTCAATCAATGATCGTGTAGCATAAACATCTCGTTTTTCAATCGATGGAAATTTTATGCATCAATCAATGATAGTAAACTAACGATTAATTAAATTAAAATTATAATATTTTTAATTATTATGAATATTAAAATCCGCTTGTAATCAAATATACTCCTTTTTGATAAAGTAGTTCTTAGGATAAAATTTTGAAGGAATTGCAAAAAGGAAATGTTGTCCGTGTTTTTGTTGGGCCCGGATTACGCAATCTCATTATATTAGCGTAATGAGTGAATCAAATGAAAGTTCAGTATTTCCTTTGCAAGAAGGTGAATGATAGGGAAGAATATTAGAGGTAAACGCATACTTATAAACGTTCTTTTCTGAGAAGCTGTAAAACTTTTGCGAATGTTAGATGAGTTGGATGTAACTGTTAAACTAGGACTCCTTTTGATGTAATTTAATTCTGCTTTCAAGTCTAAAAAACAAAGTAAATGTATATAAATTATATCATTATATAGTTACAAAATGAGAGTAGAATTTAGTTGTATACATTATTCTTTTTAAAAATACTAAGGAATTGTAAATGAATTTTAGAATTAATTATATTATTTGAGTATCGGATGAAAAATACATTTTTGGAAAAAAAATTTATTAAAAAGAACTAAAAATAGTGAAGTTAAGAGCTAAAAATGTAAGTAAATATTATAGTGATAGAAAGATTTATTACAGTATTTATTAGACAACGAATATTAGTAAAATATTTTAGTAATATTATGGCATTATATTAACTCAGTATAATTAAGGCAAAATTAGTTTTTTGCGCAATTGTAACTCTGTTCACAAGAAAGGATCAAGCAACTTGAACAGTAATAGTACTCAAAACACTAGCAATGTCTCATCTCCTCACTGTTATTCAATCCACCCTCGTTATAAGTGTCCTGCTAAAAACGTTCTCTGTAAGAGTTATGGAAAGTTGGGGAACTTTGCAAAGGTTTTCAGATCGAAGGGATTGAATAAATCATGTACTTCGTACATATCTTGTTCTCGAGGTTCAACTTCACCTAAGAGTCTAGATCAGTAGATCTTAACCTTTTGAGGTTCCAGCCCCCCGTATGTGAAAAAATTCATCCTGTACCAAGAGTACAAAATAAGAAAAATATTTTAAGTTAGTTTCATTTCGTAATGTAATTGTTTGTTTGCTGTCTAATAAAGTTGTTCCTAGAATAAATTTATTCTTTTTCTTTTAAAATAAATATTTAAAAAAATCTCATCTCAAACATACTCTTTTATTGGTAGGTAGTAAAATTAATAGAGAATGAAAAGGACACGTTTGTAAAAGAGCTTGTAGAAATAATTGAAACTTTCGCCAGAATTTTTTCCTAAATAAATTTAAACATACTAGTAAAGTAAGCCTATCTACTAAAATTAAGAAAAACCTTTGTAATAAATATTATACAATTTAAAAGAAGGTAACAAACCTTTTGCTTCATCTTTTAAACGCTGGACATTATCTGTAAGATCTTCTTTCTCCTCCAGCTCATTTTCTAAGATTGCATTCTTCTCAATCATCAGATTTAACTTGACTTCAAAATCTTCGATTGATGCTTTAGCAATCCTACAAATTGTTTAATGATTAATCTTGTATCTGTATTATGAAAAATCTTCCGTACTAATATTTTGTGTTTAATTGGTTAATTGAAAAACAATCAAATTGCTACTGAAAAAGGCGGGAAGGACAAAGAAAAAATATAACATTTACTATTAACTTAAGAGGTATCATCCTGATTTTTTTTAATTTTTATTACTTTACTACTAATAAAAGATAGCATGAGAAATTAATCCAAAAAATGGGTGAAAAGGGCTTTAGAAAATTTCACTTTCTCAGAAACCTTGAAAAAACGTACTGATATCTTTTATCCAAAGTTCAACACAAATACCCAATCACAAAAGACGTAGAAAGATGAACTTTTTAATACATTTATTATTAGAAATACGTTGAAATAGTTCAAAAAGGAACCAATAATTATTTTTATCAAAAACAATATATTTCGGAAAGACGACTTTCCTTTATCAAGTAATATAAGGATGGTTGATTTCTAATGTTGAATGTCAAAATATGATATTAATAATTTTGATGTTTTATATGAAAGAAAAAATGATGTTGAAGTGAAAAAATCTCTATATATTAAACAAAAAAGTCCACTTATATCAAGAAAAAGAAATGTTATTTGAAAATGTTTTTTGGATAGGATTTTTGTTGAATTATATATATTTGCTACTTTTATCATGTTTTGTGTATATGTAAGTAAAAACATAAATATAATATCTCATTATATTTTACTACTTTACTACATGGAACAACCTACTACTTTCATACATTTATTATTATTATTATAGTAAAAAACCTCTGTATAATGAGCACCTTAGGGACAAAGAGGAGGAAAAGTCTGAGCAACAAACAAAAAATAGTTATACATATAATATACATACATAGAATATAGCGAAAGCTCGCACTTTTCTCAAAGTAAAACACAAAAAAATGGTTATGTAATTGTATGAGCTGAAACCACATCACCATGAGCACAGAAAACTTTTGAGCTGGACGCCGCATAGGATAAAAGTGTTCGTTATACAGAAGATTTAACAAAAAAAGGTTCCAAAACTTTATCTTAACTGTTTAAGAAGTTTGTCGTGACAAGGCCGTTTGCTCATAGAAATTTGGACTATTACCTTTATAAAAGGTTTTAAATTGTTTTTATGAGCTTAACTCTATTTTATCATATAATTCTATAATTATTATTTTATCCTATAACTATAACTAATATAAATATTAGAAATAGATCTATTTTGTCCAAGACAAAAAAATTAGTTTTTTAGGACTTCGTCTTAATTTAAAAATGGCGGATGTTGATTCTTATTTCTAAAAAGCACGCGATTCTACCTCTTTTCTTTGAAAGTATAGATACTCCTACAGATTCTCCTCTCTTAAAAAGTTGATAAACTACCTAAAAAGACACTTTTACTATATCTACTATCCTCCAATTTTTCAGTTATCACACTTTTATAATTATATATGGTATATTATTCACAATTTTTCATGGTGTTTTGATAATTCATCATGTTTTTAACTTAATAAATTGATTGATTGATTAAAAAAAATCTTTATTTTTAATTTTAAAATTTTCATAGGTCAATAATGTAAAATTTTTCTTTAAAAAGTCAATATTTTACAATTAGGTTAAAAATATTTTTTGAAATTCCTTTTTCTTAACCATCTATCAGCATTTTTGTTTCATTTTTGAAATTTCTTTTAATACTTTCAAGCTGAATTAGGATGGTAAAGATAGTCACGATCGGGAATCGAACCCACCATATGGAACAAGACACTACGCTCCCACCACTAGGCCATCTGCCGGTAAAACTCTATTATTAAAGGAATATTAGATTCATCTTATGCTAAATCTGAAAAATTAATTGAAAAACGCAATTTTCAAGTTTTACTATGAAAGATGCATTAATTTATATACGAATAAAATATTCCGAAATTAGATGAAAAAAGAATGAATAAAAACAGAATCATTAACATATGAAAATAAAAGTACATCTCCTCATAAGGGATCTTCTTCAAGATTCACAAGCAAACAACAGTCTCAAAGGAAAGATAAATTTTAGTATTAAAAAACAAGAAAAAAGAATACTTTAAAATATTGCAATAATTATTGGAAAAAGTGATTTTACAACAAATTTTTTAGGTCAATAGATCAATTTATAAATAATCAACTTAAGAGCAAATCGAGAATTACATGTTAAATACAAAATGTAGTTCTTTAAAAATTTTCAGATCATTTTCAAAAAATAAAAGATTTGGATAGTATTTTTTCTAAGTGATGTTTGAGAGATAAAAATAGTCATATACAAAAATGTATATTAAAATGCAACTACAACAAACACTTAAAATCTCGTTGAACGTACAGAATAATAAACTAGGCAAAGCTTATCTTCGTTAGATGTATATTGAGTAAAAATATTGATGAACTGTGAATAAAAATCAATCATATATTTTCTCTTCATTATAAAAACACTGTTGATAACATTTAAATAGAATGTTTCTACACTTTTATACGCTATTCAACACACATATAATAAATATTACTTGTCAATAAGGCATTCGAACTATTGAAAAACTAAGGAAACAAAAATTCTCTTTTAACTTCAGTGTAATGGCACTTACATACAACAAAAATAAATACTGATATTAACATAGCGTAATATGTGAGCAAACGACATCAACAAGACAATAGAGATATAAAATTTCAAAAATTATTTTTAAATATATTAAAATTTTTATCTTTCTAATTCATGATGTCCAAATATAAAATTAAATGTAACAACGTGCTTAAAATTAAAAAAAAAAAAAGAATATACCTATGTGATCTTTCTAAGTCGTCATTTGTTTGTTCTAATTCTCTTATATACATTTGGCATTCATTGTATGACTTTTTTAATTCTTCCAACTCCAGTTGTAAATCTTCTGTTTCTGACGTGTATTCTTTTTGACATCTTTCTAAGTCATTCTAAAGAATATTTTAACATTGTAAGAATAAATAAATAAAAAAGAGAAATGCTCTTTGAGGTTAAGAAGAGAACACACGTTAATAGGTAGAGGTACTTTGGGTGATCAACGCACAATTGAATCGTTTGTATCGATTATGAAAAAAGAAGTTGAATTCGAGCACAAGACCTTGTGGTATCAAAGTCAGGCATTGAGACAACCTTACTCACAGGAGAAAAGAATAAATTTAAAAAAATCATTGAAAAATAAGCTAAAAAAATTTAATACTGCAAAGTAAGAAATTTTGCTCAGAAATTTAATTTCGGAAACACAAAAATTTCATGAAATTAAATTGTTCAAGTTTTTTTTACATGAAATTTTTATAATATTTAAAATCTTTAATACATAAAATTAAAAAAACAAGTAAAAAACCACTTTTAGGTTAAATATCTAAAATTTTAGAAAATTAAATTCTCGCGAATGTTAAAGTACTTTACAGTATATGCCATTTTTACTCAAGTTCGACTGTTTTCTCTTTAAATTTTTCTTTTAACCCATTTAAGGCCAAGCAAAGCAGACGATATCTAAAAAAACGCAGACGATTTATATTCAGTCATTGAAAAAAAGCAGACGAAGATGAAATTACTTATGTTCCAAAATAGGAACATTGGCCGTAAATGGGTTAATATTAAATTCAAAAGGTATATATATATGGTAACTAGGATGAATGCGATCAAGATATTTAATTGACGTTGTCACACAAGGCAGCCAATCCAAGAGGTTTCAAGCTTTAAATTAAATTAACCCATTAACGACCAAAATAATCAGACGATATCTAAGGCAAAGCAGAAGATTTGTATTAAAAAACATTAATAAAAGCAGACGATTTTATTTTTGTTGTCGACATATTGCGACTGAGGTCGATAACCGGTTAAATTCGTTCTTATATTTTCACTTTAAATTCCTCCTTTTATTTCCATTTTGAATTCGTACGTTTTTATTACAATCTAGTCTCTTTTATTTTATTTTTTTACATTATAAAATTTAATTAAAAATTTATAACAGTTTAACAAAATAACAGGGACTAAAATCATACCAAAAAAGTTTTCAAAACAAGTAAAAAATTTTTATCTAAAAAATTACAAAAATTAATTTTGGGAAGGGGTTTTATAAATTTACATACATTAGTCGAAGTCTAAAGTAAGAAATGGTTTTAAATATTTTTAACTAAGTTTTAATAATGGCATTCATTACAAAGAAGTTACTAGAACTGTTCTCAGCTTGTTCTGAGTGAGTAAGGTTCTCGCAATATCCCGATCGAAGCAGACTATATCTCCATATCGGACAGCATTACATATAAGGACTCAACCGAACAGAACAGGAACTAGTTATAAAATAGATTAAAAAGTAAAAATTTATTTACCAATTTTACTACATTACCTCAAAAAAGGCAGGCAGTTATAATTAACATTTAGGGAACTATAACACACAAGAGAAACCTTCAAATGAATACGAGCTTCTTCAGTTACTTTATAGGGTAGATTAATATTTGCAAATTATTAATGATGTAATTAATTCTACACATCATTTTCCATAAATCGACTTAAAATTCCAACCTTGATAGTGAAATACACCTGAATATAGTTTGAAGTATCTTTGATGAAAATAAGATTAAATCTATTTACCATCAGATAAACAACTGAAAAACTTAGTATTTAGTAATCGAGAACACAGCCAACTACAACAGAGCACCAACAATTGTATACTTTAGTTGTTCAAATCTTGCGAAACCTGGAAATTTTTGCACTATTGTAACGGATAGGAAAGATATTTGGTATTTTATATTGCCTCGACTTGGTCTAAACTAACTTGGTCCAATCAGAATAGACCTCAAACAAATTTGTCCAAAGGTACGATTGGTCTAATACAAGGGTTCTCAACCTGGGGTTCGCGAACCCCCAGGGGTTCATAACAAGATTTCTAGGGGTACTTATATGGCTGACAAAAGAAGTATTTTAAATAGTAGTAATTGCGGAATATGAAATTTAGTGCTAACAGTGTCTGTTCCTTCAATTTGTATAATGTATTGTCTAATGAGTTAGACAATAAATTACCATTTTGTTCATTGTCAGATTATTGGGGGTTCGGAAAGATGGTCTTATAACTCAGGGGGTACTTAACGGAAAAAAAGTTCAGATTTTTGGGGGTTCGGAAAGATGGTCTTATAACTCAGGGGGTACTTAACGGAAAAAAGGTTAAAAACCCCTGGTCTAATAGCTTGGAAATAATGTTTGCGATTAAAGTTAGTTAGTTTTCAAGTTCTCTAAAATCTGTAACTTCTTTGGACGATTCGGTCTATTTTTGAATTAAACTAATCAAGATTAAACCAATATCTTTACAAGACGAATCAGTTTTAGACGTAGTGGCTCTAGACCAATTGCTCTATTAAACAAATTTCAACTAATTGGCATTAGAGCAAGCGTCGTTGGACAATCGTAGAAAACACATTCTAAATTCGTCTAATTATGCACTCTTTTTGTGTTTTATTTTTATATAATAGAGAATTGCTCTTTATCATATCCCAAATTATAAAGAAACTCTAGCGTATAAACTGAATAATGCAGGTGTGCATGTGTGCAAAATAAGAAGAGAAATGGTAGCATAGCAAACACTGTCAGATTAATAAGGTGTATAATTATGCGTTAGAGATCTATCACATATGAAATTCATTGTATCCGCGGATGCGGGTATCATATTTGACATTCTAGCGCAGTGGTTCCCAACCGAGGGTCCATGGACCCCTAGGGGTTCATAGAAGAATTTCAAAGGGTCCATGGAAATTCTACTTCAAACTACTTATACTGAATCTCCTTTAATATACTTCTATTTTCCAAATCAATATAAATATATATATTTAGAGCTTTTTTAAATAAATATTTTCTTCCCTTTTTTAAAGTTTCATATTTTGAATCTTTATATATCCTTTTTATTAGTTACAATATTTTTGAAAAATTTATATTTTAATTGGAAAAAAATTTTATTGACTTTTTATGTCAGGCTCTACGCTTTCTCTGATTTCATATGAATAAGCATACGATTTAATCAGATGACTAAAATCATTTCTTGCATAAAAATCTTTGATTAATTTTGTTGGCTCAAACTATTCAGTTGTAGGGGTCCACAGGTAAAAAAAGTGACTGGAAAAGGGGGAACGGGATAAAAAAGGTTGGGAACCACTGTTCTAGCGTATACGGGCGCAGATGTCCGAATTAATTTTTTAATGGGTGCGAATGCGGAAATCATAATTGCTATTCTAAGCAAACGATTTTTATACTTCTTAAAAATATAGAGAGAAGATGTCAACGTGTATGTGTTATTCATATAAATTTTGGATAAAGTAAGAATTAAAAAATTCCTAAAAAAATTGCGGTTAATAGAAAAAAGAAAAATGTTTGAAAATTGCTTAAACTAATGTTCTGCGGTTGAGGATGTCAAGAGAATGTAAAAAATTTTACGGATATCCGATACAGTGAATAAAATTTGATGAAAGTAAGAAGAGATAAAATTTAAAAAGGCATAAATTATTTTACGCGAAATTTGTGGCATTCTTCCATCAATCTTTCATTTTCTTTGGACAAGTTTGTATTTTTTGACTCCAGCAGTTGAATGTTAGATTCAAGCTCAAAGTCTAATTCATTGCTCGTAGTTTTGAAATCGTCAAATTCTGATTTTAATGTTTCGTAACTTAAAAACATTACAAAATGAAGTTTATTTATTCACCGATCTTATATGCTATATCCATTCTTCATTAGCCTTGTCATAGCCTTTATCATTTGAATATCGATAGCCCATATAAAGGCAATGAATGGATATGGTCTTTTACTTTGAATAATAAGACATTGTGTTTACTGCTGATTCATATGCGAAGGTAAATATGTCTTCGTATTAGTCTAATTTTTTAAGAAAAGTAATAAACAATTGCATAGCATTATTAAGTGAATTTATGAAAAAATAACTCAAGAAATTAGAATTGTCAACTTCAAACTTGTGAAAAAGCATACAAGTAACTTGGATATATTTTCAAATAAAAAAGAACATCGACGCCCAAAATTCATTTCTATTAGTGAAAGGACGAGTATAAGAAAAATATTTTTATGATGAATCTTAAAAATAAATTTTTGATGTCTTTGAAAGTTAAATGCATACCATTATTAGCAGGGCGAACAAAAGTCAAAAAGAACAAAAAGTCACATGCAAACAAATTTTTAACTAGTTTGAACTATATTTTCTTCTGTTTTTTGTATTTTTAGGTCAAAATTTTCATCATAAATTTCTTTAATTTTTTTTGTTGGATAAAAAGCTGAAAAAAAGTAAAGAAAATATAAAAATAAAACTTTGAATAAAACATTCTTTAAAAAATTTTGAAGCAAGGGTTGATAAAAGTCAAAAAATATTTTTAAAAAGTCACTGTGAACCAATTTTAAACTAGTTGGAACTATTTTTTCTACAGTTTTTGGAATTTTTTAGGAGATAAAAAAATTATTAAGTTCAACAAACATTTTAAAAACTATTTCTACTCAAAATTTGAATGTTTTTTTATTAATCTAATGTAATCTAAGAAATGAGTGTTTTTAATTGAAAAAAATCTTCACATTTTCCTTTAGGTCAAAAATTTCTTGCAATAAGTACAAAAAGTCATTTGATTATAAAGTTAAAAAATACGATTTTTAGGTGAAAAAATGTTTGCCCTGATTATTAGGAACGCCTTCCTTATCATTACAATGGCGCTATATTTTTATAAATCAAGAATTTTGACGTCAAATATGCTACATGTAGAATTTCGACCACACGATTTACTAAATGTTAAAATGTGCCTATAATTATTACATTTTACCATTTTTTCTGTTATATGGTGTATATCTTATGAAATTTATTCTGCAACTTTTAAAGATTCCGCTTCTTCTTCTTTGTCTACACCTTATCCCCAAGTTGGAGGTCAGTGGCTGAGATCCGCTGTCTCCACATCTCTCTGTTAAGTGCGTCGTCTTCGTTTAGTGCAAGCTTTTGCAGTCGCTCCTAAAGATTCAGCTAACTACACTTAAATAATTGGGTTCCTTCAACAACTATAAAAAACAAAAGACATACAAACACAGAAATTTTAAGCGGAAAGTTTTCTCTAATCTTTCTTTTTCAAACTTTTCATATATTTTTTTGGATTTTCCTGCATCTCTATAGAAATATCAAATCACATAAATTAATCAAAAATAAAAAATATTTTCGGCTGGGTCACTAGATAACATATTGGTCATAGTTTGTCGACCACTGATCTAGACTAACATAAAGTTATTCACACACAAATTGAGAAATCAAAAACTCATTAAAAGCTGGCTTAAATTTACATTTAACGTAGGCATTACTGTTCAAATCATCTGCCACTAAATAAAAGATATTAACCCATTTTGGATTATTTTTCAGGTAGAGGAACGCGGATGAACTAGAATTTCCAATGTAATTCTATAGAAATTAGTCAGAGCATCTGCTTTGTGTCAACAAAAATGAGTTAATTAAAACTGAACTCAGAATAAGGAGACGGAACTTAAGTTATTGTTCGAATTAGATATTTGTTGTGGTGCCAAATTTTTAGAACACCTCTTCAGAACTAATATGGGCTTGAAAAAAGACCAAGAAATTTATATTCTTTACAAAGGGTACTAATGTGAAAAATACATGAGAGTGAAAGAGGAATTTTTGTAGTGAAAATTAAAAAATCTATAATATTTGGAACTAAATTTTTCAAACCCCATTTTTGAAATCATAAATAAGTGGTTTGGATTCTTCTATAGGTTTACGTAATTAAGCGCTATGGTAAAGGATCCGTCATCTGGAACTCCTAATGTAGAGTGAGGAGGCTATGACAGATAATATGCATTAATACCTCACCTTTACGAACTAATTCGTTACTCAAGGTAATTCGTAAAACGGGAATTCGTAAACTGACGTACATTTATACATAGAAAGCAATGTATTAACTAGGGTTGGGTTTTTTATTCAGAAAATTTTCTGTTTTTAGCTTAAAAAACAAAAAGGAACAATAAAATACATGTATTAAATATACCAAAAGAATACTCTATAGACTATGTGAAAAGAATAAAAGAGAACACATACAGTACTGCAAAGTGAATCTCATTTTTCCAAGGTGATGCCAAATGTTGTTTATTAGATGTGTCCCGTTCAGTCAACAACGTTCTTTTAATAAGTCTTGCAAGAGTGCAGAAGAGGAAAATGAGCTTTGTTCACTTTCATCAAAACTTAAGCCACTTCAGAACTTCTTTCACAATTTCGGTCATTAGATTAAAAATTTTGATAGCATTCTCAATGTTCGTAAAAGCTTCATCAAGAATTCCCTAGATTTAAACAACGATCAGGATCAGAAGCACCAGAAATTTATTTATCATTGATTTTCATTTTTTTCATATTTTCCATTTTAATCAATTCATTATTTTTGAGTTTTCCACTATCAGCATAAAGCAGGTCATTGATATCATCAAAAGAAATATCAAAATAAACGCTGTTAGCGATCCATATAACGATTTCACTCACAATTTTTCTGGTGGCAGAAACACTAAATAATTGGGGAGAAAGTTTCTTCCTAACTCCTTTTATGTTCTGTCTAGTAAACTATTTCCAAGCTTTTTCAATAAGTTTCACTGCATCCAAGTTGTTAAAACCTTTCCAAAATAATAAAATTAATGGTCCTCCTTCTCAATCTGTGAATTCAATTAGCTTTTTAAATGTATAATGGAGGAAATAGGCCTTAAATGTAGCAATTGCTGGTACAAAACAATTAAACAAAATGATAAAAAAAATGAATGTTACAGTACGTTTCATGACGAAGACAAAACGTTTGTTCAAATTTTATCATTTCATTCAACCCAACGAAAGCGAATAAAATCGACCACACTTCTTATAAGGCTTACTACTGTCAGCAAAACAAGTCTACAGAAAATCTTTCAAAACGACTCTAATGTTAATTCCGAGATTTTGTAAAAAGGGAGTTTGTAAAATGAGGTTACAGAGTTATAAAATAAAAACGGATGTAGAACAAATTCTTATATATCGCCCAACGCTTAATGTGTGCCCCTTATGAGTGGGGCTGTATAGCCAAAGGGAGGCGCCAAATCAAAATAGTCTTGCTAGGATGCTTTTAAACAAATTGACTTTTGGAATGAGTTTGAAAAGTAAGAGAAATGAATTATACTTTGTTTTAAATTTTTCGGCCTGTCGTTTCCAGTATAAAGCTTCGTTTTGTCCTTCATCCCATTTGCAATGAGACTTTTCTTCTAATTCCATGATGTGTATAGAAAGGGAAGCGAGAATATCGTTGAAGAAAGAAAAATCAAAACGAATTATAAGTGAAAACGTTGTGCAGTTTCTTTTTCTAAAATATAAATAAATAAAGCATGAAAAAATTCAAAAATAAAGAAAATTAAAAATTTTTTAAAAAAATTTGAAAATTTTAAAAATGTTACAAAATCGTATTAGAATTACTTCAATGTAATAATATAAAAGATTTTCAAAAATAATAGATGGGTTAAATATGGTCTAAAAAAATTAAATAAAGTCCAAACATTTTTTTGTTGTTAATGAACGCGTTAATTAAAAACAAAATATAAAATTTAAAAAAATAAGAAGGCTAATTAAAAAATGCTTCATGGACGCATGCGCAAAGCGGGCGGTCGTGATAGATAGTCAATTAGATTGCTTATTAATAAATGGTTGGGTTTTTAGTTTAATTCAGGTATGAAAACTTGTATTATATTTATATTTAAATGTTTCAGGATATATAAACTTTCTTAATTTCTTAATCTTAAAACTCTTTTCTAATTATCTTGACTGGCTAGATAGGTAGCTAGTTGGTAGGTTAAGATAAGAGGAATATTTTTATATATATTTTTCTTATAAAGGTAAAGGTACCGTGAGTGTGTTTTCATTGACAAGGCACTGATGTACCGCTTATGTCAAACTATGAGCAAATTGATATCGATGAGTATTCGAACCCTGAGGCTTCCGTGGTGAGTCCATCAGCTGGTTTGATACAATTGGTCTAATACCAATTAGTGGAATGCGAATTGGTCTAATAGACGAACTCGTTCATAGCTATTAAGTCTAAAAATGATTTATCTCATAGAGATATTGGTTTAATGTCAATTAGTCTAAAGTTCGTAAAAAATAGACCAATTCGTTCAAAAACATTAAGTTCCATATTTTAGAAAAAAAATACATAAAAACTCATTTTAACACTAACTCTAACATTACACATAAAAACTAAGACTAGCTCTAACCTTAACCGTTGTTGTTGAGCCAATTGAATTTGCAACCAATTGTATCTTTGGATAAATCTATTTTAGACCAATTCGCACTCGACCGATCGTAGAGTACGATAAAAGAAAGCACGTAAAACACACTTAAATACGAAGAAAATGTATAAAAAAATAAATGTAAAATTTTGAAGAAATGATTTTCCTTAACGAAATGACTTGGATTTCAATTTAAATAAGATTAAAAAGAGAAAGGTGTTTTCGACAACTTACATCTTTGAAACAAACAATGCATAGCTGTTGTACTAAATTTCGAAGAGAATGTAGGTTACAAGAATTTCCATTATACTCTTTGCATGCGATATACATTTAATATTCAAAAAGGAGACAAAAAGCCAGCCTCTATATTCTGACACTATGATTCAATAACAACCATCTATCAAGAAAGAGATAATGCTTGACGTAGCATTTTAAGCTAAGATTTAAAGATATCAGAGTACGCGTTTTAAGCGTAAATATAGTGCGAATATGTTTTTGTGGAAAGTTTCCCTGATTGAAACACGTCATAAGCCGATTGATAATAATCGACTATCATTTTAAGCTCAATTCATAAACCAAGTATAAAAAGTGTTTCGTTTATTATTTCAATATATATTGGCATGTCGTCAAACGTTAGTCTCACAATGTGCTTTTATACTTAGTATTTACTTTGCGAAAAAAAGGGAGACAGAGAAACAGGATTTTTCCATATTGAGAAATAACTTAGACTAAAATCGTCAAACAGATTAGAGAATTCAATAAATCTGTCATCCATAGCCACCCTCGTTTTTTGCTCTAAGCATAGGTCTATATGAACCTACGGACAGAACGCAGTAAAGGGAATGGCAAGGGCAGCTTTAAAAACGCGAAGTCGCATTTTTTTTTACTTTATTTAAGTCGCGCATAAACAAACATAACGTTGAATTCTGACTTATAAATAGTATAATAGTGGTTACTAGAGTTGGATCCGGGTTGCATCCAAATACATATTTTCTAAAAGTCGAATACAAATAAAAATATTATTGATTAGGATTTAAAAAAATACAAGTGAAATGTTTTTAAATTCAAGTGAAGCGTTTTCAAGTTCAAGTGAAATGTTTTCAAGTTTTAAGAGTATTTTATCTTTAGATTCGACTTGAAAATTTTTTAAGATCGGTAATAAATATTATTACAAAAATTAATTTTTAGTTTGCATTTTTTAATTTTTTTAGAACTCTAAAAATTTGTAAAAGATGTGTAATTCAATATATATCTTCTCTCAACAAAAAATCAAATATTTTCAAACTCAATAAAAATTAGCTTTCAAATCGAACCTAAAAATAAAACTACTTAAAACTTGAAAAAATTTCACTTGAACTTGAAAACGTTTTACTTGAATTTGGAAGGATTTCAATCTAAAAGTTTTCGGCGCGAGTTGTGCTCCCTTAGGTGTGTAAATATTACCAGGCTTGCTAAACACTCTTTCTGATGGTGCTGATTGTATTTTTGCACAGTACACTAAAATATTTTTCACAAATAGTTTTAAAATGTTGAAGCATTTTTATGTTGCTAGTACTTCAGTGGATTGATATCAAAAGGCAGAACACCTTTCAAATTTTCGGATCTGATAAAGATGAATGGTCATATAAGCCATAACTAATTCTCTTATAAACTCTTTTTTTACTATTTTATTTCGTAAGCCCCAGGGGATCGTCTATAAATCTATATAAATACAGTTGACCCTCGTTAACTCGGGTATAGGATAAGTCTGACCGCGATGGAGAATACAAATGTTTGCCTTCATAGGCTTACAAGCGGCCATTTTTTTTTTACTTTTTTAATTTCGCCTTAACTTACAAGCAGTCATTTTATTTATTTTTTTTACTCAAAAGGTAGTTGACGGTCATTCTAAATTTTGACGGTATTCCAAAACTTGTTGTGGCTATATCAAGTTGTTGAAATGTTCATCTCAATTTTTCTTCAATATTTTATTGCAAAATGTCTAAAGACATACTACAGCCAACGTAGGAAAGCTTGTGACTCTATCAGTGACCAAGAAACTTGATCTTATTCGCAAATTAGAAGCTGGAGCTACTTTGAAAAGTGTTTGTGAAGAGTATGGGGTGAAGAAACAAACTGTGGCAGACATTCGGTAAGCTAAAGGTAAACTCCTAGCCGTTTCCTTAAAGTACAATCTTGGAAATAGAAAAAGAATTCGAGTTTCTAAGGATGGAAATTTGGAAGAAGCGGTAGCGAAATGGTTTTTTGTGCACCAACGATGAAGCGGTGTAAACGTTCGTGGGATTGCTATTCAAGATGCTGCTCAAAAGTTAGCGAGGCATATGGGAATTAATGATTTATGGCGCTTCAGAAATAAGCATGGGCTTTGTTATAAAGTGTTGCATTGGGAAGCAGGCAGTGACTCTCTGGTAAGTCGGACACCCTTCTCCCCCATGTAGTCCGACTAAACGAGGATCTACTGTATATTTGTTTATATTTATAAAAGATTATTATAATTTTTTTCTTATAAAGCTATTGTTTAAATTAAATTTTTACAATAATACTTTCAAAAAAAATTTTTAACTGTAATAAAATACATTTTTTAGTGATAATTTCAGTATTCATAAGTTTTGAGGCATCACATTATATTAAATCTGAAGTTAACAAAAGCTATCAAATAATAAGTTTTGCTATCAGACATTATTTATAAAAAGAATTTGTATGAAAAAGTTTCCTTAGAAATTCAACAAGCAGCCATGGGTGATAGTTTTTCAAGTTGATCTCCAAATAGCGCTCATGGCAGGCAATGAGTTATTAATAGACTCATGAATCATTTTATATACTTGATAAGCATCATAAACTTGTAAATCATGGTTCTCCTTTACTTCCAGATGATCGCTAAATTAAATAGGGATTTTTATACGTCGAATATTTTTGCTTCAAATTTCAAAAATACATATACAAATACTAATACTTTTGTTCTATATCGTAAAAATATAAATACAATTCAAAGACAAATTTTGATCCAACTCTAGTGGTTACTACCACATCTTGTCTTCTAATTTTGTACACTCATGTACGTGAACTACACATTTTTAGGCATTTTCAAGTATTATTAAAACTTTTAAGGGGTGACCAAGCAAACATCGCCCCAGATGCCACTTTTCCTAAGTACACCAGCGAAGCATCAAGTCAACTTCACTCATGTATATGTTGTTCATCTCCATCACCTTTGGTTGTGAAACACTTGTTCTGCAAGTTTTTCTAATTGGAATATGAGTGAAATGATAACTTGCAACATAAACAACATTAAAATCCTTTAGATTTGGAAGACAAAAAAGTTGCTTGCAACATAAACAATATTACATTTTTTAAACTTGAACATGTATTTTATTTTCAGATAAAAATAAGCTTACTTTGGTAAATGTGAGAAACCATTTTAAAAAGGCACATTTTGATATAGGTTGTGAATTGAATGATAATATTTAAATGTGTTAAGTGATGCATAGGTAAAAAGGTAGGATGTTTTCATCGAGAAGGCACAATTGTGCCGAATGTATCGAACTATGAAGAAAGTAGGTTTGATGCGGAATTGAACCCAAGACCTTGAGTTATCGAAACCCAGGATCTAAACAAGCTTACTCGCGCTCCTGCTTATTTAAGCTAGCTTTACATATTTCATTAGATTTTAAATTTATTAAGGAAAAATAAGTAGAAAATAGGATAATAAATAAAATTTATTAAATAATTTACTATAAACCCTTTAAAAAATCGGTAAATGTTTTGGATAAATTTATTGAATGGAGGTTTATTCCCACCATATTTTCTACAGACAATATTGAGTGATTATGAAAGTATTTTGCTCCAAGAATGTGTTTAACATATGGAATAATAAGTAACACTTCAGATTACTTAAAAAAATACTAAATATTAGTAAAAAAGTGAAATCTAGCTAAAATATTATAATACACACTACATAAATATATTGAAACAAAACGTACAGTCAAAATTTTGCACCTCACTGGGAAACTTTTATTTTAAATATTTATCATGTTTCGCGCATCTCTGGAAAGTTAAACTCACTAAGTTCATTACTGTGTCTGCATGTCTGTCTATTCTATATGTTCAGTTTTTTATAAGAATTAAAATGTCCAGTTGTCAATATAATTACAAAAAAGTGAAGATGTCTTTCTAACCAACTATTTTCAAATACAAGGAACAAAATAGCACAAATTCCCCTTTAATCCCACACCAAAAGAAGACAATCATGACATAGCGTCATACTACACAAACACACACACACACAGAATTAATTATAAGAATTTTGAGTACAATCGATAAACTTTTAAGGTATTATTTGAATTCGAAGTATAAATGATGGTTCTTTCAAACAGAATGAAAAGTTTAAGTGTATTATCTATCTATCCATCACTAAGGCATGGCTTTAAATCCAATATTCTCATTTATAAATACTTATCCTTACAACAATGCATTGGTATTTGAAATCAAAATCATAATCGAATATTGAACATTCAAAACTAAATAAAATATCAAATACTCTTGGCATAAAAGATCAAACTTTCAAAAATGTTATATTTACTTGATGTTAATTGTTGCTATCTGAGGTTTCAAGTTTATATTAAAAAATAGTAAATATGTCATAATACTTGATCTGCTACATTTTTCCAAATATATGAAAAGAATAATAGGAAAAAATGCTTTTTATAAAAACATATTTTATGCTTTCGGTGAATAACCCCTCTAGTCCAATGTCGGTTTATAATTTGGCCCTTTGTAAAAAAAATTTGAGGACCAGTGCTTTACAAGAACTTGGAAAAAAATTGGATGCCATAAAAAATATCCACTTTAAAGACATCGGGGTGGATAATCTTTATAAGAATAATTTTAGGATGAATATCAAATCTGACTTAAAGTACTTATAAAAATCCGACTCTCACTTCCAGTTTCGACGTTTCCATGTTTGTTGATAGAAATAGCCTATTATTCAATTCGGTAGCTTTTCTCTGATTTTGAGATTGGTTGGCAAACCTAATGTTTTATATATCATTCTAAATAGTTACAATGGTTAAGCACACCATTTTATATTTTATATTCATCATCAATCTTGCTTAACAAATCTTATTCGAAATCTATAATCATCAAAGGTTCATTTTTAATATGAATTACATAATACAGTCAAACCTAAACACCAATAAATCGCATTATTCCAACTCTAAGGAAGAGCGAAGACCTATTGAACCCTAACAGTTCTCCATTTATTTTTCCTTCGACTTTGAAAAATGCACAACTTTATTCAGATTTACACAATCCTATGAAATTGAAATTTCCTATCATATGGTCTCACTAATCGAGTCGTCCCCCCTATACTCTTCCATGGAAATCGCTAATTTTTTCACTATTCAGTGCATTGTAGAAAAAAAGGCAGCTCATTTCAGCTTCTTTTCCTTTTCCTGATTCTTCTTCAAAATGGCTTCTCCTTTTCATCTGATCTAATTTTTTTAATTATTCTTATAAGGCTTTCCAAATAAGTTCAAAAAAATTACAAAATACTACGAAATATATATTTTCAGAATTATATCTTAATAAAATAAAATACTGGCAAGCAACTCTGAATCAGAAAGATTGTTCAGTTGCGGTTCAAATATTGTAAACAATGTTGGGTAAAATAATGAATCATTTAAAAATTAATTTAAGTAAAAAAGTTTATTTCATCTTTTTGTTTCATGAAATACATGAAACTGAATATTTGATCTTTGAGAAAATTGTTCCCAGACCCGCACCATTCCTCGCGGGGAGAGCACCTCCCGTCCCCGAGCTAAAAATTCACTCTGGATATAACAAAAATATATCAGTGATCAGTATCGATAGGGTTAAGAAACCACTTATTGATATTTTTAAACGGGGATATAGACAAAATCTTAAGAACTAAAGATGGGAAATTAATACCCTAAACATATAATATATGCAAATCAACACCATATCACATAGAGAAAATATTTTGGTAAGATAATATATGCTGGTATAATAGTAATCGGTGTGAAATGTGTCATTTTATTATTATTATTAGAACATAGTATATATGAAGTGAATCCAGTGTACTACCCCTTCATCATGAGGATACAATGAGAAGAAAGCAAAGAAGAACAATAGGAGGATAGGAAAAATGTTTCGCTTTGTTTAGTTCAGTCTGGTTTTGGTGTGTAAGGAAGTGAATCGTTAATAAACAAAATATTATCACCTATCTCTACTGACACCCAGAGTCACAGTGTTGACAAAGGTAGGGCGATAAATGAAATTAACTAAGTAGGTGGTAGAGAGAGAACAGGATTGTAGGAAGAGTGGAGAATATGAAGTACAAAGAAAAGGAATGAATTGGAAAATACATATTCCCGAGGAACATAAAGGAGAGAGAGAGAGACAGTTCTTAAATCCAAGAAGAAAGACATTCTCTTTTAATTAAAACTTGACCCACTTGTTCTTCAAGTTAGGCGACGACACACCGTAATGTTCTTCTATGCGAGAACAGATAGAGGCCTGCACATGCACGCATCACACTATCTTCATTCATGTGTGTGTGTCTATTCTCAGAGTTAAGATGACATTATGCAATGCTCACTCACTGGTACAGTCACATAAGCAAGACCACGCGAAGCCAGAGATGGTTGAATTTTATGATGTGTCAAAGGAAGGCGACTCAGAGTCTTGCATGAGCAAAATTTTTGTCGCTTTCGCAAAATGAATTATGTGGGTACCAGCGGGCCCCACCCCCAGCGTTGTGGAGTCAGAAAAATATTTGCGACTCCAACTTCGATTGCACTTATTAATAATATTTTTCGACTACAGTTGTTCAGAATTTTTTGACTCCAACTCTGACTCCACTGATTTGTAATTTTTGAGACTGCAACTTCATTTATGTAAAATTTTTTTAACATTAATGACTCCACCTATATATAATTTTAAGACTTTGACTAAAAATTTATAATTATGCAACATCAACCTTTCAATTTCAAATATTATAAATCTCCAAAAAGTGTGCCGACATGTACTATATTTGAGGGTCGTTTGTGAATGTTTGTTTGAAATAGTCATTGAAAGATCTCCTGAATTTTAGACATCTCTACTTTGTGTTGAAAGCAAAAAGTTTGATTTATTTTCAACAAATTTGTTTAAATGTTCTGTTGGTTAGTATTTGTAGTTTAGTGTCGTTCTTGCATTGTATTCAAAAAAATTTTTAAAGTATTGTCTCCTTTTTATCTAAGAGATATGTGGTTCCTTTTGTTCCTAATAAAATAATGGCGCTGTTAAAATTTGAATTTTTATCATAATGTTTTACACCAAAAGTATCATTGAAATTGCAAAGAAAGGAGATATAAAAAGTTTGCTATGCCGGGATATTTCGAAAGAGAATCTCGCTAAAGTTTTAACACCTGTCTTGAATGATGCTGATGTACAGAAGTTTAGTTTGGAAATTAAAGAAAAGTTCGAAAAAATAAACAATTCAACTCAAAGAAGATTTAGTGTCTAATTTCGCATCGATAAAAAAGTCTGAAACTAATTTTGTTGATTGCAAAACTTATCTAAAGTTATTTCAGCTGAACCATTATTTTTTTATACGAATAAAGTATGTCTTACGAAATATAAAAGACTGAAAGATAGTTTGCTCTTAGAGACAAACTCAAACAAACAGTTAACATCTTTAAAGTCTATACTAAATAAGAAAGGTTCTTTCTGATAACCTGAACCCAAAGAGCCCTTATTTCTGAATTAAACAAATTGACAACTTCTTTCATTGGAAGATTTGAAGGACATTATATGCAGGCAAAACGATATCAATCGATCGGACATAGTAAATCTCTTTAAATTTTCTAATCCTAAATCAAATTATTATAATATTGGCATTAAATTTGATCAGAGAATTGTGAATATGTATATTTACAAATTGTATATTTTTATTAATTGTGAAGCTTAGTGTTTTGAAATATTGAGGACTTTTATAAAAATTTGCAGTAAAAGTAACAAATTAAATCATTATTATGAAAACCGTAAGCAAATTAAACCAACCTGTAAATTTTACAGGTGATCATTTTTCTAATACTTGATCAAAAAAGTTTTTGAAAAATTGCTTTGAAAAAAAATTAGAGTGTAACCATATCTGTAATTCCAATAATTGCCCTTCTTTAACAAATTTGAAAGCACACCTTGACCATTTGAACAACAATTATTTAAATATGTTAATTAATAATGACTGATATAAATAATGGAGAAAATTTGAATATCTTTTACAAGGAGTGAATTAACTATAAAACCTTCATCTTTTTGTAATCTTGATTATCTTAAAAACTGGTGTAAAGGTGTTAATTTTTTAAATGACAATATTCAGTCTTTGAACTCCAAACATATTGAGTTAGATCTATTTATAACATGCTTAAAATTTATTTATTTCTTTTCCTATTTCATAATAGAACCTAAATAGGAAGTTTAATAAACATATTAAATTTCGTTAGGTTACTGATGAACTTCTAACTTTAATTAAAAAAAGGGATAAATCACATAATGCTTGCAAAAAATTAATAAGTGAATAAAAAAAATTTAAAGGTGAACAGGTTGATGTGAAATAGAAAAACATCTAGATGTTTTCAAATATTACCCGTAACTCAAAATTCCTCTAACCACACCCCCCTCCCACCCCGCAGTACTCTAGAAGGGGTAAATCCTAGAGGATGATCTGTACCAGTCATGGATTTAAGCTATAGCATAGCAGATCCCTAGATGCATATAAGTTTGTTCGGAAATCAGAATTTTTTTTGCGCCACGTGTGGACAACAAAGTTCATTTTTTCTAAAATAAACTTTTAAATCAGGTAGAAAGGTTTTTTTATTTTTTCAATTTTTTTAGAATTTTTTCTTATTAATTTATGCTCGATTTGTATTTTTGTGTGAAATTAGGAGAGTCGATAAGGCTATAAAATCTCTCTGGAACTCGCTTGAAATATATAAATGTATACATTTTCTTATGTCCACCTTCCATAAAATCAGTTTTGCTATAAAAACTTAAAAGCATTATCATAGATGCTAATAATTATAAACAATTTATAACTTTTTATGATTATGCCTATTTTCTTCATGTGAGGGTTTCTCATTATGATACATTTTGCGTCCTTGATCTTCATATAATCCGATTTTTGAGTTCGACTCCGCTTCCCTTGCTTATAAGTTATGATATCTTTTTTTTTCGCCCCTGGCAAGAATGGAAAATCAAATTAAATTTACTTATGAAATCAACAGTTAGATTCACAATTTGATTACTTTACGAACATCCTTGATTTTCTCACAATCGCATCAATTAAAAAAGACAATGGCAGGATAGCGTACACATAAGTAGCTCTACACTTTAATTATAAATGATAAAAGCTGTTGAAAGACAAATTGTTATTTTACACATGCTGCGAGATAATTAGGGTTGTGCAATCTCCAAGGACAATTATGGTGGTACATTCCTTCAAAATTGATTCAGTGATATGATACGCACGTATGCATATAGATTACATGAGATGAATAACTAAAAATGAGAAATAATAAAAGACAAGGTATTCTTGGAATAAGTAGCCACCTTTGTATGTTAAGAGAGCGTGATATGCAAATATGAATGTTCAATTTCCTTTCCTATCCAAGTTAGGCAAAGTAGGGCTTGTCTATTTAAATATTGCACGGTAGTTAGCTCATTTAGTCAATAAAAATTAATTGAGAATTATTGAGGATATATCCTAAATCACAACTCAAGAAATAGTTGAATTACAACGTCGCAGAAAGAAGTATGAATCAGGGCGACGTATCCGTGGCTTGTGAAAAAGCTTTTCGCTCCACCAATAATTTTGATTTTTTTGAAGTGAGTAGAAGATTTTCCATAATACTTTACTTGTTTTAAGGTTGCGTTTCAGACACAAATTCTTTTAAAATAAATTCTAAAAATTATAAACAAGAAAAAGATTTGTCCCCAACAATTTCAAGGATGTGCGCCTCTGGTATGAATTTGTAATAAAAGGTCAAGTTTTCAAAGAATATCTCGATTTAAGAAAAAATTTCTATCGTAATTTAGATTGAATTGTAGTTTCAACAGTAAATAAAATGTTGCAATCGATTTTTTGAATATAGCCAAATCTGAGAGACCAATTAAAGGAAAGGTTTTCAAGTTGAAAATATGATGATATAACAACTCATTTTATGTCAACGTCATCTTTAGATGAAGAATTTCGGCGAAAAATTACTACATGGTGAGTCAAATATTTCTTGTTTTATAAATTTTTACTTAATCTCAGGGATCATTTTTCTTTCTCGGTCCCCATGGCGAAGGGGACGTGAGTAAGGTGGTTAGATACTGGGTTTCGATAACTCAGGGTATTGGGTTCAATCCCATATCAAGCCTCCTTTTCTCATAGTTCGATACAAGCGGCACAATTGTGCCTTTTCGATGACCAAGGTACCTTTACCTTTAGGTCAATCATCAATAACGCATATAATTTTTTACTTCCTACTTTGATATAGACCTAAAAATATTTTTTATTTACAACTTTCTTCCTAACAAATAAACTAATTGAATAAAATTCACAAGTTTGATTGTTTATAAACCTAGAAAAAGCTTTGCGTGTAAAAAGTTTCTAGAAACTTTGAAGTTTGTAATGTCTCTAAGATGCAAACACAAAAGTAAAATACGGTGATGTATTATCGGAGAGTTTTCCTGTTAGTGTTCGTCTTATCACAGCTTTTATTCGCCATCGTAATTGAGGTTGTAACTTCAATAGTTGATAAAGACATGTCAAAATATGTTCGATATGTAGAGATGACTTTCTTGTTATGGCAAATACCATTTAAGAGTTGGAAAAAACAACATAGCAAGGTTCCCACCCAAGTAGATGTGTATGTCAGGTAGCAAAAATTTAGGACGTTTTTTATTTAGTTTTGTTTCTAAACCCTAAAAAGAGTATTGAGTATTTGTAAGGAATAGGTTATTTAAAAATTTAAAATACCTTAATTTTGAGAAAAATGTCAATTCAGTGTTATAATTTTTGTTTACGTCCTTCAACTCTTACAAAACTTTGACAACTTCCCACTATTTAAGTGATATAAGATGAACTAGTTAGTTGAGGACAGCTAAAAAATGAAATTGACCAATAAGTTAAAAATTAACTATCAACCTGTCATGTTAGACAAAAATGTTAACCTGTCACATTCTTATGTGTGCAAGATGGGGAACATACAAGTGTCAAAATTTCAAAACATCTTAGATTCCAATATTGAAATTTAACGACCTATCTCATGTGTCACAAAAAGAAAAATGTTAAAGAATGGTCCTATATTTATAAAGAGAAGGGAGTATTGGTAGGAAAATAAGCTGACAAAGCAAATTTTACTTGTAAATTCAGCATTTATAACGCCAGCGCAATGAAATGTAGAAATGGACTTGTGAAATTTTGAAAATATTGTGATTTAATTAAAGTAAAAGCACGCGCCATGTTGCAGACACAATCAAACTAGTTATCGAATGTGTCTGTGAGTGTGAGTGTGTGTGTGTGTTGCGCACTATACAACATTGTGACACTAATTTACATAACCTTAATTCATAATTAAGTTAGCGCAGGCCGCTACTTCGTGTATTTATTTACAAGAGAGAAAGTGGGCAGTGTATAGCAGCAAAAAATATAGAATTTTAAACGAAAAAATGAAATGGAGCAAGGATTTTGTACTTAACCCATTTAAGACCAAGCAAAGCAGACGATATCTAAAAAAACGCAGACGATTTATATTCAAAATCATTGAAAAAAGCAGACGAAGATGAAATTACTTATGTTCCAAAATAGGAACATTGGTCGTAAATGGGTTAATTTCACGAATGGCTCATTTGAAGCATAGCTATATTTTATATCCTTGGTTTCTTCAACAGCTTTCTTTTAGCATCTAAGAATCATCAACGACTATAAAAACCAAATCAAATAAATGGCATACATTTTGACAGTTGGATAGTTAGTATTATTATTATTATCGATACAAGTATAACAATCGAAGCTTTTGAAAAGCAGCAGTCTCGTGGGGTCGCTATCAGCATTCCATGAAATGAAAACGACTAAATTCCATTGAAAAAAAAGTATACAATTAGTAATAAAAATTCTAGTCCTCAAAGGGTTAACGTTTTAAGTAACTTACCAACTAATTAATTAACATACTACCAAGGTTATTAAATCACGAAGCTTCTAAGGAAGATGGATCCCAATGATTCATTTTATTACATGCGAGGATTTTTCTTTAAAAGGTCATGGGGTATACGTTTCTGCACATACGAGAGGCGAACAATATGACAAGATACGAAACAGTATCAGCTAAGTCAAAAATAAATACTTTTTTGGTGGGGTGTTTTCATCGAGAAGTCACAATTGCGCCGCTTGTATCGAACTATGAGAAAGTAGGCTTGATGCGGGATCGAACCCAAGATCTTGAGTTATCGAAACCCAGTACCTAACCAAGGAGAGCTCTTTAAATTATGATTGATCTATTACACACTTGATAATATTTTGCTGCATTAAAAGTTATTTATTTGAAGTTTTAATATTTCTATTTTCTTATTGCAAACGCAATTCAGAATGCCTGAAAGATCAATTTTTTGCATCCAACACACGATACTTTACTTGACGGATGTGCATATATACGTATTTAGATACAATGATAAAGATGATAAAGGTAGAAAATTTTAGAATTTCAGGAAACGTAAGTTTAATTTAAATGTAGCCCCTAAAACGTTGAAGGTGAAAATAAAAACAAAGCCAACTCTTACAGTCACTTGGTAAATTCGGTCCTAAGTTTTTGAACTTGATAAACTGGAATACTTTGTATTCTTAGAGAAAACCTAGAAACGCATTAAATCGTAAAAAATACGACAGAATCAAAAACACGCGTAAGGAAGAGAAAGGAAGTGGTGTAATAAACGTGTAGAATCATAGGTAATAAAATAAATGATACGTATAAGAAAGGAACTTGTGAGAAAGATAGGAAATCAAGAGAATACATGAATAGTGAGTGGCTGTAAAATATGTTCTGATTGCAGAGAACTTTATAAAGATAAGTGTGTGAGGCTGGGTGTGCATAGATAATTTTCTACTCACTACTTCACAAAATGTACTCTTGTATCTGACATAAAAATGAAAGTGATGAGAAGGAGGACTAAGTGGTGAGAGATAACACAGTTCACTTTCACCATTACGAGTAGTGTTGAAAACCAGTTCGTCATTAAAAAAAACCAAAAATTATAAGCGGTTATTCCAAATCAACAAAAATGTCATTTAATTAATAATTATTTAAAAATATTAAAATAATTTCATCAAGGTTATTAAAAAAGTTATAGGAGAATGTGCTAAATGCAATTCTAAGGACTTCACGATTAAAAAAATTTGTCAATAAAGTGGTGAAATTAATTTTAGATCGTAGGATTTAATTTGTTTTAAAGTTTGTATACTCTAATGATGTTAATACACTTGGAACTAACATAATCACTAAAATTTCCTTAAAAAAGGAGAATATACAAAAAGGAACAAAATAACAATATCAACAATCGGATGTTCTAACAATAGAAAAAGCAAAAAGAAATGTACATTAGAAAAAATATTGCATGAATATAATGGATAAATCATAAAAATTAATTTTTCATGATAGATAGTTTGGGGGTGATGAAATGAAAACGAACTCGAATGAAACGATTTTTGGCCACGGTGTCATTTTCGACATGTTGTTCCATTAGTTTTTATTTCAAAACTCTATGATCATTTATTGTTATAGTAAATCATAAATAAATAAAATTTGCGTTGTATGCATTTAGATAGCTGATTTAAATAATGAAATAAATGCTTAATTTTTATAAGCATATGGTGTGGCCATTATTCTTATTCAGTCAGTTGGCCTAAAATTTATTAAGTTTGTAAGTCTTTGGATTCGGAATCGAATTTTTGTAAGTACTAGGAATCAAAGTTGGATATTTTCCCCGTGGCACTACAACCCTGGAAGTTATAGTCAATTTTTTTAATTAACGTTTTTGAGATTATTTGAGAAACTAATATTTTAAATACACTTTATTTTTTCTAAACTTGGATGGTAAAAACTTTTAACAAAAAAAAAGTTCACCTTGTAATAATTTTTTTTGACGGTATCGCATCCAAGGGAAGGATTAATCTTCCATAACTGGGAAGATAGAAGGGATAGTCACGATCGGGGTTCGAACGCAGACCATCTGGATCGCGTCAAAACTACCCTACGTTCCCACTACTAAGGCATCTGCCTACCTTGCAATATCAATAACTATAATTCTTTTCATTAATAAAATATTTTACAATTTACATCAAAAATTTAATACATTTTTTATCAATTTATTTGTCAAAAAAAAGAAAAATATTTCCTAGTTTTTCTCCATAGAATATTATAATTGTTTTTTAAGTAAAATTTTAAAAATATTTATCCTGAGTCAATTTTTTACTTGAAAAATTAAACAATTTTAGTTCAAGTTAAAGTCAAACTATTCAATTACTAAATTTTTAGTTCATGGCGTCATTTAAAATTTTAATATTTTTCTAGTTAGAGTGTGTATTTATTTCGAGTGAAACATGGACTAAACATTAAATCGACTTCATCATAGGCAACGGCAAATCGGAATGGGTAATTTTTGATGATTTTGTTTCATATTTGTTTTTATTTAAAATAAAATAAACAAAAGTTTTCAACCTTACAAACAGTTTCAAAATCAATCATATGAAATGAATAATATGTGCATATCGAATGATTCTCTTCTAAAAAAAATTAACAGCAAATATAATCTTTCATCCTACTTCTTTAAATTCAGCAATCTTTCTTTATCTCTGCCATTTTCCTGAATATACATTTTAATTATAAATGTCATTTTTATCAAAAAAATCGTTTAACTTAATAATTGCGAAGCAAAAAAGAAAAGTTATTAAATTCGTTAGTTAGAAAATATACGTGATGATATCCACGTTTATCAGTTGAAAGTTAACGACTCTTCAGTAGCGCTGGTCAAATATTGTCTCCTGGAAGAAATAAATTAGATGGAAACATAGGAAACATAGCTCATGTTTTTACATTATAATTTCATTTTATCAAATGTTACTTATTAGTTTTTTAAATAAAATCATGTTATTATACCTGATAATAATTTGCCAAAAAAGAATAGCAATTAAAAATTAACAAAATGGTACCGGTTTAACACTGATATGGGCATTTTACAAGGTAATCGGTAAAAATTTGAGATCGGTGGTACATCACTACTAAGCATATAATAATATAAAAAGTATGCTTTTGCTACTTTAGCGTCAAGAACTATGTGAGCAAAGATACATAAAATTCGATAGCTAAAATCCTGAATTCATAAATAAAATATAAATTACAATTGAAACTTAAAAGACAAAAAAATAAGAGAATAACTGAATTATAAGCAGGGTTGAGAAGTCAGAGAGATAATAAAAGGAAAAGGAGTCAGCATCCGATTTTTGAAGTATTAAAAAATTATTTTATAATTTTTTTTTAAAAATAAAAAAAAAAGTTTAATTTTTGTAAGCGTATAAAGTAGCCTTTTTTTGGTTTAAGCCGGAAATAAGATTTAACTTAAAATCCTCTTAAACATTGAGAATAGGAGTCCGATTTTGTAAATGCATGGAGTGGAGAGGATATTTTCGCTCCGATTCGGCAACCCTCGCAAATGATAATGAGAAACTTTGGCATCATCAGTTACATGACATTTTAATTTTTTTAAAATAAAAATAAAAATTTAGTTTTTTTTAAGTATAACAAATTTAACATGAATAAATAATGATTAGTACTAGGCCAACTAAATTTTAGGTAAATTTGTAACAAAAAATATTTAATTTACGGCCCATGAAATCATTTTACTGATTGAGAGTTGTTAAGATTAGTGGATGTTGTCTGTCCAGAAAAAAAATAATCATTTTGGCAAACAGCTTATCAGCAAGAACAGTAATAATGCGAAGAGTTGGCGGCAGCAAGATAACAGAAGTGGTTTGAAAGCCATTTTATCTTATCTGGAGTATTACAGCATTTCTAACGAAGAATCCATAAAACTCCCCCTTCAATTTATTTTCCCACGCCACCCCCTCGGAATCCCTTGAAATATATAATTGTATACCTTTTCTTATAGCCCAGCGACAGGCACCCTCAGAATCACCTTTGACCCCCTATGCTTAGAGTTTCGAGACGGCTGTATAGATCTCTAAAATATATGAACAACACTGATCTACGGTATACGATGTGTGCACAAGCACAAGTTACTCTAGCCAAGACGTCCAAAGGCTATTTCTGAATAAACAGTGTATACCTGAAGGAGCATGTCGCATTCAGGAAGGTTGCCCTCTTTTCGGGTCCCTCCTCCCCTCCATTGATCTTTCCAGAGTTGGGGAGTCGGTAGAGTCACGCCTTTTGAGGAGTCAGAGTCGTAATAGTTGTTGCGACTCCGATTTCATAAATAGTTATACTCATATGTTAGATTAAAAAATAAATTCATAGGTACTCTTTTTAGTGTGCAACGTTGCAAAAATGTAAGATAAAATTTTTTTTCATTTTTATCCAAACCTTGCATTTTTGCAGCTCATAGAGCTGAAAAATTCAATTAAATTAAAGAATGAACTTTTTAATTTTACTTTAAAATAAGTTTGTAAGGGAGCAAACTCAGTTTATGAACAGAAAGTTTTTAGGAAAACAATTTACCATATAGCTTTGGAAATTTTTTTTAGGATTAATTCAGTTTATGAATCGTATTGTTTTGTTTTAGATAAAAAGGTTATTGAAAATAAATTGAAATTCCTTTTGAAGACAATGCAAGAGGGACACACAAGACTACAAATACAAACCAATAGAACATTTTAATAAATTATCTTGAAGAAAATAGATCAAACATTTTGCTTGCAACATAAAACAGAAATGTCTAAAATTCAGGAAATCTTTCAGTGACTACCTAAAATTTACATTCACAAACGACCTTGAAATATGGTACACTAGAAAACAAAAACAAGGATTGAGAGATGCTTGTTCCACCCCAATCCGTTGTGAAAACTCACATGAATCAAACTCAGTTTCCTTTCTTTATGAGTATGGCCTTTCAGCGATTAAGTAAATAAAAGATAAAGCAAGTGACGCAATTCAAGCGTGACAAAGTCAACAATTAAGCACTCTAGCGAAGGTTGACGATTCATGTAAATTCATCAGAAACATTTGAACTTGGAATTAAACATAATAAAGATGCGTGGAATGTATAACAAAAGATGCGTCGCAAAAACGACGGGGCTTTGCCCCGCCCCCCCCCTCCTTAGAACTCCCTTGAAATATATAAATGATACAATTTCTTATAGACCAGGGCCTATTAACATTAGTTTTGCCCCCACTGTACTTGGAGAGTGGAGAAGGAGCTGTGTAACAATGAATGAAAGCCATGGTTATGTTGGCCTTTCTTTGCCCAGGGGTGAAAATGTATGACGCTATTTCTGCAAACAAAAAAGTGAATTCTGTTGTTAAAAGTAAATAAATAAAAACGAAGTTGTTATGCCATATTTTTACATTATAATTTTCAATGTCACATTTTAAAATTGCTTTAATTTTCAACAAATGTTGTTTAATGTTTTTATATTATGTATAAAAACATTTTTATCGCAAAGTATCAATTCAAAAGCTTCTAAAATAAACAAATTTCAGAATAAAGTACATTACATTATTGGAAATCAAATTATTAATTAGTACTAATTAATTATTAGTGGGATCGCTGCATCAAAAAAAATTACGAAAACTACTCAAAATAAAAGTAAATATATTACATGAAACTATTAATTTTCAAAAGGGTAAAACGTGGACTGTTACTGTTAAAAAGGGTCATTGGGACACATCTTTAAAACGTCAAGAATAAGCCTTTGTTTTTTAATTCAAAAAATAGATATTTAAATCTCAATCAATTCAAGGATGGGAACTCCAGATGCATATCCTTCAATTGATCGGATTTATAAAGCAAACAAAGTAGTTTTCCAATAATGTTCCTAATAATGTGCTTTCTATGGTACATTAACTGGTTACATGCAAAATATATAGATTGAGAAGAGAATAAACTTTTCAGCGAAGCAAAAAACGAGGCCAGCACAGAAACTACTAGAGTAAAGTTTAAGAGGAAATTTTATCTCTATTATTATTATTATTATTGATCTATACTTAGATACAGTCTTGAAAATATCTTGCTCTTTTTGACGTTAACAGGGGACAATAGCATATCGCGCATCCCGCAGCTAAAAAGAAAAAATAGGTAAAACACAGTTTATCTTATCGCAATTAAAATGATTTATGAGGAACTTTACTTTTAAAATACTGAGACATGCGATCAGTCTCTCTGACTACTAACCAGGGCTTTGGAGCCGGAGCTGGAGCCAATGGAGGCGCGCAATTTTTTCTACTAAGAGTCGAAGCCAGAGCCGGAGTCACAAATAACTAAATGCGGCTCCCCATATCTGGCTCCAAGCCATTTCATGATGTATCTAAAGTACGGATGTATTTAGTATTTACACCAGGGTGGTCAACTCTTTCAATTTTTTTTCGATGTATTCTCATTCTATGATCAAGTTTTCCTAAGAATTTTTAAAATACTTCTCTAGTCGTCCAAGCTTTCCCGTCATTCTTTCTGGTTCCCTTTATTACAACTTATCTTTGTGAATCCGCTTATATTTTTAACTTACATTAGATATAAAATTATTTTTAAGTTAAATAAACTCAATTAAAAACAGGTAGTAGAAAATATAAAAAAATAGGTTCAAAGTTAAAAAATGAACACAATTAAAAGTCAAAAAATATAGTGAATAGGTTTTTTATAGTTGTAATACTTGGTCAGATTTCACCTTTCAAAAAAAATAACCTTACGATTGATTCATTAATTCTATAAAAGTACACATAATGTTTAAATTTTATGTTTTTTAATAAGAGGGTTCAAAATTTAAAAGGAATTTTTTCCGTTATTTTAAAATGTTGAGAATCACTGATTTAACGGGTATGAAGCATTCCCGCGATTATAATAGAGCAGTATGGATATAGCGTAAGTGTATTTATCCATAAAAGTGTTCGAGTTAAGGGTTTATCCATAAGAGTGTTCTTCGAAATTCCTTTTCGCTCTTAAATAACATATTAGGGTACAGAAAAGTACCCATATTCGTGATGTAAATTATTCTTTACCGAATCGGAGACAAATCAAAATTACATTCATATTGTAATGATGATTATAAGAGTTTCAGTATTGCAATAACTCCTACATTTTGCAGATGTCATATGCTATTGAAGTGATTGTAAAATTAATTTTAAAAGTAAATTATGAGTTCGACTTAGAGATTAAAAATCTCTTGAAATTTGAGTGTTGGGGATGCAAAATAAGTTCGAATTATAAAAAAAATCGACTTATAAAATTCGACTTAGAATCGAAAGAAAGTCCGAGTTATATGAATATATGAACTTTTGCGAAGTCAACTTAGTCGGAGTTTACTGTACTAATTTTTATTTCAAGAATACTAGAAAGCATACTGTGTATTAAATGATAAAATAAAAAATTAATAAAAATTTTACTTTCGCAAGTTACAAAAACGTAAAACTTTTCAAAAAAATCAACAAAAAATTGCAATATTAAAAAAATTCAATCAGAGCTATTAATAAAACCAATACCAATACATTATAATCATTCAGTAAAATAAAAGCCATTTAAAAAACAATTCAAGGTAATAAAATCTAATAAAAACCATGTTACCTTCAAATAATGAGTACAAATTTAATAAATTAAAGCAACTATCAGAGTAGGTATATTATTAATAAAATCTATATAAATTAGTATTGTTGAAATTTATATCGTGTTTTTCCGAACAAAATCGTAGATAAAAGTACAGTATGGTTAAAAAGTTGAGATCCATAAAAAGAATTCATTTTTTTATAAATTATTAAAATAGCGTTTTTACATCACATGTTATATATTGTTTTTCAAATCAAATCAAAACAATTTTATTATGAGAAAATTAAAGGAAAAAACAAATATGGCATAAAATGTATTTAATTGCATTTAAAAGTAGGGGGAACGAAAAATTGGTTGATTTGATGAATTAGAAAGAGTGGAGTGTTCTTTTCCTTTATTTTTCTCATGTTTAAAAAATTTATTTGGTTAGCGATAAGAAAGAATGAAACTGTATTTTGATTATTTTAAATTTATGAACGATATCAAATGATAAGCAGAAGATTTGCATTAAAATAAACTATTGAAAACTTAAAAGTATGGAACAATAAATTAAAAAATCTCTTTTATAAAAGGAAGATAAATTATTTTCCATTGATTATTTATATTTAACAAAACTAGATTATTATTTAAAAGTCATGGAATAAAATATACTTACAAGATCAGGAAAAATTAGGGTTGAAGGACATTCGTGAACTACCTTGAAAGTAAGCGAAAATACATTATAAAAAACTAATATTATCAAAATATTTTACACATTTTATTAGGGAAAAAATTTGAAAACATATGTAAAATAAATGATTAAAATTATATTACAAAGTATTTTCTTATTTCTTTTTGCTTTGAAAATCGTCAATGACTTCATCAATTTTGATTTCTATTTTAGGGTGGACTCCAACCTTAATTTTTCTTGAATAGATTGCTGGTGGGGGGGGGGGGGGGGGGGGTATGCATCCCCCCCCCCCCTATCCCCCCCCCCTCTCGGTCCATCCCTGCTAGTATCTAATATCAATCTTCCTACCTAGTGTTTACATATAAACCGAAATAAATGCATTCTATACTCATGAAAATAAGATCTTTTTACGTGTCTTGATAAGAGAAAGGGCAGCTCATAGTTTCAAGAAAGTTTTTGTAAGCATCAAAGTGAAACACGTTTTATTAAAATGTATGTGTGCAGATATATTTTTAAATTATCCACTGTCCACTACTAGTAAAGTTGAAAGTGTTTTGAAAGTGGGAGTAGTTTAGAAGCTACTGTGTAAACAAAGTAAGCAATTTTATTTAGTATTATGAGAATCTAATAAAAAATGTAGAGATAAGACCTAATGCAATTTCTTAGCATAATTTTTAACCAAAAGTATTTTTTTCATATTTACTGAAGCTAACGTGATTGTTTATTCTTCTATTTTTTCTTTCTATAATTTTTATTAAAAAATAGTTATCTGTGATATCCGGTCTAAAATATATTTTGCAGAAATTTATAAAATACATCTTGTCGAAATAACTTTTCAAAATTCAATTAGTTATAAGTACATCTAGAAAGTACTACTTGAATAAAATTATTTAAAATTATGTTTCACGAAATTAAAATCTAAAAAGCTTCGTTACTGACCAAAGTCAAATACAGATTGAGCTAAGGGTCCATTAGACCCTCCCCGTTCTTCCACCACCCCTCCCTCTTTGGAAAGTTTAGCTAAATACTTTTGATAATTTGCAGTATAAAAAATATTTGATATTTCTATATTAAATAAATATTTAATATACAATAATTATGCAAAATTATACACATATGAAGAATATAAAATATTTTAAAAATTTACCCATCAATCTACATCCTGCTAAAGAGGTTTTGGATTTGTCCCTGTTCCTGACATCAAATATCATAAAATTCAAAAAGATTTTCAAAATTTAAAAGATATTCGTTAAAATAGATATATCTTAAAATTTCTTTTATAATTATCATTAGATTTGTTTGTATATCAGAGGTGTAATTAAGTTTAGAATTATGATTAGCTTCAATAATACAATGTTTTTTTATTTCAATCCAGTATCAAACCTACTTTCCATATGGTTTAATTCAACATATACAATTATCTATAAAAATAATATCTTTATTTATATTTAAAAAATATATTTAATATCTCTAATTAAATTGTGTTCTTTCACTTAAAATATTTGTTTCCTTCTTAAATGATTTAATACAGAATAAATTTTTTTAAAAATTGTTTTATTTGCATTATTTTTGTGTCACTAGTTATTATGGACTCTATTCATTTTATTTAATTTTATTTTAGTTAAAGAATTAAAATGTTTAGAAATTTATATGACTCAGATGTGACTGTTATTAGTCCACAAGGAAGAATTCATCAAATTGAATATGCTATGGAAGCTGTAAAACAAGGATCTCCGACTGTTGGCCTTAAAAATAAAGATAACGCTTGTCTAATTGCTCTACTTAGAGCATCCTCTGAATTATCATCATATCAAAAAAAGATTTTTATGTTAGATGATTCTACTGGAATTTCTATAGCAGGCCTTACTGCTGATGGTAAACTTTTGCAAAAATTTATGACTACTGAGTGTTTAGGCCATCTTTACCAGTTTTCTTCTACTCTTTCTACTGAAAGATTGGCTAAGACTGTTGTAAATAAGATGCAAATAAATACTCAACGATATGGTAGACGTCCATATGGTGTTGGTCTGCTAATGATAGGTTATGAAAAAAATGTAGGCCCAAAAGTCTTGCATATATGTCCCTCTGCAAATTATTATACATGCAAAGCTATGTCTATTGGATCACGTTCTCAATCAGCACGAACCTATCTTGAAAAGAATATAGGTGAAATTGAAACGTCATCACTTGATGATCTTATCAAGCACGCTATAAAGGCCATAAAATCAACAATGGCTGAAAAAACAACTCTCACTTCTAAAAATTGTCAAATTGCTATTGTTGGAAAAGATACTGATATTTATTATCTTGATTCTGAAGCTATCAATCGTTATTTAGAAGTTGTTATGTTAGAAACCCCATCAGAAGAAGATGGTCAAGCCATGGAGGAATCATAATTTCTATCTTATTTTTATAATAAATATTTGTCATACTTTTTGTATTAACTTTTGCTAACGAAGGTAATGAATTACTCAAATATTTATATAAAATAATAGTATTATTTTTTAAGTAAAATAACATTCTTCGGTTTAGTTTTTTTGACCCTCTTTCAGCTTAAACATATATTGTATTATATTTTGCCAATCATATCTGAACAACTTTTTTAGAAAATTGCTAACTGTATCTATATCATATTCAAGGTAGTTAGTTGAGTCAGTTCTGTTGAAAAAACAGTGAATCGAAAGTCAAGATTAATATTTTGGAAAAAAGAAGGGTCTGAGTGCCCCTAATTTGGATGTTTACGTACAAGCTTTTTCTGAAAAGTTATTTATAACAGCTCCACTCTATGCATATGAGTTTACATTTCTTCCTTTTTATCATTGTCGATTTTACTTTTATTATTACAGGTAGAAGCAGTGGCGTACCTGGGATATTTTTATAAGGGGCAAAATCTTGTCAATCAGTGAGATGAGAATTATCTTTTAGCTCTTAATAAATATTGTATCGGATAGTCGGGTTCTCGAATAATAATCTGTTGTCCGATAAATGAGGTCTGACTGTATTACCAATGAGTCCTCCAATACAACCCTTTCCATATGGTTTTTAAAAGACAGACATGTTTAACCTTCAAACACCAAATATAAAATAGGTTCACTGGTAAATAGCAATAAGGAGGGATAAAGACATCTGATATATCATATATGAATGATTTTGTTCCCTTGTTGAGCTTGAAGGCAGAGGCGCACATCCGGGGATCGCATTTTTCCTATCGAACATATTTTACAGACGATGTGTGAGAGCTATATAATAATAATCCATTGCTTCAATATGCACACAATAAGTAAGCAATATTTATCACAGTGTCTCCTCCCTGTAGTATTTTTGAGCAAACACATGTTGATGATCCACTAGATTTTCTTATCTTCTGTCACAGTGATTCTATTTCTGTTTCCTCTGTTTTTCTCTTCCGCTTTCTCTGCTAAAACTCAATCATTCACTCAAGCTCTCTTTCATTCAAGCACTCTTCTCTCCAGTGACGTAGCTAGGCTATGGCATGAGGGGCCGTGACCACACTCCTATGTACCTCATGGTGCCCCCATGAATCTTATGCGATATCAGTTTTTCAAAATTTCTCCAATGAAAGGATCAAAAAAGTATAAATAATGTTGCGCAAGTTTTTTGTTTTTAAATTGTGCCCCTTCTATCAACTTTTTTTTGGCTACACCACTGTTTGTAACATTTGAAAACTTTAATTTTTCAAGTCAAGAAATTTTTTTCAATAGTTATTTGGGAATGAATATTTTGACTATCTATTAAGTTTAAAAGCAAGAATACTCTATTTGCCTAATATTTGAGCCAAGATATTTTTTATAATGTTCGATTGTTAAATTTTATAAGTAACACTGTACATCAGGGGTAGGCAACCTCCGGCCCGCCAAACATTTTCATCCGGCCCGCCAATCTTTTAATTTTAGTTAATAGAATCTGGCCCGCATACCTACAAGAAATTAAAATAAGATGTTTTTTGATTATCAGCATTAGTACTATATAATAATAAGGTTGCATTGCAGCCTATTTAAGTATTTGTTTTCGTACTAGACGAGCTATATTTTCAAGAAATCTTATTTCATATGTAAGACAGCATGTGTTTGGTAGAGACTGATTCATCATACACATCTGATATCAATTGTAATGGAGTATTTGCAAGAGAGCAAACATAACAACAGATGCCCACTGCGCTTAACTGATTGTCATGAATTTATAGTGAATTTACAGTGTATCATAATATACTCATGTAGCAACTAAATTTTAATTTTTCAATTCTACAATAATCAAAGAAGATTAAGCTTTGTGATATTTTGTATTTTTCATAGAGCGCTTTGGACATGCACAATGTCTCATATGTTTGAAAAAATGAGCTGTTCTAAAAGAATACAACGTAAGACAGAACATGGCTCTTCAAAGTTCGCTTCGATGTCTGCTGTTGAACGAAAAGTTTCAATTGATAAACTGAAAAGCAACCTGGAGAAACAATTTTCTCTTTTTCACAAGCAGAATGTTGAGGCGGAAAATGTAACACTAGCCGCTACGAAGTCTCCAAAATCCTCGCTTACCGAATGAAGCCATTCACAGATGGAGAAATCATTAAAGAATGCTTTCTTGCTGTAGTGGATTCCATCTGTCCCAAACAGCGTTCTGCCTTTGAGAAAGTGAGTCTTTCTTCCCGTACTGTTTGCCGCCGCATTGAAGATATGTCCGACAACGTAAACGATTCACTTAAAACACGTATCTCGACATTTGAAGCATTTTCTCTTGCTTTGATTGAAAGCACAGACAGAAAGGACACAGCACAGTTGTCTATTTTTATTAGAGGTGTTACTCAAGATCTTCAAGTTTTTGAAGAATTCCTCCAACTTATCCCACTTCGCGACACTGTCACGGGACAAAATATTTTTTCAGCGTTGCTTCGATGTGTTGATGAGTACTCTTTGGATCTTCCCCGTCTTGTATGATTGACAACTGACGCTGCTCCAGCAATGGTTGGAGAAAAAAAAGGCGCAACTTCGCTGCTTATTCGTCATTGTGAAACTGCTGGATACACTCAACCTATTCATAAAATCTAATGTATCATCCATCAAGAGACATTGTGCGCCAATCTCGCTGATGTAATGTCTATTGTGATTAAGGTTGTAAATTCCATTTTATCCCGAAGCATTAACCATCGTCAATTCCAAGCCCTTTTGGACTGTGTAAAGGAGCAGTATAACGATCTTCTTTACTTCTGTGAGGTACGATGGCTAAGTCGTGAGGCTATGCTGTCTCGGGTATGCGATCTACAGCAAGAAATTGCTACTTTTTTACATCAAAAAAATCTTCCATACGCTGAAAATTTCTCAGATCCAAAATGGCTAGCTCGTTTGGCCTTTCTTACGGACATAACAACACATCTGAACTCACTAAACTTAAAGCTGCAAGGTCTTGTCACCGACATGTTTGCGCAGATTACTGCCTTTGAGGTTAAACTGCGTCTTTGGGAAGCTCAATTGACTTCAGGACAATTTACACATTTTTCTCATCTTGTTGCATGTGTTCCTGCGAATATAGACCAGGACGCCTGCGTTAGTGTTATCAAAATTTTGCGTGAAGAATTTGCTACCCGTTTTGCAGCACTAAGATTGTTAAGTACAAACTTCAAGCTTTTTACTTCTCCATTTGACTTCAATGTGGAAGACGCTCCTGCATCTCTGCAGATGGAGTTGGTGGAACTACAGTGGAATGAGAAATTGAGAGCAAAGTTCAGCTTGTCATCTCCTCTGTTTTTCTCTCAAAATTTTGTTTTTCCTACTAACAATTTCCTAAATTTAATTACGCATATTCAAAGAGTTGTGGCTATGTTCGGTAGCACTTACTGCTGTGAACAGTTATTTTCGAAAATGAATTACACCAAGTCTTACCTTCGCTCTCAACTCTCAGACCGCCACCTTTAATGACGTTCTTAGGTTGTTTACCTCAAGCATTGATCCAGACATCACAAAACTTCTTAATAGAAAACAGTACCAACAGTCTCATTGATTTGTAGTTTTGAATAAATTACTTTGTAATATTTTGTTTTTACCAATTATTATCATTTAATGATAAAGCATGTAAAAATGTATTATAAAAATTAAAGTAAATCTGATATTTTGCTTCTTTGGCCCGTGAGCTCATTTCAAATGTCCCATCTGGCCCTCACCCTGAAAAGATTGCCTACCCCTGCTGTACATAATCAAATCACTTTTTTTAAGAAAATTTGTTGATTATTATAATAAAAATATATAATCGAAATAAAATGTTTCAGTTGTTAAAAATGTACTTGATCTATTTATGACAGCTGTCAGAATTTTATTTGTAGACAGAAATATTCAAAAAAAACGCAATGATTTTCTTTTCTCGTATACTTTGATTTATTTTAGTTTGGTCCTCAGACATTTGGTCCCATTATTTTCATAAGACAGTTCGTCCCATGGACAATTCGCCCCGTTATTTTCATAAGACATTTTGTCTCATGGACAATTCTAAAAAATTAAGAGATAAATTGATTAATTTAGAAATAATTTAATAGAGATAAAATAAACAAGAATTTAAAATTTTTTAATAATTTTACACATATAATAAGCAAAGATGGATGAAACTAATAGCCTATGAGACAATTTGGGTGCCTGGTCAAAACGGCCAAAAACCAAAACGGCCAAAACCAAAACGGCCAAAAACCAAAACGGCCAAAAAACAAAACGGCGAAAATCAAAACGGTCAAAAACCAAACGGCCAAAACCAAAACGGCCAAAAACCAAAACGGCAAAATACCAAAATGGTCAAAACCAAAAAGGCCAAAAATCAAAAATTTACAAAAAGTTGAATCCAGTCAAATAGTTTGATTTCGGGCAAATAAGGATAAATTTCAATTAAATTTCCTGATCCAATTTTAGTCAAATGTCATTTTTTTTATCAAATTCACTCAAATCTGGTGTTTATACGAGCCAAATGCTAAAATTATAAAGTCAAATGCTAACATTTAGTCACTGTTAAATTCAAACACATAACTCTGGACGTCTTAAAATATTTGGCGTTTTTTCAATTTGATATGAAGCATTTAAGTCTGTATCTTAAAATAAAAAATTTGATAAAAATTAGAAAAATACAAGTGCTCAAAATCAAAGCTTTTAAAAAAATCAAAGTAGCAATTTTTTTGTCACTATCTTAACAAGAAAAGTTATCAGCACATATTGTGTAAATTTTAGTTTAGAAAAAAGAGAGTCCTGTACATTGATTTGCCTATCCTTTTATCCAAAATACCTTGACATATCAAAAAATTTATTGTTTGGTAACTATTACAATCATTAGAAGTTGTAAAATTTGTTTGCTTTGCTATTTAAAAGTTGTGTTGTTTAGATGTTAACTTTCATTATCAGCTATGCAATTCACTAAAGTAGAAGTGAAAAAAAGCCCAAAAGTTTTTGGCCGTTTTGGTTTTTTTTGCCGTTTTGGTTTTAGCCGTTTTGGTTTTTGGCCGTTTTGGTTTTGGCCGTTTTTGTTTTTGGCCGTTTTGGTTTTGGCCGTTTTGGTTTTGGCCGTTTTGGTTTTTGGCCGTTTTGACCAGGAACCGACAATTTGTCAGGGGGCAAATAGTCTATAGGACGAAATGTCTGTCGACCGTTAGTTTAAATAATTTTTAAATTATAAGGGCTAGCTACTTAAACGTTGGCTTTTGCTGCTTATAAAAACTTGAAAATATCAAATAAACTAATTCTTTATGCCTCCTATTTTGAAATTATTCTGAGAACAGACGGTTCCATTTTAAAATAGTGAAAATTGCTTTGTTAGTTTATTTTGTTTCCTTTCTCTCTTATGTTAATTATGTAGCAAATTTTTCAATTTTGAGTAAAAGGTAAGGTGCAGCGTATGTATTTATGAACAAATTCGTACCGATGAGGAATCGAATCCAGAGGCTTCCGTGCTATGTCCATCATCTCAACCAACCTGTTATGCCACCCATAGAGTATGCTGTGCAGGGGCCGGGAACCTTTTTGGCTAAAAGAGCTCAAAAAACACATATTTTAAAATCTAATCCTCTGAGAGCCATATATATTTTTAAATACTGATTACAAATAAATGGAAAAAGAAGACCAACAATTTTAAAGTAAAATAACACTCTGAATTTATTAAACAATATTGTTTTATCGAAGTTATTTAAATACGCAAAGTCTGCATCATCATCAGCTTTATCTGTGTCGTCGTGATTCGTAATGATGAAGAAATTAAGAGAGTGTAGAATTGGGAAGAAGGATATGATCGCAATACCTCCCTTTATCATGAAGGCCACCTAATTTATCTGAGAGCCAGATGCAGTCATCAAAAGAGCCATGTCTGGCTCGCGAGCCATAGGTTCCCGACCCCTGCTGTAAGGGATACGTCAAATTAGTTTTTAAAAAACTTAAGTTATGCTCTAAAAATTTTTACTTTTTGTTGAAGCTCAATAACTTTTTCTGATAGACTTTTTTTCCTTAAAAGTTATTATAAAAGGCAAATCATTGGAAAATGTTAACAGTTATTTTATTTTTTGTAGATTTTTGTAACTTGTATCAATTTAGCTTTTAAACTATTTTTGAATGATGCTGAGTAAAATGAAATAATCCGATCTTAATTTTTTGTTTTATTTTTGTTTGCACAATTATAACTTCGTTTTATACCCTTGCCCCTGAATCAATCACATTTTTTCATATAAACATCTCAGGGTGTCTAGTAGACTCTTTGTCTTTAGACTACTTTCACTCATATAAAACTATCCAACCTTCATTTATTTGTTTTCTCTATGAATCATATATCCTTTCATCAATTCCTGTAATGTGCCTGGTAGACTACTTCATTTTTCAAATGAAAAGCCTATTCCACCCCCTAACATTTTTGGATTTTTTTAAACTAGTCTATATTCGATGGTTGTAGGTAAAAATGCCCCCAAAAAAAATGCTCCCGGAAAAAATGCCTCCAGAAAAAATGCCCCCGAAATAAATGCCCCCAATTAAAAAGTAGGAAAAATGCCCCCTAATTTTTGATTTTCAGGACTTCTTTTAATTATATAAATATTTTTATTTGGTACCGTTTTGAAGGGTTTTGAAATTTTCTATTAAATTTCTAAGATTTCTTAATCTATAGGGTTTTTTCTTTATAAAGTTCTTGAAAACAATAGCAAACGTGCAGATTTGTGGGATTTAAAAAAATTGTCGTATGCTGCGTTTTTTAGTTTACTTTAATTAAATTTTAAATGTTTTAGATGAAAAGTTAACTTTTTTTTTACAAAAAATCTTTATTTGACATATCTTTTTTAAAAATTTTAATTAATAATTTTTTGAAATTTTTTGTGTTGGGGCATTTTTTCCTAATTTTAAATTGGGGCATTTTTTTCGGGGGCATTTTTTCCTACTTTTTAATTGGGGGCATTTTTTCCTACTTTTTAATTGGGGGCATTTTTTCTGCGCACTATATTCGATATGCAAATTTAATTAAAATATTTTCGCTGGAAGTATAGTATTTAAATTCACCAATTTTGTAAAAAAAATATAAAGTAGTCTTATAAATTTAGGACTTTAGGTAGGCGCTGAATACACTCTATTTTAAAGGATTGCTTGAATATTTGGTCTCCCGTGGTATTTCCAGACCACTAATTTTGAAAATTGCAAGAAAAAATTTCGCCCCCAATAATTTTGAGGATGTGTGCCCCTGCTTGAAGGTTGTTCACAAACTTTTTAAAAATTTTCGTCGTAGCGGTCTAACTATAATTTTTAATAGCTCGGAGTCTCATATAAAAAAAATAAATCAAGATATAAACTACTGTACTAAAAAATTGACACCATTGTTTATTCAAAAATTATCCGAATAATCCTAATCTCAATGGAATTGATGTCATCTGCTTTGTCTAAATTTGGCTGTTTTGGCCAATGCGACTTTCATATCAATCACTTACAATCTGTTTCTGGATTTGGTTTCAATGTCAAGTAGCATGAAAAACGCTTGCTCACACACATATGTAGTGACAAATCGATACAGAGCTTTTAGAGCAATCTTTGCAAGCACAGGACTCTCGCATTTCAATCGAAAAATCGCTATGAAATATTTCAAGCACCCAGGAATGGTCAGTACGCGTACTATCGGAAGAGAAGAAAGGAGATGGCGCAAAGTGGTTTTTCTTGTTATATCATTTTTCCCCACCAGCGTTAGACCTTCCTTCTAATTTTCTTATAGATATATTTTTCAATAAATTGTTCATTTTTCTGATGGTACGAGCGTCTGCAGCACATTATCTAAAATTTTGAAGATCTTTTTGGAGACACTTTTTAGACATAAACCGCAAACTTAATTGAAGATTTTGGATATTTTCAAACCCAAAATACGAAAAGTGAGTCCAAAAATGAAATCAATTTTGTATAAAAATAGATATTTCATTTAAATTTCAAAAATAGTGTATATAGACTTAAACCGCACATTTGATTGACACTTTCAGATATTTTAAAACAACTAAATGCGAAAACTGATTTCAGAAACAAAACTAGCATGGTTAATTTGGTATAAAAACGTATATTAATGTAAAATTAGAGAGAACATTTTTCATGATAGTTTTTAGACGAAATGTAAATTTGATTGACATTGACCGATATTTAAGACCTCAAAATGCGAAAACTGGGTATAGAAACGAAACTAGCATGATCGATTTGGTATAAAAACATATATTTAATGTTAAATATTTGAATCAATATTTTTGGAAACAGTTTTAAGAAATAAACCTCAAATTTAATTAACACTTATTGGTATTTTCGAATCTTAAATACAAAAAAGCCTAGAAATGAAACCAGCATGACCGATTTAGTATAAAAACATATATTTTATGTAAAATTTGAAGGAATATTTAATTAGATATATTTCTCATCAATCAAAATTATGATTGGCATTTTTAAAAAGTAGCCATGATTATTGAAAAAAATCAAATATATAAAGTGTTATGCGTTCAACACTGTATATATTTTAAATTTTCAAGGGAGTATCTAATATAATCCGTTTTTGCAAGTTTTTCAAATATGTATAGATGGCGTTAAAATAACGAAGTTTCTAAATATTTCCCTATTTATAAAACTTTTTATTTCTTCCATATTTTTTAATTGAAATTTATTCATTAATTATTTTGATCTTTCCATTAGTAAATTATATGAATTCAAACTTTTTGGAAATTAAGTTTGAATGTGTTTAGGTAGTCGAATGACGGTATCAACTTAGAGATTTGAAAAAACAGAATAATAGAACAACGATGGCTGACCAAAGAGAAAAAAATTTTGCTTTAGGTCTACCAAACATAATCATGATAATTGAATATAAGTTTCAGTTTAAGTATATAATAATTACAATATATAAGTGTATCGAATAAATAATAAACAAAAAACACTTTATAAATATTGAATCTTGATGTGTTGATTTCAAAGTGTTAGGATTTGTTCCATATTTGAGGTGCTTTGTAGAATATAGATTGTTTGGTCGAATTTGAAAAAGGCATTCTTGCTTTACAAAGAAATTGATTAGAATAATTTGGAGTTTGAGAATTTATAGCCAAAAGATTAGAAAAAATTGGTGGCAGTTCTGATAAAGAAAAATCATGTAAAAATAAAGTAATATATAATTCATTAAATCTGCAAATTTAAAAATTTTCGTGGAAATGAATACTTGTATTGTATGTTAGTGAAAACCTAAATTAAATATACATCTCATTTTTTTTGTAATTTCAAAATTGTGTTGTTTTCGGCGCCCATACATACCATATAATAAATGTAGTGAAAAGATGGCATTATATAATAATATTTTTATATCAACCTAGAAATATAATCTAAAGAATTTTAATAAACCAATAACTCTGTTTAATTTAGATATTATATACGAGAGATGATTATTCCATTTTACATTATCACTAGTAATTATTATTAATCAAACTTTTTTAACAAAAAATTTTTTTTTTATAATCAAACCTAACAAGTTAAATTTTTTTTACGGTTTCAAAAGGAAAAGAGATAGTTACCCATTCTTGATGGTCATTTCATAACAAAAAAAACTCTATTTGCCTAAGGTTAGTTTTGGATGAAAACAAATATTTATTTTGTTCACAATATAAAAATATAAAGATTTTTACATTTAGTTTGACATTTATTTTTGCAGTATCTAAATCTAATGAGTTTTTTTCTAGATGGGTCATTTTGCAACGTTTCTGTGATTGGGATAATCACATGATCCAAATTATCAAATATTATTTCAGAAAGAGGATTTGCTAAAGCTGTTGATTTTTGGGGTTGTGGACATACTGGATGTGTTTTGAGGAGTATTAAACCCATAGTTCTTGTAAAATCAAGCTGTGATATTTTTTTCCCATCTTCACTCATTTAAAATATTATCCAGCTTTGATTGACTGTCGAATAAAAATGATGAGTTATAATGGGAAAGTACCATTTTTTTGCCATGTAGTGGAGCTCTATATTTTCCCACGTTTTGGTTCATTCTATCTGCCTATCGCATTTGAGTGGTATAAAACTTTATTGAAGTAGGAATTGCAATTTTTACTCGTTTTTTTAAAGATTTAGAATAACGAACAATTTCTTCAACTGGATTAGAATTTAAAACATTAGAACCAACAAAATCTCCACATGTTTTTTCAAAAAATTCTCCAAAATAACCTGTTTTTCTTAGACATTTCTTTTTGGACATAAATGGAATTTCAGTGATTCTATTTCTGTTAAAAGTACTTGTTATTTTTTTCTGTTCTTCTGTCATTTTTTCAAAAATATAAGTACTTAAAATAGTTATCAGTAACATAATGATAAGTATTGTTTAAGTAATCTGAATTTTTTTGAGTAAATCCCAATACAAAACTTTCTCAAATAGAGCATGAAGAAATGTCATCAGAAAATGTTGTTATAATTTTTAATATTGTGCAAATTGCAAAAATATAAATAACTTTTATAACATCTTCTCGCCGAATGAGGTATATCAAATCTTACATCTAGGAAAATATGAACAGAAAATTGAATATTTTTCGATTCTTTAATTACCGAATTTTATTTTAATTATTTGACAAATATATTATTTAAAATCGTACAAATTGCAAAAAAAGATAGGTAATAACTTTTATAACATCGTCTTTCCGAATGAGTTATATTAAATCTTACAATGAACAGAAAATTGAATATTTTTCGATTCTTTAATTACAGAATTTTATTTTGTTTATTTGACAAATATATTATTTAAAATCGTACAAATTGCAAAAATATAGGTAATAACATTTATAACATCGTCTCCCCGAATGACGTAATCAAAACTTATATCTTGCAAAATAGGAACCGAAAGTTGAACATAGCCTCCCTAGTCATTATTTGTATATTGGATTAACTATGCATGTGATGTCATCTGCATATAAAAATAAACTCCTTTTCAGTTCAGTGTATTCTTTACGATTACATTTATCAATATCATTTATGTATATAATGAATAATGATGGACCTAACACTAATCCTTATAGGACAGGACACCCGTGTTAGTGCAAGTGAGTGAAGACAAAGTATTTTTGTAGGATACAATTTGTTTTCTATCTAAAATAAAATTATTAGATAAGTGACAAAATATTTAGTAAGAAGTTATATATATAAAATGTGGCGAATCATAAATAAATTCTGCGCCTGGGCCCTATGCCACTGATTATGGGTATGCATGTTAAATCTGATTCAAATTTTTTATTAAATCATGCTTCGAATTATTGTCTTCATTGTTTATTTTAGAAATGTTTATAAGAGTTTGATCGAAAAATATTGACAATAAAAATTTCCTTTATTCAGATTCAGCATTTTGGGAAGTATTATTTCTTGATTTCCTAACGAAGCTTCAGAATCCTGTATTGATATAAAAGTTTTCTAAGGAAATCATGCAAGCGATCTTTCTCACATGATGATGATTATTGATTAAATTTTTATTAATTCTTTTTTACGTTTATTTATTTCCAAATTAACAGTACACATTTTTGAATTAATTTAGTCTTCTTTCAGCTAAACGATTTCTTCAATTGTATAATTTCTGTGAATAATTATAATTCGCCTTTAAATATTATTATGATCATTTTGACTCTTCGTTACAAAAAAGCAGGCAATACAACATATCTTTCACGTGTTTCAAATTTCAATCCCACATTTCAATATCTCTTTAGTCTGAGATTTTCAAAGTCTGGATATAATCATGTTAGTTTAATTTAATTAGTATCCTGAATATCTATGATGTTCATAAAATACCTTTGTATCGCATTGCAGAACGTAATCAACCGGAAAAAAATTAAACATGTTTTTCATACGGACGATAACGAAAAAAACCAAAGGTAAATTTTATTTACTGTTGACTGAAAATAAAGTTTCAAATGTTTCGAGGAAAAATGCCTGCAAGGATTTTAAGAGGAAATGAGTTTTGTTAATTAAAGTTCATCAGTAGAAAAATTCAAGGATTCGCCGTATAAAAAGTGATTATCATTGAATCCAGGCAATTCACGGATCTTGGAGCGAAAGTCCACATTTTTGTTGTGGTTAATATCGCCCTCGTGCTTTTCTTTTTTCGATTGCATCTTGTTCGAATACTTCTCTTTGATCTTTGCATTCCTTGCGATGTTTATCGAGCTTATGATATCGCCAATCTAAAAGCAAAAATATTTTCATCAATGTTATTATTATCTTTCTGCATTGACAAAATCATTACAAAAACAAAGATCAAATCTTTCAATGATTAGGAAAAGTCCTATGGAAAGTGGAATATGTCTTGAAAGGTCCGTGGTGGCTTTTGCTTTAAAAGGCAGAGTTTAGGTCAGGTAATTAAATTTTATTAGTAGAGTAGATACCTAGAAGCTGGTCCAGAACCTCTTTAGCTAAGAAAGGGCGGTGTTAAGAATTTTAAAAATATTTCATATATCAGAATTAATTAAAATATTTTTTGAGGCTACATATATAATTATTTAGTGTATTATATAGAAAATAATGTAGTAAAATTTTTGGATGATTGTATTAGAAAGATGAATCTACGTATTGATATCAACCTTCTACTTTCTCTTACTACAACTAACACACACAGTCATGGTGCTGTTCAAGAATTCCCCATTTCAAAAATCCCGCGTTTAAAAATTGTCCAGTTCAAAAATCTCCTTTCCAAAAAGTTTCATGCCAAATTTATTTTTCTTAAAGTCAAAGAAACTTATATAAAAAAAGTTAAAATTTGGTTCATATCCTTTTGGAAAACATTTTATTTAAACAGTTATGGTAAAATTGACTGAAAAGAAGTTTATTTCGTTTGCATTCATAAGGAATTTTAAAGAAAAAATTATGTTTATAAAAATTTATGAGTTTAACTTATTTTTCATTTGACGCCATCTTAATTTAAAAAAATTTTTGAATCTGACAAATTAGTTTCCCATTTTATTACGTTTACTATAGTTTATAGAAGTAGTACATAATGATTTAATATTGTGTACATTTTTGAACTTGGCTGTGTGTGAGATCACTTGTTCTCATTATGTTTTGTGATTATGTACTAGAGATGTATCGGAGATCCGTAACGGCAGATGCGAAATATCCGCAAAAAATTTTTACATCCTTTTAAGACCACCATTAGCTAATCATTTAGGTTTCAATATTTCGCAATAAGATGCCAGAAATTTATATTTCTGGTTTAGATTATCGTTCTTACTTTTCAGCTTTTAGTATTTGTAAGAGGCTAATTGAAGATGCCAAAGTTCCTTCTGGGTGCGGTGTTTTCACCAATAGATTTTTTACAAGCCATGATTTTGTAATTTGGTGCTACAGAAAAAATATAACTTTATGTGGCACTGTTAATGGAAACGAAGTTTATCCCAAAAATTTTGAGAGCTGACTACTTTAAATCATTGAAGCTTTCTTAATGCGAAAGTAGGACAGTTTATTCTGATTATGCCTCTCTTAGTGTTATATATCCAGAAGACATGCCAGAAAAAACTTCAAAGTTGTGTATGTTTTATCATCACAACATAGAAATGTTCAAACAATGGAAAACATTTTAAGCCTGAAAGTTTACTTTGCTACAATAAATATAAGTCTGGGGTAGATGTTGCTAATAGAATGATCAAAAATTATAGATTATACAAACCATGCCGAAGATGGCCTTTAGCAGCTTTCTGTAATTACTTGGACATCGTTTGTCTAAACATATGAATTGTAGCCCAGTGTAAATCACCCAACATTTTCCGCAACTCAAGACAAAGTGGTAAAAAGATTTTTATAAAAAAAACTTTCTTTCCTCCGAGCTGAAGAAAGCATAAAGGTAAGAGCAACAATGCTTGAACTTCCTTTGCAAATCAAATTTTTATTATATTTTTACGGTTTTTCCGATGAACCGTCGTGTTCAAATAGAGGTGCTTGTTATATATGTTTGAATAAAAGAAATAAAACATCCAGAAATTACTCAAAGTGCCTTTATTTCATCTGCAAAAGTCACTGTAAAATTGCTTGTTCTACATGTATATAAACACTATATTTTTTAAAAAACCGTTATCTCAACTCTTTAGTTTTTCTAATAAATAAATTGAAACTATTTAAAGTGAATTTTTTTTTGTAAAATGGGATTAAAAATGTGTCGTGGAAAAAATGCACGGAGTCCGTAGTGCGAAGGTTAGCATACACCAAAGTCAGAAAATTTTAAGACGAAAAGTATCGCAGCGTCGAAACGTCATTCAGCGGTGTGACGAACCCTTTAAAAATACTTCTCATAGTTGGTAAAATTTCACTGGAGAGAATGGAGGGATGCGCGGTTTAAAATTGATCAAGAATAACACGGTATCCCCCACCTCAATATTTATAATTAAAAAAGAATTATTCATAGCAGTGTTAAAAATACTGAAACTAAATCAAGGTTGTAAAGGAAATTTACTGTGAAGAAGGATAACGAGAATGAAGAGAAAATACAAAAATATCAAATGCTGAAAAGGATAACACTTTTTATCGGAAAGAGAAAAACAGATCTCTTGTTTGGTTAAATCAGTGATTCTCAAAGTGGACAATAGCGCCCTCAATTGAGCATTTTGGAATTATTAGGGGCCAAGGCTGTAGCCAGAAATTGGAAGTGGGAGGAGGGGTACAAGGGGAAGTTGAGGGGACCTGAATATTTTGATTTAAAATTGGGCAATTTAATGGTTTTAAAAATAAGTAATGAATAAATAAAACAATTATTTATAGAAAAAAAACGTATCGCATTTGGGAAAAACAACATGCTCTCTCAAAATAGTTGAATTTTTCTTGTTTTGTTAGAAAATTTCTTGACCAATTCATCAGTATCAATATTTTTTGTATATGAATCTAAATATGATACCAGAATAAGTTTTTTTCTCTCGTGCATCATAGAAGTTAAATTTTTAAAAAGTATATCATGAGTATTTGAGTATTTTAAAGTAACTGTGCAATGTGCATAAGTGTTAATAGGAATTAAAATTTTAAGGACCATGAACAGGAGATTCAAAACAATATAAACTGTTTTCACCTTAAAATATTGTGGATGCACCAACATTAAATATATTTAAAAATAGATTAGACTTCCATTGGAGTCATCTCAAGTTTTTACACTTGTGATATTTCGTCTTATGAAAACTCAAATATCTCATTATTTGAAGTTATTATTTTTAGATGCAATTTTCATTGGTTTGAACAACCTTCTTTTTGCTTAATAAAAATGTTATTTTATGTTATGAACTGTTTTTTCTCTATTTGCATCGAGAGACTTTAGCTCTTATTTTACTTTGAGCTAAGATTTGAGCTTTGATACTGAGTTCGTGATTATTATCGGATAAAGAACATTCTTCAAAAAGATATAAAAGATTTTCGTAGTTTTTGACAATGGAGTTGATTGAATCAAAATATCCTGTTCATCTTTGCTCCATAAGCCTTTGAATAATCTAAACAGATTATTCGAGAACCCCACTATCCGATACAATATTGATTAGGAGCTAAAAGATAATTCTCATCTCACTGATTGTCAACAAGATTTTGTCCCTTATAAAAATATCCTGGGTACGCCACTGCTTCTACCTGTAATAAGAAAACAAGTATGAGAAAAGTAAAATCGGGGGGGGGGGGGGGGGGGGGGACAGCCCCCCTTCGCGCTACGGCCCTGTTAGGGGCGCTGTGAAAATTTACAAATTAAAAGTGTTGGGTATTAAATTTTTTGTATAATTTATATGATTTTTATGTTTTGAAAAATAATTTATATAAGTAGCTATAAATTTTGAATGTCAAAAAAAAGTTTAGATCCTCTTTCCACCATTTGAAATTGTCTAAAATATTTTTATTTTTTCCACAGATTGTAAGGTAAGGGATAGTGCTGTAAACAAAATTACGAGTAATGAAAGAAAGGTATATAGATAAGGTGAGAGTGGTAATATCATAATCAATTTCAGTAACATCAAATCAATCAGTTGGAATGTAAACGCTAAGCTTAAGGTTCGCATGGAAATCAATGTATCTTGTCATTTCGAAAGAAAAAACATATAAGTAAGGGCCGTTTTCTTGAAATAATAGCGTTTAGGGGCCTTTCTGAGATCTTTATCATCTTGATGATTCCATAGAGATTAGTGTTCTCGTAGTTATAATCAGTTTGACTTATCTAAAAACAGTACATGTCTGAGCCATGGCATTGAAATATTATATCCATATCTCATGTACATTGTTTTAATAATATTGATGCCAGAAAAAAGAAAACTGATGGTAATAAAACTGCACCATATGATTTCTTTTTTCTTCATTCTAAATATTTTTCTTAAAGTTTTCACAATTTCAGCCCAAACATGAAGATTTTGTGAAGTTAAATTAAAAACGAGTGTCTAAATCAACCAAAATAACTACAGATAATTAAAAAAATTATATTTTACAATTAGCATATTTAAGGAGACTTATGTATTTGCTATATACTGGTATGCTTTTAAAATTTTCATAAAAATTTATTATGGCCTGCTAAAAGTGGATTTTAATACAGCCCCCAATTCAAAATTGTTATCAACCCCGATATAATCAAAAAACTTTCAATGCTGTGTTAACATAATTCGCCAAGCAATTGTATCTTAACTAGCTTTTAGTTTTAATATGATAAATACTTTATTATAATTACATGGTATATTTGTATATTTTTGTCACTTTCAAAGTCTCCTGTCATATTGTTAATCCATCATTTATAAATTTTTTTTACATGCAACTTAAAGGGAAAATAAAGCTTACGAAGTGGTCAACAAACATTTGGTCCACTTCACTTATTTCTATCATGTCGCTATTTCAAAAGCAATATCCTCTTTGCGATCATCACATTTGAAAATAAGAGTTAATTTTTAACCTTATCATTTAAAACTCAATTGGTTTAATGAAAATAATTTGGGTAAATCTTGTTCAAAATAAACATTTTCTTTATCAGTTAACTACTCTGATATTAATCTGTTAATTAAATTAAATTATTTCTTAAATATTGGCTGTGAACGGCTAAATAAATTAATTGCTTTTGTCTTCGCCACCCAGCAAAGTCGCTTGGTGACAGATTAGAATTCAAATCTATTGAGAAAAAGGAGGCGAAAGACATTTTCGTACTTCATTGATTTGGCGCACAACATTTGTACCTAAGAAATTTCGTATCAATGAGATTTCGTACATAATTTTGGACGTTTTTTATGCAATTTTTAAAAAAAAAAAAACTTTATTATTTCTTTTCAGCGCAATTTAAATTTAATAAAATATTATTGTTATATTTTAAAATGGGCCAAAATCTTTCATGTCCCAAGTGCTTCACAAGATTATAATCAAGCCCTTATCATATACATTCAACTTCGCTCCAATGAAAATAGATTAGATGGTTTTAGGACAACTAGGTAGATAAACAAAAATTCATTTCATGCTTTTACTATTACTTTGGTAAATTAGTGTATAATTATGCCTAAAATATACTTCTAATATTTTGTAATCATCAAGCAATGAAATCATATATTGAAAAAGAGTTTTAGTTTTACCTGTGCTAGAAAAATGGCTAGAAGTAATCCCATTAGTGGCATTGAGTTTTTGAAGACAATAAGTTTCAAATTTTGATTTAAATTTTCGCATCCCTAAGATGAAAAAAATGAGTGAAGAATGACAAAAAATAATCATATTCTAAACGATATCAAGCAGCGACATGTCACATGGCGAAGTGTCACAGCTTCACATTTAAATTTGGAATTTATGAAGAATATCCATTTTTGAAAGGAATAAATGAAAGAAATAAAACTAACCAATAACAAACTGAATAACTTGAAAAACGTGTCATAAAGAAGCTATTATTCAAACGAGTGTTGCCGAGTCGGGTGAAAAATAACCGAATTCGACTTCAAGTACTTACAAAAATCCCATCCTCACTCCAAATACTTAAACAAATCTTAAGAAGACTAAAGAAGGGTCAGTGCATATACTTACAAAAACTCATTGTTTTCATTCTTCAAAAAACCCCGACTTCGACTGCTAAATTTTATTAGATACCCACTCTGACTCCTATCCTTTTAAATTCTCAGACTCCCAACTTCGAGTCAGCAAAAGATTCAAACACAATATTTTTAATGAGATTGACTTTATTAAAATTCAAAAAATAAGTAAAGAACTTTTTATTATGAACAAAAAAAAGTTTCTAATACACATGACCAACAACAACAATCAATCCATCAAAAACATTAAAGAACTTCTAATCAAACTTAACGAATACAAACTACACTTATGACATCCAATCCTTTTTACGCCCATTCTTTTAGAACTTGCACTTGACAGTTTTGAAAAAAGACATGAAATTTTTAATCTTGATAAATACACTAAACTTTCTTCCAGCAACGTTTTAGAACTTTTAAATATTATATTCAATAATAATTACTTCACTTTCAATGGCACAATATAACAAATTTCTTGCACACCAATAAACAACCAACAGGAAGCAACAAAAGCAACCAAACAGGAAGAAATCAGAAACACTTACAGAATCTCAAAAACCAACAGCTTACCAGACAAATTCATCCAAACTTCTTTAATTAACTCACAAAATATTTTTCTAAATTCAAATAAACACATTATAATTTTTAATAATATTTTTGATTGCTTAATAAGTGAGTTAGATCGCCGATTTTCTGAAGAATCTAGTCTAATTTTACATGGCATTTCTGCATTTTGTCCAGAAAGTGAAACTTTTTTATCAGAAGAATATTTGAAAGTGTTTGCAACCACATATTCTGTGGATGTAAATGACTTACATCATGAAATACCATTTGTAAAAAACTACTTTCAAAAGAACCAAAGTTGCCAACATCACTTGTAGAATTTTTGTCTATAAAGCCTCCTTTGATTGCTTGTACAGATTATTTCTTATATCTGTTAATTTACCAGTTACAAGTGCCACATGTGAAAGAAGTTTTTCAAAAATGAAGTTGGTTAAGACTTTTATGAGAAACTCAATGACAAGTAAAAGATTAATTAACATTGCACTACTTTAAATAGAAAAATTATATGATGAAAAATAGATTTGGAATACTTTGTTGATGAATTTGATAGTCGCCACAAGAATCGTAGAATTAAGCTTAAAATTCATATTAAGCTTTATTCTTGCTTGATGCGGGATCGAAGTCAAGACCCTGAGTTATTGAAACATAATATCCAATCAACCTTACTCACGCGATAGAAAATACTTTCTCTTTGTGGATCTTCCAGAGGGAATTAGAAGCAAAAGAAGCAGAATTTCTAATATATAGCAGTATACATTCATTATGAGCCAGAGCTACTCGTTGATTATAATCAAAAAATTTTATAAAAAAAACATATTTAATTTTATCTGTATTTTGATCCAAGTTTATCAAAATGGAGGCTTCATTAAATTCTAACAACGGTCCTTGTAAAATGAGCTGACATAAAATCTTACAAGAAAAACTCTAATAACTTTTAAAATAATCAATGAATTGACTTGAGCTTTCAAATATTAATAAAACATGATAAAATATATAATTTTGTAAAGTTACATAAGAATCTAACAAATAGATTTTATATTATGATCACTCAAAATTCAGAAATTTTTACGGCAACCATTTTTATGGTACAGCCATTTTATCGGTTTTTTAAAAATGGAGATTTTTATAATTTTCTTTTGCTTTGATTTTCAAATTTTCATTTTTACTACTCGTAAGTTAGTTATAATATTGATATCACATGACATTTTTAACTTGCGATTTTTATATGAAACTTGTTTTTATTATTATCTTCACATGTGAAATATTAATGTCTCTAAATACAACTTTGGTTACATTCTATATTACTTTTAAGCAGGATAAGTAGTTATTAAAATTTCATATCTCTTAAGGTTACCATTTGTATTTTAAAATAGTATTGCTTTTATATAATCTTCGAAAGTACAATTTCTATTTAGCCCTTTCGATACTGGTGTTTTTGTGAGTTTTTGTAAATAAGTACCTCTATATTTACTCTAACTATTATATTTTTCTATGAATTTTAGGTATTTATATTAAATTCGTTTGCAAACTTGACAATTTTTATCTGTGCTACAAACAATTTAAATATTATCATAGCTATAGTTATTTGAGAATAATGAGATGCAATGTGTTATTAATATTCATATTAGTTTTAGTTACACTTGACTAATTTATTGTATTAATGAAAAACTTCAATTTTTTTGAAATGCACAAATGATTAATTTTGATAGGGGGTTAGAGGGTAATGTTGCACTATCCGTGCATCGATAAACGTCTTTCTTATGCAATTGGCTTTTTTTTATCGATGCACGGATAGTACTTCAAGCAAAGTCTAGGATAGTACCGTGCATCGATTAAAAACCAATTGCATAGGAAAGACGTTTATCGATGCAGGGATAGTGCAACCAGTGGCGGATCCAAGGGGGGCCTCATGGACCTAGGCCCCCATATGAAAAATGGCTTCGAAAATTACCCTTACTAATTTTGCTTTTTCCTAAAACATCAATACTTGTTGATAGTTGATTACGTTTATACTTATCAACGATAAGACAAGTCGAATTCTAAAAGACATAATGCAGTTGTTGTATTCTCTGAAGACTTTTAGCAAAATTGTAAAAAATTTAAATAGATTTCGGCCCCCCTATAAGAAATTTCTGGATCCGCCACTGAGTGCCACATTACACGTTAGAGTTAAAATAAGAATAATTGTAAGTTAATTCACTCTGATAAAATAAAATAATTAAAAATATTTTAATGCTTAAATTAAAGTCAAGCATCAATTAGATGCACGATAATAAAAAGCGTGATTTTCCATTTAAATTCTGAGGTTTATTGATCAGACTAATAAATGTTTTAACTATTGAGAAGACTTACCTCGCAGTTCATCTTTGCCGAATAATCATCCATCAAACCTAAAATCTATGAAAAAAATTAAATAGTGAGTAACCTTGACTGTTGTACATTGGAAAAATAAGTAGTGGGATTAGTTTGTACTAAGTGCGATGTTCACATTAATGTTAAAATAGTATTACTTCTATTTGAAGAGTAAATTAAAAAAGACTCTGATTTAATATTTATAAAACGTTTCTTACAAACTAAAACTTTCTCAAGTTCAAGAGCATATCTTCAACAAAACGTAAGGCTCTAAATACTTAGATAAACAAATAAAAATGAAAACCTAAATTCACCTGATATTAAAAATTTCAAGGCGAGGTTTAACCCTCAAAGGTGTAAGTAAATTTTGCAACACGGTTGGCTTTGGGTGTACAACACATGTGTTTTGAAAGTATTTTAGCCAACAAAGTTATGTATTTTTAGAAATACCAGCGAAAAATATTATAAATATGTAGAAAAGATTATTCTGAAATTAAGACAAAACTCTTTTTTAAATGCTTCTGCGCTGAATTGGGCATATTGGAGCACTACAAGTATCACATGAAGACCTACTCCATTTCAAAACATCGTCTTGGTTAAAAAGACCTATTAATTTTCCAGCTAAGAAAGTATTTTTACTCAAATTTGGCTTTTGTATCTTTTGACAGCGTAATTTCCGGAAAGTTGAAATGATAAATTGCGTAAAAATTCTTTTCTATTCGAGTTATAACCATTTCTGAAATCAAAATGAAAGCGTTATGTCAAAAAATGTTTATTATATTGTAATTCATCAACATAGGCCATCTTACAGTCTTTCTTTTTTGAATCGATCAAGTCTACCCCTTTATTTTTATTTTATTCCAATATAATGTTAAGTTTTTTCTCAACACGGTTAGAGATATCAACATTAAAATGAGAGGAACTTAAAAGAACTCTTTCTATTTTTTCTGGGTACATAACAAAAAAGTGAAATACAGTTTTTATGATCATAAACTGAAGTAGTAGTAAATAAAGGAAACTTTCTTTTTAAGATGTCAGGAATTTCTTCTTTTGTTCATAGTTCTCAATAAGGTCTAACCGGTTGAAGACTCAGGTGCACAAAAATCTTGATGACATATTAACTAAGCTTGCTTGGTATAATTTTGCCCCTGTACCCTACAAGCTGCTCATCAACTGTGATTGAGCTTTCTGGGAGATAAAAACGACACAAGTTTGCTTGAAATATAGACCAGATCTCTCTTATTACGGTTAATTTATCTCTATTAATTGGTTAATAGTTCATTTTTCTCTATTTTATTTGGTTAATGTTCTTTATTTTCTATTTCTGAAGTTATCGAATCTGAAACAGCGGAGGAAAAAATTAAAACGAACCAAGCTCATGGTAGAACGGTAAAAGGGGCGCCTATCTTTCACAGCCCATATCTCTTGTAGATTACTCATATTATCTCTATCAACACCAGCTCTAATTATAGCAAAGCAAGCTTCAACTTCATCTTGATCAAAATTTGACATATATAAAGGATAACATTCTTAAAACTTTAGATGGTTGAGTAATAATATTTCTGAAACGAGAAGCTGGTCGTAATTTCGTTTGGACAAAAACGTAAAACTAATTATTTTGCTGTCTTGAATATACCAGTTTTTATTTAAATTATGAAGTTAATAAATTACTTCTTGACAAGTATAAGTCCTTTTAAACTTCCTAAATATTCAACTACAATAATTTACTATTTGATTAGTTTTTACTTAAGAGTTCAACTTAACATTAGTGTATATAGATTTCGCTTTGTTCACTTTATTTTTTCAAATTCATTTAGTAGACATGTATAAAGAGACCACTTAAGGTCATCTTTAAAGTTGCAATTGAAAACAGGTGGTCGCTAATGAAGAACTTTATTTACAGCTTCAAAAAAAATATGCTAGCATTGAATCTTTTTAAAAATTAAATTTATGTTATTTTTTAAATAAAATTGAAACAAAGTGAAATTGAAATAATTTTTTTCTCAACTAGAACAAGTGTGACAAGAAATGCATAAAATTTCAGTCTTTGTTTGTGAATGTTTCTTACACACTTTTTAAAGCACAAATCACAACATTTTCTTGTAGATCTTCGACACATAAAACACTTACTTGGATTTGATGAACTTGCTTGCATTAGAACCACAGGTTTTTCTTTTTTAACACAACGTTCAAGACAAAGTCTGGTATCTTTCAGCAAACGATTGGACTTGATTCTTTTTTTCCATATTTTTCAAAGAAAGTTTTTCAGCTGAAGCTTTCATAAAATATTTTTTGAATTAGTGTAGCCATTTTTTTTTAGCAATAATAAAACAATTAATGCAAGCTATATCTAAAATATTATAAAATACTAACATTGGCCACCTCATGGTCTTTCTTTTACACGTGAACTCTTCGATGTTTTCATCTAACAAATCCACTCCACCTTTTGTTTTGTTGTACAAATCTATGACTTCTGGTATGTTGGAAGGAGGTAAATCACTTCTGAAATAACCAGAAGTTAACACAATAACAGCTCGATTTTTTTTCGGAACATAAGAAAGAAGCTGTTTTGCGAAACGCTTGGGGTATTTCTTTTTTATTACAACGTATGTTGCCAAGAAGAGTCAAATTTTGTTCAATAAGCTCACATGCCAAGTTATGACTTGTAAAAAACCTGTCCCTTGTTATATTTCTTCCCGTATTATAATAAGGTTTGACCAAGTTCATTACAACTTTTTGAGCTAGATTGACTTCTGATTCCATTTTGTTTGCCTGAATAAAGAAAACCATTTAGATTGTACCCATAGCCAAAATATCTTTAATCCATACTTTTTTGGTTTTGTAGGCAAAATTTTTACCAGGGAGCTTTCCTATATAGCCTAATAATTGTTCATCTACTGTTAAGAATTCATTTGGGATGTAAAACTTTGGTAAAGAAAGAAGAAAAAGTTCCCACATTTCTCTTATGGCTGACATTTTGTCTGATGCTTTTTTTGCCTCTTGTTAAAAAATTGTCAAACCGTAAACATTTTAAAAAGTATTTCAAACGAAAAATAAAATTGTCCCTATCCGCACCCGAGCGTATCAAAAAAAAAGCATTCAATTCATCATGACTAAAAAATAGAAAATTTATTACTTCCAAATTTTTTTGGAAAAGATCTTTTGAGATTTATAACTTTCCTGTTTGTACATCTTAATATCATTCTTCTTATCTCTTCAGGAAACAATAAGTCAAACAATTGAATTTCATCAACGGTTTCTATAAGAGTTTTAGGTCTTTCGGTGCATATATTTCTTTTTAGTTGGCTACAAAACTTTGGTTTTTGATTCCATGTTATTCCATTAATTTTTTCATTGGATTCATATTCACTTTCACTCGAAGAAATAGAGAAACTTGAAGAAAAAACTTCTATATCACTCAAGTTTTCTTGTGAAACATCTGAGCATTGCATTTTTTCTTCAAAATCTTGTATTGTAACATTTTCATCTACTCCTATATTTTCATCATCATAACTCATAAAATCTTCATCCAAAATTTCAAGAAAAGATTTGCGCCTAGCCATGAAAAAATTTTAAGCAAAAAAAGAACAAAATTCAAAATTAAATATGAAAAATTTTTAAATAGTATTTAGAAGTGATCATAATAACATATTTCATAACTTAACAAAGCATATATCTTTTATTATTTTACTTTTACATTGTCTACATTTGTAGGCACAAGCATTGATATCAATATATCTCATTTTTCTCATTTTTCTCATTTTTCAATCAATTTTTTAATGCTGTTATTTAAAAATATTATAATAATAGAAATGAGGTGTAGAATATCAGCACTTTGCCCTTAATAATTTAAAAATGATAGGTAATTAAATTTTGCTGTCTACAATTGTACCCTTTGTTTCTGATAAGTGATATAAGAGTATCTGTGAGAATGATTAATTGGGAAGAATTACCGGTTTCAATAATTTATATTAGAAAGAGTAAGCTGTTAAAAAAATAAAAATTTTACCATTTTTTTCTTTGAAATTCCAATCGCAAGCATCACAATTTCAGTTATCATCAACACGAAAATCAACGTCATGTGCTAAAAAAAATTTTTAACTAATTATAAAAAATTTTAACTTAAAAAAAAATTTTTTTTAAAGAATTTCTTGCATTTTATTAACAAAAAAACAATTATCTTAATTCATAAAATATTTGAGCATTTAAAGTTTTGAAAGAAAGCTTTATTATTTTTTTTGAAGGAAACACCGTCTTAATTGCGATTGGTCCCCTTATGGACTTTCATTTTAAAAGATCATAAAACTGGAGAAAACTATTCTTCGCTATAAAACTTATCAGAGTGTGTTATCCAACTTATTTTAACTTAAAAATCAATTTCGATAACATTTCCTTGACATTTTGATAAACGCATATCTGCTTACCGTCTCAAGGTAAATGCTAAAAAATGGTGATGGCCTTTAGCCATGCACGCATTCAATATCTCAGTGGCTAGTGCATTTAAATCTTATAAAAATTATGTGCAGAGAAGTTTCATATCTCGTTTTTCGGAGAGAAATAGCCCTAAATTTGTTTCAATACAAAGGCATAGAAATGAAAAGAAAACCCGATCCATATTCTCATCTTTCTAAAAACTCAAAGGACATTATTTGATTTCTGTTTCAAGAAAGAAAGTGTGTTTTATGTAAAAAAAAATCATTATTGTGCTATTTTGCTTGCAAAAAATATACACAGATCGTTTTTCCATATACCATTAAAAGGTTATTGTTTTTTTCAATAAAATTTTTTGTATTTTTCTTTTATTTTGTTACCTTAATAAACCAATGGTCCATTTGTGGAACGCTTAATTTTACAAATAAAAAAATCTTTTTATTTTTTTCCAATAGAAATATAAATTGAAAATATTTACATCGATTATCCGAAAAAATCCTTTCACGAGAGATTTTTAAAGGTCTGGCAATTAAACGGAGTAATTGAAAAAGAACTTTCTGATTCAATACTTCTAGGCTTTATTGACAATAAGGCAGAATAAATTTTTTTAAAGATATTCCGCTTACCGTATTTTTTTCAAGAATTTAAAAGCTAGTTATCATTCATTTAATTTCAAAAGCAGATATATTTTCATTAACTACAATTTTTAAATATAGAAGAGGGAAATTTATTTGATTCGCGGTACCGTCATTTTATATACCCGTTACACTATCCCGTGATTTAGAACCGGTGTTTCAACACTAGTGTGCACGCTCTATAATTGTCAGTGGATCCCGCCAATGACGTGGCTAAAGGCTGCACCCCTTTGAAAATATTTCTTCCCTTAGCTGAAAAAATACTTATGTTGTGCTTTTACGAGCCCTCCTAGTGAATTTTTTGCCTCGCTCCTCCTCTGGTTCAAATTGCTAGTTACACTACTAGATCCGCCCCTCAATTTGATAAACCTTCCTAATTCTGTTCTTTGATTGATAAAATCATTTCTTTCTCTATATCTCAGCATGTCTTTCTTGTTTCTCTGAAATAATATTTTCAAAATGATTGTATTTAATAAAAGTTATACCATAAAAATCATCCAAAATATTTCGTAACAAATTCCAAAGCATCCGATAATAGATCCAATGTTCAAAACGAGTCCCAGCACCATCAGCAGAATGTGTATCTTGTTGATTATATCCGATGTCTGCATCATTGGACTGAAGGCATCCTTTAAAACTAAGCCAAGTACAATCAACAAAATCGCTGTCATCTAAAATAAAAAAAACATTTTCATCGCCATAAAAATGGCCATGCATTCCAAGAATTTTGTTCATTCTATTTTATGCATTTTTTTAAACAAAAGTCAAGCACAATGTGAATCTTTCCAACTACTTTTGAGTGGCTTATCACGAATGTTACGAGATTAAAATAAAAGTAAACACGAACTGGATCACAATATCTAACGCCTCCATCTCTTCTAGCCCATCTGCTAAATAGAATTCTGGGGTAGAAAATGTCTATTTACTTGCTTTCTTGGAAATATATACAACTTTTTCGATGTTACAAATTTTTAAACACCTTTAAATTTTACACACGTCACTGGTTCCTTATTCATTTCAAAAAGTATCTTTCATTATGATGCATACATAGGAATTTAATTGAAACACTCCCCTTTTGCAAAGATTAGGACAGTATCTATTTCTTTGACTTTCTCGAGTATACTCCTTAGTCCATACTAACCTTAACCAAAAATCGTTTTGGGCTGAGAATTCCCATAACTATTGTAAGTTGTCAGGTTGAACGCAAATCCTTTACTTATACGAAGCTCTATAACTGTTTGGTCCAAATTGCTGTTCTCAGTATTATCAAATTGGCCCGCCACCTCTTTTGAAACATTTTCCATCTTTTGCATTAGAGTAATATAAAGTAAGTCACGGTTATATACTACTGTCACTCATCGACTCCATCCAGAAAAAGTTGGCTTAAAATAATTAAAAAGCGTTTTATGTCAAAATGAATTACCTTAGATAACTGTTTATAAATATCGACAAGTTTTAAAAAAAAATTCTTTAACTTAAAATTTTACATGTCAATTCAAAATAAATGTATTTATTGAGTATTTTATTTAAAAAACAAATTATAAAAATGTCAAATATAAAGTAATGAACAAAATAAAGTGCTAAAATTATTATTAATCAGATAAAAGATTTGGTAAAGACATTCTTCTGGCGTGTTTTTTGGCAAATTTTAAAACTACTTTATCTTCATCTATATTTATCTTTCTATGTATGCTTAATAATGTTAAGGCCGAACATCTTCCCTGTCCCATTGAAGATTTTAGTTGTTTTCACAAGGCCTAGACTACCTATGCTCTTTCACACTCATAAGATGTGATTGGAAACACACCTGTAATTGAAAGTAATGTATGTATGTTTGGATAGAGCTAATTGCTCTTTATTGGACACGTCTCTGACTTCATCAGCAGATACGCAGTAGTAATATGGACCTTCTTTTATATCATTGACCATTTTTCTTTCAACAATGCTACCCATGATTTTAAAAAGTTCATTTTTCACTACTGAAGATCTATACGTTGTGTTTTTTCCAGCATTTTCAAAATGTTCTCTCAAAACTAAGTCACCAGCGTCTATCCTAAAGTCAAGTAGCGCATGAAAATTTCCACAGTTTGTATTAGCTGAATTAAAATATTGTGAAGAATCATAGCTTCCCCCTAGGGCAATATTTTTCTTGCACAGAACAGCACAGTTTTAATGATTGATTTCATAATTTGAGCATTTCTCTCTCTCTCTCTCTTAAATTAAGAGCAGTGTCCATCAGCTTAGTTATAGACATGCTACTGTTCAGAACGAATTTTAGAGTTCATGTGAGCCTGGTATCCATTTCCACCATCTTTAGTTGTACTTTTTATAGACGCAAACTTATCCAATGTTTTTTTCCATTTGCGAAAAGGTTAAGTTTTTCACGTTTTCTATTCATTGGAAATGCAACACAATAAACATCTTCCAAACTGTAAACTAGTTCAGGAAACTTTGCTAGCCATCACAAATGAAAAGACCGTTTTTCTATTTCTGGAATTGACCTGTTTTTCTGCAAAATATGTCATTTATCTTCAGTTAAATTCCATTGTTTCTTTACATATTTGCAAATGTCATCTGGATTAATTCTATGTTTATTCAAAAAAAATATTTTTAAATTAGTTTTGAGAATTTTTTAATAATATACCTGGTGTGACGGAAGGATGGTAAATTTTATAAAAAAATTTTGTTCAATACAATTTTTTATATTTTTTTTTTTTAAAAAAAATCATTTTTATTTATTCTTCATTTAAAAATATTATTAATTATAATCTTAAACAAATATAATAAAATTTCCTAAATTTAAACAAAAAATAAATAAGGTTATTAATCAAACATATCCATTACTTTTTAATTTATTATATTGGTAAATTTAAAATAAACAATATTTAAATTTTTTCAAATACAAATATCCCTCCATCTTCATTAATTATTATAGATAAAATTATCAACACATTTACCTAATACATCTTTATATGAAATATTAATATTAAATTTTCCTTATTTTTTATTATGACTAATTTAATAATAAAATAATATAAATAAAACAACAAATTTCCCTCATTTATTCCAAAAATCTACATTAAACATATATACCCAATATACAAAATAAATACATATTTCAATGAAATTAATATTTTACAAACATATAATCATAATAAACTTTAAAACAAAACTCTTCCCCAAATTCCAAAATTGATTTAATATTTAAAAAAAATAAAATATCCACTTATATTGAAAACAACATTTATAAATTTTTATATTATATATTTACATTTAAAATATTAAACACTTCTCACCAAAACCTGATATAGAATAATTTTTACTTTTTTTCTAAATCAAAATCACACCATATGATAATTTCCATTTTTTAAAATCATTTTATCATTTTACAAAATCATCTTTTAATATTATTTATTATTCTTTATTTAATTATATTATTAATTTTTTTTCTTTTTTTTTCACTAATTTTTTTCTCTTCATAATCATATTTTTATCTTTTTCATAAAATTTCAATTTTTTTCAGATTAATAAAACAATTTATTTCAATTAAATGATAATAAAATTCAAAAAAAAATTCCTTTTAATACATGTTAATCTTTTCTAAATCAAACCAATAAACAAATCATTAATATTTAAATTTCAGATAAACAAATCAAAATTTTACAAAAATTATCAACTATAATATTAATTTCAAAATTTCAATCACAATGTGTTAAAGTTAAATTATTATTTTATAAATACAGAAAAAAAACTGAAAAATTGGAGAAAGATATATAATTTTTTGATAATAAATGATTTTTAGTTCAAAAACTTTTATCACACCCAGATTAAACATAATAGTTATTCAACAAACCTGACAACATCACATCAATACATCCTTCAACTAAATTTCGAGATTGTCTTTTACTGAATCACATCTTCTTATTTCACGAATCAAACTCTGTTCTAAAATTCTATCTCACTAAATTAAAATATATGATTCTATAAAAGATAAACAAAAATATAACTCAACAAATCTCTAATTTAACACACATTGTTTGTCTACCAAAATTAGTTTATTTAGTTCTCTGAAACTTGATAATTGATATTGAAATCGAGTCAGGTTGGGGTGTGAAAAGTTATTAAAGAATCTGAAATGTTAAAGAAATTATGGAGGTTTTAAATCGAATTTTTGTTTAATTTTGATGCAAAATATTGAAAAAAAGATAAAATTGTTCTTCAAAATACCAAAGAGAATAAATGTCAATACTAACTTCAGAAATGGTTTTCTAAACTATTTTTAAGAGTTTGAAACTTATGGATGATTTTGACGATTGGTAGAGTATTAAAATGATTATATCGATTCAACACAGTGAATACCTATGAAAATGGGATGTTGTTAGGTTTCAGAGAATGATGAACGAGAAGGGATACGAAACCACAATTTATTCCATTCAACACCATGTTTTGACTTGTTTTGAGACATATCATGATTCAAGTTCGACCAAATCCTCACTTGAATTATTTCTTTTGATATAATAGTTCAAAATTATGAATTCTTGAAATCAAATTATATTTCTATTGTCATCATTATGGAACTTCCAAAAATACTGGCTGGAGGGAGATTTCAAGTTTTTGTTCAACTCTCGAGATTCAAGTTCCATAAAGAAATCAAATGGCCCAAAATAAGCTGAAAAACTACTCTCCACAACCAGAGGAATTCAGAGTTTGTACTTTTTTTCTCCTAAAAGGAAAGACAAAAATTTGTTATTTTTTCATTTTTTCTTTTCTGACCAAAAATTTGAAGTTTCGACTTATGGTAAACTAAAACAAGCTATAGTTGAACAAAATTGTACGAAGGCCATATCCACTTTCCTGAAATTTTTGAGTTCTGAAAATTCATTAATTGACATTCCTAGAACAAACATCTTTGCCGAGCCTGGGGTTAAAAAATGGACATTCCTAGAACAAACATCTTTGCCGAACGTGGGGTTAAAAAATGGAATTTTTAATATAGTTTTGAATCAATAAATTCGAATTTTTGTTTATATTTTTGTGTACCTTTAGTTATTTGTTAGTGACCCTACTATTTAATTCGTTTTTTACGCGTCCCCGCCAGGTTTTTTGAACATTTTACGCTAAAATTGGCATTTTTTAGTTTCTAACAAAATTATTCATTGGAAAACACTACAGGGTTTTCAAGTTAAAAAAGTTATATCCCTACTGACGAGTATACGTTATTTTCACAAGCCTTTGATCCAAAATTTTTAAATTAGTTTGAATTTAATGGAAAAAAGCTCGACTTATATTCAATGATATATGGTTTGTAAAAAAAGAATGTTTTGGCAATTTATTAAAAAATTTACTGGTTACTTTTCTTATTTTATATATAATGGAAAAACTTACTTCATAGAATAAGGGTTTTGTTAGAGATAAAAAAAGTGACGACAGTTGATATAGAAATTTTAGTATAATTGTATACATTATGGGAGTCAGAGTTCAGAGAAAAATTACGTCTCATTCATAAGCAAGTTTTCAAACCGATTATCGACTCCTAACTTCAAACTTATTATAAGAAGAAAATTTATTGCTTGAACACAAAATTTTAATGCAAAAAAAAGAGAACAATTTTCATTTAATTCAAATATAAATTAAAGGTCAGTGCCGCTGTACAAATCTATATTTGATTAAACATGAAAAAAAACATCTACTAAATAAATAATTATAACTAAAGTTAAGAGATATTTTAAGATGGACTTATTAAAACATGGTTTCTATTAAAAGATCCTACCATTTTGATTTTTACGCCACTTCCATTAGATCACCAGTGGGCAATTTCAATGGCGTACCAAGAGGGGATGAGGGGAGGGCGGATAGGGTTGTCCACTCCAGGCTCCATAATTTATTTTGTATATAAGTATATATCTTTGGCGCCCAACTTGGTCTCATTCAGAGATTGATAACATTTTTTAATAGCCAATTCCGATGAAAATATCAATTAACCAATTTCCTTAAGAAAATTGTGGAGTAAGTATATGTATTTTGCAATTGACTAATAACATAATTATTTCCTGTTATTAACAAATAATTTGGAGGTAACGTATATTTACTTCCTAAAGAAACCGCTTTACTTCAGAAAAACGAATTCTTGTAAATTTCTACTATTAAAAAATTAATTAATAAATAAATATAATGAAGTAATAAATACTCCATTTTTCAAACTTTTTTGATAAACTATTCTACCTTTTCCAATTTAGACAGTGTTTATGATTTTTAAAGTTAGCTATATATAAGCATTTTAAAATCTAAAATTAGAATTGGTATCGGTATAGCAAGTTGTAAAAAAAACAAGATTCGGTAGAAAAAATGGACTTAAAAATATGAATTTTCTATTCGAACCGTATAGGCAGCCATCACTGATTGAAACTAAAATTGCACAAGTTTTTTATCCATTCAGATGTTGTAGCTTCCGTAGGGTAGCCAGAAAAAATCTCCCTAAAGATAAAGATAATCTATAACTTGAGTAGAAGTAGTAAGATCCAACAATAACGGAAACTAGACAAAATAACTAGAAATTACACAAGAAATAACACAAAGTTTATTCAAAAAAACTAGAAATTATAAATTTAATTAATGCTGAATTTAAAACTTAAAAACTAAGATTGAAAGCTATTCCTTTTAAAAAGTCTACCAGCAAGGACTTGTGTCACATGCACTTCTTGTAATGTATGCTCTTTTTGAATACATCGTATGAAAGTCCAAAAGTTAGGGTGTGAGCAACCAACCAATGATGTAAATATTCCAAATATTTACATCAAATCCTGGCGGTCTTCTGACTACAATTAGTCTGCCAATGTAATTGTCTTCAAAATAGTCAATGACATCATTTGCTTCTTCAGGTAAAAATTCTGCTAGGCTAGGGCAACAAAAGCTTCTTCTATTTTATCTTGCGGACAGAAAGCTAAAGAGGCAATCATTCGTATTCCTTCGCAAGACGGATCATATTAGTACCCCTTCAAGGACGGATAGTGGGACTTTTACTCCCATTACATAAATTTTTTCATAATTTGTTATTTGAAACTGATTTCTATGAAATATTTTTAACATTAAAAATTTTTTTAAATTTCAATAAAAAAATTTTTTTCAACTTGATGATTTTTATTTTTACGGTTGAAACCACTTTCAATATTGAGGAATCAAAGTAGCGATGAAGCTATCTTGTTGGATTTCAATTTATCGAAATGAAAACTTATATAGTTATCAGGAATACAAAGTGTGTTACCGTTTTTTTGAAGTCTAGCTGTCAAGACACATAATTGCAGTCGTCAGTATATGGTTCAAAATAAAACCATTCAAGTTTATATTCACAATCTATGGTTCAAAATAAAACCATTCAAGTCACACTATATAATGTGATCTAGTTCGATGGATATGATGAAGAATATCCGTCAAAAATATAAAAAAAATATTTCCATAGGAATCTATGGTTCAAAATAAAACCATTCAAGTCACACTATATAATGTGATCTAGTTCGATGGATATGACGAAGAGCACGTATTCTGTACACATACACAAAATTTAGGTGGCATGATAATTCTCTTGTGATAGATATTATAAACTTTTTCGTAATCCCTTCGCACAGAAATCTAAGTATTTATCCACACATAACAAATGATTTACAATTTGTGCGTATCTTTCACATACTTTATTGTTTATGTGTATGATTTTGTGCGTATCTACCACATACTTTATTGTTTATGTGTATGATAGATGTACTTCTTACTCTGTAATTTTATTTATATGAGTGAGGTTCATGTTACTGAATGTAATCAATACCCTTGAACCATAGTTTATTCCGCGCTTATTCTTTATAAGGCACACTTATCATTTATTGGATTCATTTCATATCTTTGAAAAACTACCGTCTTTGCACATAAAATCTATCCTTTACATCTTCTTGAGTTGAACGTTGTTTATTTTATCTTTTCTAAATCATCTTCTCTTCAACTACTCTTTTCAATTTTATTGTTGTTCTTTCGTTCTGATTATTACTCTCTTCAATTTATGAGTTCTACAAACAGTGATTCTGAAAGTTTTGCTGGGGAAAGCGTTGCATCCGATGTTTACTCTTTGAGTGAATATGAAACGGTTTGTAGAAGCAGTAGTGAAAGTGATAGTGAAAGAGAAGGAGACGATCTTATAGCTCTCGATATGACAAAGTACTCATGGGAGCCTTATAGAGATACTCGTGGAAGGAGTCCTGGTGTCAATACTCGTAATATTGCTTCATTTTCACCTGGTCCCAAAGGAGATGCAAAACATTTGACAAACTCATTAGATGTATTCTCCCTTTTTTTTACTCAAAGCCTGATACATCACATATACGAGTGTACTAAAGCTAAAATTGATGAAAATTACAGGTAACTTAATTTTTTATCCCTGTTTTCTCTAATTATAATTTTTTTAGTTTGAGCCAACTTTTTTGAAAATTTGCGTTATTGCGCTCTCAAATTTTCGATAGAAGATATGCTTGCCTATTTTGGATGTATTTTTCACATTGGGCAGTCCAAAAATCAACAAATTGATCTAAAATATTTATTTTCTGACAAAAATGGCGAGCCTTTTTTGAAACCTGCCATAAGCAGAGACATGTTTATATTCATAAACTGTTTCATACGCTTTGACTTGAAAAAAGATAGGAATCCATTAGACAAATTGAGTCCAATTAGATACTTACATGATGAGATCGTTAGTAGTTGTGTCAAGTATTGGTGCCCAACAGATTATATAACAATTGATGAACAGTTAGTTAAGTATCGGGGAAGATCTCCAATAAAAGTGTATGATCCTTCAAAACCAGGAAGATACGGGATGAAGGTCTATCACTGTAATGATTCAAGAAGTTATGTTTTGGCCAGTGAAGTGTATGTAACAGGTTTATCTGATAAAGAGTATTTCAAACCAGCAAACATAGTCAAAAGGTTAGTTGAAAAATCGAAAGTACCTAGTGGTTGTGGAGTTTATGTTGATCGGTTTTTATGACATATGAACTCTGTATATGGGCTAAATCTCAAAGGTTGACAATTTGTGGAACGGTCAGAAGTAATAGAAGGTTTGTTCCGTATTTATTACGTCCTGCACACTTAAAGGTCTAAACCTTGTAGAAATGGAAAGTAAATTTTTGTATACTGAATATGCTTCGCTGACTATATACATTCCAGAAAAACATGCAAAAAAAATTTCAAGCCTGTTTATATAATGTCCAGTCAGCATATTTCAAAGATAGACACACTAGGTAATAAAAAAAAAGCCTCAAACACTACAATAGTTATAAAGGCGGTGTTGATACTTTCAACAGGACGGTTCGTAGTTTTACTTGTTACAGAGCCTCAAGAAGATGGCCTATGACTATTTTCACAAATTTTCTCGATATGGTAGCAAGTAATTGTTGGATTATAGTCAAAGCCAACATGCCTGATTTGTACGCAAGTACTTCCAGAGGTGGTAGAAAGTATTTTATTAGAAATTTAGCGCTAAGTCTAACTGAAAAGTCAATGAGAATTAGGTGCGAGAACGCATCTACTCTCTTGATTACTAAGAATCTTCCCTCTTTTTATGGGTTCACAAGAACGACTGAAATTGCTCCAACAACAACCCGAAGAGGATACTGTTTTGTTTCTAATTGTCATCCCAGAAAGAGAGGAACCAGAAAGTGTCAAAAATGTTCAAGATCTATTTGTAAAAATCACACTATACTCATTTGTCCTGAATGTCAGAATGTCTAAATTATTATTGACTTCGTGCCTTATTCTTACATTTTATATGATATATTTTTCACAATATCTATTTTGTTTCGTGTAACTTCGTGGTTCTTGTAATTAAATTTCGTGTACTTGAATATTTTTAGAACACTTTTAGAATGTAAATAAAGCTCACTTTTCAAATTTGAATTTTTTCTAATGCGTTGAATTACTTTATAATTTTTCAAAAAATAATAATAGTTTGTAACTTTTTTTTTGTAAAATAGTTACAAAAATACTAGACAAAATAATTGAAAAATACATTTATATTTTTAAGTGACTTTCATATACTTTTTTTGATTCAAAAATTTCTGTTGACGTAAAACTCCCACTCTGTCCTGCGAAGGTAAGAAAAGTCAACATTATTATTATACAAATGTGAAAGTCCAACTTCCTGAATTTTTTTGTTTTGTATATATTTTGATTAATGTGGAAAAAACACCCTTTAATTTCTTCATAGGGAAAACAGTTGTGATGCGTTAATCATAGCTTTTTCATAATCTATCATTATACTTCTAGGATGTAGATTGTTGTTGAAGCCTTGTACTTTCTCCAGTAAAAATGTATAGGTTTCCTCAGATTTGTCTGGCAATAAGCAATACAAAGCTGTTACGGCGCGACCACCTATAAAAGCATGTTGTACACTTGGCAAAACAGATTAGGTGTGACACTAAATATCCCATGTGATCTTCAAATTTTTGTAGATACGAAACACTTTTTTCGGAATCAAAGATTAAAATTCTTTGATTTGTTGGTCCAGAATCATACAAAAGAAATTGCTCACCATTTTTTGTGCGAGTATACTCTAGAGCAGTGTTTCCCTAACTTTTTTGAGCCGCGACACACTCTTTAGATAGAAAAATTCCGCGACACCAGCAAGCAAATATTTCAAAAAAACTATTAAATGAAGTATTATAATTAACAGTAGCCTTGTAATCCATTAAACATTACGATTAAAGTAGCAACAGAAGGAAACCGGGCGAACAAGCAACAACAACAACAATAAAATTTTATTCAGTGTGACAAATGAGCTTGCTTTCGAGAACAAATTAAATTCCATCGTGGGTCCAAAGACAAGCAAACTCGTATTTCATCATCAATTCCGGGAAGTCTTTCTCGCTTTTTGGATTTGATTTCGGTTAATGCCGAAAAGCCAATTTCACAAAACCATGAAGACGAAAATGGTAACAAAATTTTGATTGCTTTCAAGCTAATTAATGGAAAAGCCTTTTTCACGGTGAGCCAAAACTCATCTAAGTTCATGTCAGTTAATATTGATTTATAAAATCTGTCATTTCTCAAATCAATTAGTTTTTTCTCTTCTGCAATTGTCAAATTAGATACAATGCTAATCGCAAATGGATTTATTACCCATTCATGTTTATCCTTATCAAGTAATGGAAAGTAAAATTGAAGTGCCGACTCTAATTCAGTGAGTGAATTTAAAATTTCTGAGCAAATTTTCTTGTAATGAGATTCATTAATACATCGAATGAGACATAGGAGGCATTGGCTATTTAATACCGTGCTTTCAAAATTTTCATAGAACCGAGTATTATTGTGGCTCGCTAAACCTTAGATAGACTTCAATTCGGGCCTCATCTCAAAACTGTTTCCCAGTTCTGCCTTATTTTAACGATGAAAGATCTTTTAGAAACCATTTTATTTCTAAAGTTATTAAACTACAATACAAACCAATATTTTCTAATCGAGTAGATATAATGATTCTTATATGTTGGTTGGTTGGTTGGAGATATCAAACACTTTCAGCCGTAAGGCTATATGCACGCATTATGCTTAACCCATTAAGTCCCAATGTTCCCATTTGGGAACATAAGTAATTTCAGCTTCGTCTGCTTTTTTCAATTACTTTGAATATAAATCGTCTGCGTTTTTTTAAATATCGTCTGATTTCTATGGTACTTAATGGATTAAGATGGTTAATCACAGTTTTTGTGAATTTGTTTTTAAAAGTTGAGAGCCTTGGGGATCGAACTCCTGACCGTCAACTGTTAAGCTAAGAGGTACACCGTAAAGCCCATTGAGGCCCATTATTCGATGTTATCAATAAAAAAAATTAAAAATGATGAAAGAAGAGTAAAATTTAATTCACATAAAAATTAATCCAGAAACGATACATTTTCACTGTATTTTATAGAAAATCACATTCACGGTGAAGAAAATGTATTGGCAGGCATAACTCCCTGCCACAACATAACCTAAAAATTATGTAAAGTCAATCTCGATTAATCAAACTAAAAATTTTTATTAATTTTTATACTTATATTTCTTTTGTAATCGATTGAATTTCCACTCAATATGAAAAATAATCTAAAAAAATTGATAAGTTTAGATATTGGGAAGCGTGTTATCATGCAAAATACGAAGATCAAGCTACATCTCTTCAGAAATCCTCAAATTTCCTAGAAGTAATCTCTTAAATTTCCTCCCAAAATTTAACTTCAACTCCTAGGTTTTTCTATATCTAAAGTTCCCTGTAATGAAAAAGCTCTTAACATTCCCGCCTATCTACTTCATATCGTCTGCGCCCTCATTATTCTGTGGATATAGAAAGAGCAAACTAGATTCGAAATCAATTCGCTAGGTCCTTCTTAAAGAATTACTATACTAAAAATTCGTCTTGCCCGCCATAACCAAACTTCAAGAACTCCCGGTTGACCTCTAACGGATGTTGACACTAAATCAGTTTAACTAGGTTTTTTAGCTTAACTAGTTTTTTCTTCAACAATAAAGATTTAGAACAAAATTTTGATTATTATTCAATTGAACAATCGGAATTACTAACAGACAATGCCTCCTTTTGTGGATAGCTGACCTCGGGAATATAATATGTTCAACTACTCGGCCTTTTAAAAACGAAAATTTCCTCGAAGACCTCTTGCATCTAAAAGACTCAATATAGAATACTTGACTAAAACACCAGCATCCGTCAAGTCTGTGTGATTCTTTTTATCCAAAAGATCTCTCTCTATATCCTTGATCTTCAAAGAAAGAAAGTTTAAATGGATAAAAGCAAGGGGGTTTTGCAAGACTTCCTATAATCAACGCTTATATCAAGTTTCAATCAAATCTGTTCGCCAATCAAACGATGACGATGGACTTTATCACCTCTACTCGTTGGTTTAGATCAATTCAATCAAAGGAGTCACAAACAACTATTTCTCCTACTTCTTTATCTCCATTGATTGGTCGCGGTGATGTTTATCTATGAGCGATGAACTAACGACTCTATTGTTTACACAACTGGACGATACTTTTGGATTACTCAGAATATACACACAGAGTCACTTAATGGCATTGACCAACTCAACTAATACTCAATCCATATTATCCGCCCAAAAATTTGCAATCATCCACTTTGTTTAATTACCCGTTCGGTCAATTATACTAGTCAAATTGGTTTGAAGGCATGAGCCAGAAGGGGTGGACTTTGCTTACCTCGTCATTACTAAAACTTGTGCCTTACGAAAGCGGATTAGACGCCCAATTACTAGGCGAAGGCCATAAACAAATTGTCGTGGTCTCTTATTTGAAAAATAGCATTTGGCAAGAAAAGAACAAAATCTTTATAAAAAGATTTCATAACACCTGTGAAAAGATAGGATAGCAGTTCAAGCCCTCAGAAACTTCAAAAAACAATTTGAATAATTGAAATATTTATTTTGGAAGGATGACAGGTCATACAGACTTTGAAGCGAGTCACACTGGTATTAACCAGATCAAATTATCTATTTGATACACTCTTTAATAGAGTTAGAACTATATAAACGAATCATGTGGCTCTGGAAAACGCTGACTTTACTCCACAAATATCATATCTCTTGCCTATCTATAATCTTCACAAATATCGAGTTATTCTATTCTTTTAGCTTTGATTCCATGTTATTCGCCTTGCTCGCTTCTTTAACAAACAGATATGGTGTCTTTGCACATTATTACTATTACCATCGTATTGTATCACGGGGTAATAGTTCCACTTACCAATTTTGTCTCGTTTCTGAATACCCAAGTTTCATAGACAACTCCTCCCCATCATGGACATGAAAGTCCCCGACCATACTTATTATATCAAACTAATAAAATATCCGTACTCCCTGAACATTGATGCAATTGACAACGTCGAACTGGTTATTACAGATCTGAAAGAACGCATTCCTGACATGATTGAGAATACAACTCTCTAGAACTTGCTCAGCTTCGACTCGATATCCATGTCGTCATTTTGTGAACAGAATGTAAACCATAATAAACCTGCAGGTTACAAAGAATCGTTTCTAATTAATCATAATTTTTCCAAATTCTGCATTCTTGACTCAAGGACCCTACAATCCTTACCAAGATTCTAAAACAGGTATTAAATTAAATAATGGTGCTTTAGAGTTAATAACTACCGATTCATCGATCATTGATACTGACTTTTCATCAGAGGTTAAAGTCAATTAGGCCACATAATGATAGATTAGTCGGATTGACTTCTAAAAAAAGTGCTTTACTAGGAGAAATGTGTTCTTAATATAGATGATGCAAATCCTGTTGCAGATACAATAGTAGGAGGATCAACAACTAATAGACTGAATGACTCACTCCTATTTATACATGCTCCATAAATACACTATTGACAATTAATTCCCATCTGCGCAACCGACACTGCTGTTGTATTTGCCGGAGGCAAAGGAAATCACAACATTTGTTATCAGTCTTTTCTGTTAAATTCATTAATTTGTATTGAAATCATTTAGTATCCACATCCAAACCTCATAAAGAATTTATCAACTCCCTTTAACTCTAAATGATGCACCGAAGGATCACCATCAGTCTTTTGAATTCAGTATCATGGTGTCATTGCGTTTGAACTTTTTAAAGAACTTAAAATTCACGTGGCAATTTCATTCTTTGCTACTATGTGGTTAAGATTATTAACACTTTCGACTCTACTAACAGAGTGGGAAAAATTGAAGGATAGCTACATTCTAACGAAGCCTAGGTTTTTGGAATTATCATTCTTTTCGAAGACTTCACCCAATTTACTCCTCAAGTAGTTTACTCTTTTTGTATGCTTATGCTGGCCCATCTTCAGCTTAGCCAGTCAACACTTTTAAAAACTTGCTTCTTCGCCTCATCCTATTTTATAGTTCAATAAATGCTTACTCTTTTTGAGTGAGGAAACTCCTTCATATTCGACTCGCCCTCAACAACTCTCTCTATAGTTCATTCCACAATCACTTCATTAAGCCCTTGTTATCACGCCTCTCGCATTTAAACCACCATATATTTTCATTAAAGTACTTTTCCAATTCCTGGACAGATGCTCTCGGGCAAAAGGTTGTACAATGTACAATCTTTGATTCCTGCACATTCAGCATACACTCTCACAAGACTTCCCATTGATGGAACTCTTATTACTCCCTTAACCCTAGAAAGTCCGAAATTTTTTACTACTTAAACCTGACATTCCTGAAAATTCAAATTATCAATTGCAAACAGTATTAGATCAAAAGATATTCTTTTTCCCATTTCCTATTCCATTTTCGGTCAGGTCTTATAAGACTTCACTAATAAAGCTTGATAAATCTGACGTGCACGGTTCTAATTGTTCAAGATGTACAACTAGTCTATTATGAGTTAATACATTTATTTTCTGATTTTAGAATCACCAGGATAATCAGAATCGCAGCGGCTTAAATCAATATAAATTCTGGATTTCTTAAAGTCTTCCTCAAGGTCTTTTCAAAAACCGCAGATAAAGTTGAAGCAACTTTAGTTTATAACATCTTTAATGACTTGTTTTTCTTTCCATCGAACTCCAGCTGTGTATAACACCTTTTATTTAATTACCTGCGAGGAACAATTGATGAATAGCTGCGAATATTGCTTAAATCCTACAAATGTAGGAGACCGACACCTCGTATAAAATCTTTCAGATGCGCACACGTCGATCATGTTGGATGGACAATCTAAGACACCAAGTACAAATTCTACCATCTATACCTCCTCACGTAAGAAACTTAAATTTTTTATTCAAAATCATCTAAATTTAATTTTTAGAAAATACGTGATGACGGAACCTCAGTACAATAAACTAGAGAGCTATCTCTACCAAAATTGTTGAATGGATGAGAATCAAGTTTACTTGAAGTACGAAGTAGTTAATGGAACAGCTGTGTTATTTAAAAAATAGGCTACTGGGATTAATTCAAGTCCCACAACATATTCCCCGTTGGTATGCCTTGACACACATAGACGTGGACGCCGCAAATATTTACGGCCACCTATAAAAACCTGTGAAGGCTGGCTTTGTACTGTAATCAATACTTTGTTTTCCTTGGTGTTTCATTTGCTGTTCAGATTTTTTTTGTGAATTTGATGTCTATGCCTAATCCTACCTTTGCATCCCTTTATTAAATTTTTTCTTAAATATACAGTTAATATTGGAAAGTTTATGTTTAGTATTTTCCTACTCAATTTGAACATATAAAAAACCTTTGTTTTTTCGCTCTAAAAATAAATTATTATTATACATGTGTTGTTCGTATCATTATATTATATATTTCCTCTGAAGGAAAATAATCTTGATACATGGAATAATTGCTTCGATTCTTGAACAATTTGATGGTTAAAACAAATAATCCAAAAAATTTTAACCAATAAGATCAAATAGTTTCCATACTCTCTTTCCCGTGACAAAAGCGACCCTAATTTTTTGAATATAATATAAATACACTACAATTTTTTGCACCATTCACATACATTTTTTAACTGAAATTTTTTGATCAAATTTACATTCGACGTTGATGTTATAAAAGATTAAATTTTGGTATTACTAAATCATATCTGTAGATTTTGCGTTCCATTTTTAATTCCATAATTGCAATGTTATTAGTTTCGTTTGGGGATCCCTGATTTTTATGTTTGATTTTTTTTGGCGGCCCCTTGTTTTTTATTGCTACCAATTGTATTTTTCAAAAATATAAGATTAAGTAAGAAGTTAAAATTTTTTGTTTAGTCAATTAATTTTATAGTATATACTTTTAACTCTGCTCATCTTTTAAAAATTAATAAAATTTTATTAAAAAAAAAGTCAAAAAGTGACCATTTTTATTCGAAAAAATACGCTGTTTAGTGTAAGAGTGGAACTTGATGCTTCAAGGCTAAATTTGATATGTCAGGTTGCAATGAAGTCAATGACAATCTTAAATCTCTATCAACAATATTTAGTCTGTTTCGATTTTTTGAATGCAGATAAAGAAATTAAAGATAATAATCACTTTTATTATCAAACCTAATTCAACAAGATATAAAGATAAGAATCACACATAACTGGACTTCTTACCATAATATATCATTTTTTCAGTCGAAATTTGAATTTGCGGGTCCACATGGACCACGTTGAGAAACACTGATCTAGACTCTGGTATGTGAAAAGGTTTAAGTTTTTAAAATTTTTTAATTTCATTTAATTATTTATTAGATATGAAACTTCATGATATTTTAAAGATTAGATTATCAAAATTTTACGAATGAGAAAAAAATTAGTTTTATTGTCATTTGGAATTTCGTCGTTTAACCTTTATTTTCCATCTTGATTCTTCTTATTATATCACCTTGAACTTCAAAAGGTAGATTATATATTTATACTAATAGTATACTTTATAAGATAAATAAAATAAGAGAAAACGAGTTTACCAGGAGAAAGGAATTTGTAACAACGACGTAACCTTTGTAGAATTGAGGCGAGCAAACAGGCATCACGAATCAAGTCTCAAAAATAAGACTTTTGCTCAATTTCCTTAGCGGCATCTCAATAATTGAATTAACGTGCATTTACAGCGCCCCTGGCATCGTAATGGTAGAAAGCAGTGAGGTATGAAGCGCGTTTGTGTACTTTAACTGTAGCAATTAGTGTTGTGAGCTACTTTACGTAAACAACGTGATAAACGAAGTAGAGGTCTCTAAGTCTGTAAGTCGAGCAATTAAAGGTTCTGAATTTTTTGGAAATAAATTATTTCGAATAAAGTTTAAATTGCCTAAATAAACTCCCTCACTTAATTTAATCATTTACCACTCCATTCCTCAATAGTACCCCAAAAAAGTGTTTTTCAAAAGTTTATTGGATTGGAACAATGAGTAAAAACGACAATTGTTTTTCATTGATGGAAATAACTTGCTGATATCTTTTTTTACTTCTAATATAATGAAATTTTTATTCTTTACATCTATACTAATTATTCTATTTTTTCGGCATCAAAACTTACAGTCTTTTAGTTAGAAAAACTGTACTTTTCACTTTCAAATGAGAACTCATTTTCAATTTTGAACCAAAATCCAACAACAAATTTTACTCGGCTAAGTTTAAAGTTTATAAAAATCTGTTCATCGCCGCTTTGTGAATCTTCAAAAGTTCTATTTTCAAGAATGATATTCTCCCGGTTATTATATTTTCCATTGTTTCAGATGCATCAAGGTTTATACTTTATATATACTTCTTCATCAATTTGATGACTAGTAACCTGCCTTATGAACGTATTTAATGAGGGATAATTATATAGCCATATTCGTAAGTACTTCAAATTAGATAAATAACCAGTTTTCAAAATGAAAAAGATTCGGTTTACCAAGGATATTATTTTACTATGGTTTTAAAAGACGCATTTGAAATCAACGATTTTTTTCGACAGCTAAAAAAAATTGGTTCATTAAGAATCTGGTTAAAGAGGCATAATAAAAAATAGAAAAATTTATTAAATGAAAATAAAAAACCAAAAAGTACCTAGATTTATCCATTTTGTCTGGAAAAAAGCTTATAACTGCAGAATTAGCATAGTTCTGGAGATGTGAAAATATATCACGGAATACAATAGTCTTCAATAAAATAATCCATTCGAATAAGATGAGGTAGAGTACTGAAAACTATTTAATGAAAGACTTCTTCGCCTATCTTTTATAGAGAGTAGAGATTATTCCTTGTATTGCAAGGGAAAGTATGAAGAAAGAAGTCAAGTGATATGAAATCTAACTTCCGATATCTTGACAACGTGTGAAGTGCAGGAGGTAGGAATTGCGAGCTTTGTTAAGGATTACTTTTGACCAAAGTATAAATCACTGAATAGGAGGTATGACTTTTTTCAAGTTGTTTTGTAAAAGATTGGAAAACTTGGTGGATGAAATTGGTTCACCGATTTGATAAAAGGGATTCAAGCAAAGATTAGTGTATTCATCAGAGAGACTTTTGAATAAGGCTCTGAAGTTGGTGCTTTTGTCAGGATTTGCGACGATGTCTCGATTCTCAAAGATTAATATAAACTTGGTCTTGGTGTTGCTTACATAGGAAAACACGCTAAACTCTTCATCCAAAGCTGAAACGGATGAAGAATAAAATTCTTGACATTCTTTTACACTCATTTTTTCTTGTGCCAGCTTCTGTTCAATGATGTCAATGTGAGCATACAAAAGAAGATTTAAATTCAATTCATCACACTTATTAGCAACTTTTATGATTAAGGGATGATTATCTCTTGCTAAAACTCCGATGCACGAAGCAGACATTCCGCGATGACTAATTTTTATACAATTCTATAAATGCAAAAAAAATTATGTAAAAAGAGTTAGTTAAGGCGAAAAAAGTTTATTTCAAATTTAAAGATACATTTTTTGTTTCAAATAAAGCGGCATAGCCAGGAACTGCACTCACGGTTTCGAAGTCAGAGTGAGGATGTCCAACACCGACACAAAAATTCAACTCCGATCCTTAAAAATATTTAAAGCTAGCTCTTACTTCGACTAAAGAAAGGCCAGTCCATAGGCTTACAAAAATTAATTTTTTTCATTATTTAAATACTTAAAAAAATATTTTTAAAAACGTAGAAAAATTAGAACTCGACTCCTAAATTCTATTAGATACCAGCAACTCCTATCGCTTTGAAGTCTAAAATGAAAAGTAATCATTTATAACCAGGGGCGCACATCCTCAAAATTATTGGGGGGGCGAAATTTTTTTGTTGCAATTTTCAAAATTAGTGGTCTGGAAATACCACGGGAGACCAAATATTCAAGCAATCCTTTAAAAGGTCCTCAGACATTTCGCCCCATTCTTTTTATAAGACAATTCGCCCCATTATTTTCATAAGACAGTTCGTCCCATGGACAATTCGCCCCATTATTTTCATAAGACAGTTCGTCCCATGGACAATTCGCCCCATTATTTTCATAAGACCGTTCGTCCCATGGACAATTCGCCCAATTATTTTCATAAGACATTTTGTCTCATGGACAATTCGCCTAACTATTTTCATAAAATAATTCGCCTCATAATTTTCATTTAGCACTATTGTTTTATAAAACCGTTTTTTCAATTTTTTTAGACTCTTTTACGCATTTTTCATAAGACTATTTTTCGTAAAACGGTTTGGCATATGAACGTTTTGCCTAATATCACAACTCATCTCAATAAAAATAGCTATATTTTAATTTTATTTAGTTTTTTGAAGATTTTTTTAAAATTTTCAAAAAAAAAATTTTTTTTTTAATTTTCGCCCCCCCCCCCCCCCGGATGTGCGCCCCTGTTTATAACACTCAACAAAGACTTAAATTCAGTAAAAAAAATTGAAAATTACTTTCAGTCGCACACACCTTAAAATTTTTGAAGCAAACTTAGTTGATTAATATAAAATTCCTTTGAAATATGCAAATAACGTTAAAACACATGTCTGACCTATTGAATAGTGATGATATGCTTCCTGGTTCGTTATCAATGGCCGAAATTCTATCCCTCCCTAATGACTTCTGCTTACTAGCATATTATATAAACTGGGAAAATATTTGCTAGTGTGGCTCGTTATAATGAACACTAATTCTCAATAATATAGGCCAAAGGGTTCATAACCCATGCGATACAGCATAAAATTATGATAAATGAGTGTACAAATTTTAGACCTACTCTGCATGGATATAAACATCATTTCAATAGGATAAATAGGAAAAGTGTCACATTAATTCTTTGCCAGATATTTCAAATCCGGCTTACACGTAATATAAACAACATCGCCGTGTTATTCGTCGTTTTTCAGGAAGGCGCGTGAAGAGTTTAACCCTAGAACTACCAGAGGGTCAATTGACCCCTTTGTGAAACTAAAAGCTTAAGTAATAGAAAGTCTTTTTCTTGAATTTTTTGGACTTTGATTTTTTTACTATTAAAAAACTTTATTTTAGAATGTTTTGATTTATGACCTCAGAAGGTCAATATTACTAATTATACCAAGTTGGGTCAATTGATTCCTAATTCAATTGAATATTAACGCTATTAGTGCTGGGCGTCCGCTAAGTGGCGTAAAGTAACCCCCCCCCCCCCCTATTTTTCTCAGATATTAATAAGTTTTTATAAATATTTTAATGTTACATATATATTTAAACTATGCTGAATTCAGTGGTGATGTCCATTTTTTATCAAAATCAATCAAACCTGACAAAAAAATTGATTTATATTTGACAGCTCATCTCAAAAAGGAACTTTTTATCTAAATAATTATATAAAGTTTTTTACACATGTATACCCATTTTCAAATAGCTGAATTCAGTGGTGTCATTTTTATGAAAATCAAACAAACTGTCAAAAATTAATCTAACTGTGACAGCTCATCTCAAAAAGGAACTTTTTATCTAAATAATTATATAAAGTTTTTTACACAACCCATTTTCAAATATGCTGAATTCAGTGGTGATATTCATTTTTTTATGAAAATCAATCAAACCTGACAAAAAATTGATTTATATTTGACAGCTCATCTCAAAAAGGAACTTTTTATCTAAATAATTATATAAAGTTTTTTACACATGTATACCCATTTTCAAATAGCTGAATTCAGTGGTGATATTCATTTTTTATGAAAATCAAACAAACTGTCAAAAATTAATCTAAATGTGACAGCTCATCTCAAAAAAGAAACTTTTTATCCAAATAATTATATAATGTCATTTACACATATACACCTATTTTCAAGCATGCTGAATTCAGCGGTGATATTCATTTTTTAATAAAAAGCAATTAAAGTTATCAAAGCATTGATTTATATATGACAGCTCATCTTAAAAAGAAACTTTTTATCTAAGTAATAATATAAAGTTTTTACACATATATACCAATTTTTAAGCATGTGTAATTCAGTGGTGATATTCATTTTTTTTTATGAAAATCAAACAAAACTGTCAAAAAATTTATTTATCCCAAAAAGAATTATCAGGCACGGTTTTTTGAATTAGAGAATTACGTTTAATAGAAAGTATAGGGAGATGATGAAGTTTACCGTGTATGGCATTTTCAAGTAGGCTGTGTTTACTGGTTATATTCTTTTTTTTTAATTAAAAATTAGTCAAACCTGACAAAATAATTTAAATATGACAGCCCATGTCAAAATTAAAATTTTTATTCTTATAAAAAGTTTTTTATATATTTCAAGTACATATGTGGAATTTAATGGTGATGTCATTTTTTATGAAATCAATAAAACCTGTCAAAAAATCGATTAAACCTGTAAATCAATGTCAAATATATAAACATAAAAATAACTTCTACTTGCAGTATTTCTCTGGTAATTATTTTCTTAATTTATTTAATAAACCAACTTTAGGTGTTTAATTCACTTAAAATATTTCATTCTACAGTAACTTGTGTAACTCGATAGGACCTCTATCTTTTTGGCTACAAATTCGTTATCGGCTCGTAATCTATACGTCATATTATAATATACAGTATGTAATTTTGATATTCATTCTATGATGTCCTTTCTTGGTAGCTCTTTTTTCATTAGAAATTTATATTCTTCAATGTGTGTCGAAAATTTTTTTATAATGATAAAATTACTTTTTTCCTCTCTCAAGGCATTTTGATTAAAGAATCTTCTGGATGATCTTAGACTTTTTTTTATCAGTATCGTGTATTCAATACAATTAATGAACATATTATTCAATTACAAAAAGTTGTCCACGTTCTTCATCTAAAAAAATTATCACTTTGACGCAAAAGGAAAAAGATTGACAAATTTAATTTAAATTAAAAAGATCTTGATAGTGACTAAATTCTCACATATTGGCATCTGTGCCATTTTTGATAAATCTGACCTATTCTAAATTTTCAGATTTCCTACCCATATTAGCTAAATGTTAATTGTAATCCTAGATAAGCTATAGATTTAAATATTTTTCATTTGTAAAAGAGGAACTTCTTTTTCAGTCAAAATCTTTTTTGAAGCATCTAATATTATATAATTAAACCACTTCTTAGTTCATTAGAACATGGTAGATCTTCCATTTAGTGAAGATACATATTTTTTTTAATTATTTGCACATGTTCTCTTTTCAATTAGTTTTCAACTTGGTTCCTTCTCTCATACAAATTTTTAAAAGATTTTATAATACGTTTTGTTTTTTTTAATAAATATTTCATACTCAAGATGATTGTAGAAAGTATTATATACAAAAAAAAAGTATATTTTTACTATAAGCCGTTTTTTGAAAATTTTTTACAGAACTAATTTTCAAGCATACATTATAAATTCAATTGCCACTTCGAGATATTTTTAATCGTATTATCCAAAATCCAGTACAGAAATAAAATAAGCATAGTCGATTTGGTATAAAACAGATATTTTATTTTTTTGAAAATATTTTTGAAGACAGTATCTAGAAGTTAACCGCAAATCTGATAGAAGCTTTCAGATATTTTAAAACCATAAATGCCAAACCTGAGTCCAAAAATGAAACCAGCATCTTCCATTTGGCATAAAAACAGATATTTTATTTAAATTTCAAAAATATTTCTGTAGACATTAGACGTAAATCGAACATTTGATTGACACTTTCAGACATTTAAAACCTCTAAATGCAAAAAATGATTACAGAAATAAAAATTATCATGGTCGAATTGGTATAAAAACACATTTCATGTAAAATTAGAGAGAATATTTTTGAGTATAGTTTTCAGACATAAACCGCAAATTTGATTGACACTAGCAGTAAAATCTCTAAATGCGAAAACTGTGTTCAGAAATGAAATCATCATGATCTATTTGCTATAAAAATATATATTTCATCTAAAATTTGAATCAGTATTTTTGGAAACAAATTTTAGAACTAAACGCAAATTTGATTGATACTTATAGGTATTTTCAAATTCAAACTGCAAAAATTGAGTACATAAATGAAACTAGCATGGTTGATTTGGTATAAAAACATATATTTAAATTTTAATTGTAAAATTTGAAAAAATGTTTTTGGAGACAATTTTTAGAAGTAAACCGCAAATTTAATTAACACTTATAAGCGTTTTCACATCCTAAATGTAAAAAAATGAGTTCAGAAATGAAAACAGCATTATTGATTTGATATAAAAACATATATTTCATGTAAAATTGAGAGAATATTTTTGGAGATAGCTTTTAGAAATAAACTTTTAAACGCCTTTGCTAAAACATCTGCACCTAAACCCCCTCATATTAAAATTTTAATGTATTTATGTTTAACTCTTTTTCCTTATGGGGGTGAAGTATTTAATTACTCTCTCTAATAAGGCCATCTCTATATTACGACCACTTATGACGGGATGTCATTCAAAGGTGGTCCACGTTAACTGAAGTCTAAAAATGGTCGCTTTGACGCAAAAAGGAACGATTGCAAATTTAATTTAAATTAAAAAGATCTTGAAGATCAGGAAATCCAGAGATTCTATTCAAGAAAAATTGATTATCCATAGATAAATAAAATTCAATATTCAAAAGGACACTTACATAAATTTAAAGTGTAAATTTACAGAAAGAACATTCTAAAAAACGCCATTTTAAATTAGAAAAAAAGAGTCTTAAAATGGAGGTTTTTTTTTTAATTTCTTAGTAAACGAGTCGTTAGTTGTAACTCACAGGTACGTTTACCACAGGTAATACATAACCTTTTATTTATCAAAGAGCTGGGAAAATGTCTTACAACCTTATCTTACGGAAAGTCGCTTACTAAAGGTACCGTTTCTTACAGGTTTTACTGTATATAGATGGTAAAGGTTTCATAGAGGATCAAAAGGCGTGAGCCGTTGAACAATCACTTCCATGAGCTATATTTGATGTCGAGTGAGGATGCAGAAAAAGAGTGTTGTTGAGATTGATATATACATATAGATAAAAAAAATAGTTGAACATCATATAATAAAGAAAACTTAAAAGAACAAAGAGAAAAATATAAGTGCACAAGAGTCAATTATACATAAATATTACATATAAAACATTTTTGATCATACTTATCATATTTTCTAGTGAATTCTTGATGACTCTCAAAGACTTTTCTATGCCAAATCTCAAGCGAAATTCATTAAATAAACTTTTCACTAAATAAGTATTGTGAACAGAAGCGGAGTGATCTCTTAGTTTATTTTTTTATATCTCATTTTAAAATTTAATTTAATTTACTATAAAATATTTGCAACAGCATGAAAAAATTTTAGTATATTTTTTGGATATGATATTTATGTTTTCTTGTAAAATAAAATTTACTAACTTTCTTTTCTTCCTCCATATTCTTTAATATTGAGTTCTAATATGTTATATTATGGTTTTAGAATATTTGTATCTTCTGTGTATTTTTCTATTACACCATATAAAATACATATAAATAATTTCATACATACTCACACTACAATTATATGAATCATCACACATATAAAAATACACATAAAACATATAAATAATTTCAACCAATCAAATCTTCAACGACAAACACATAAAACTTATCCACCATATAAAAACACACAAAACATATATAAAAATTTCAACCAATCAATCTTCCACACAACAACCTATTATTAAATATCCCGTTAACATAAAAGCATTAACGTAAAAATATATAATTTTTAATTCAATATTATACAAACAAATTTTTTCTGCATTTGAATAAAAGTGTCAAAATAAATAATACAATGCATTTAATTTCAGAAACATTTTTCCCTAAATAAATTTATAAATAAGATAAAACTAATATTATTTTACCCAAAGGTATGAAATTTAACTCGAAATCTTTATATGAGCAGAGGCTCAGTCAGGCTTAATGTTGTAGCCTACCAAATTTTTCCTAAAGGGATAAAAAAAATTCCCCCTTTTCAGAGGCATTATACATCCCTAAATCCTGATGATATCCTGTCAGATTGAAAAAATGCGAACTCAGGAATATAATCGTGTACAGACAAGGGTTTGAAAAGGATATCCTCTAGCGAGATACTTCCATTGTAGATCACGTGTGTTCAATTTGGGCTTTAGTCAATCTTTTGATGTGAAGATTGTCCGAAATGTTTTGGATACTGTAAAAAGTATTGCTATAATCTTTAAATATGCAGCTAAATGCAGTCTTCATCTTCAAGAACAATTTCATTGAGATAAGGAGTTGAGAGAACATATGAGTGAACGCACAAAATTAAAGCCTCCCAGTTACAAAAGGTGGGGCGCCCGAGATGATAGACTGAGTGTCATGTTAAAAGCTTTTGATGTGACCGTTGACACTCTTAAGGAACTTTGAGAAAACGAAGGTAACAAATCTCGTTGCTTAACTTTGAAAAAACAAAATGGGATTTCATTTTTGCCATGTTTGTACTTGAGAATATCTTCCAATACAGTTATCGTCTGAGAGTCTTTCCACAAAAACCAAACATGAATCTTATCGAAGCATCACAAGAAGCAAGTGCTTGCTTATCAATCTTTGAAAGATTAACAAATGTTGAACATTTTGACTGGTGTGTACAATAAAGCACAGAATATTGCTGTAAAATATGCCCCTAAGAAGCCACGAACAGTTGGACGTCAATCCCATAGAGAAAACATAAAGGCAGAATCAGTCAACGTATTACCCGAAATCTGCATTATTCTTCCCATTTCTTGATTATCTCATCAGATAAATGGATGACAACTTAATGCTCCCCTCCTGGGATTTGAAGCTCAGTACTTGATGTCAAACTAACTATCAGATTTAACGGAAATTAACATAGACAACATCTACACTCATTAAAACCATGATTTTGATGCAACTAAAGAGAAATTCCAAATGGCGGTCACTTGTTGGAGAGAAAGATTGGTGGTGAACCAAAACCAGACTCGTTTTTGGAAACTTTTAATGCAAACAGCAAGAATTTATATCCATGGATCTATACTTCAATCGCCACATTAGTCGCATATTCAGTCTCTGTGTGCACAGATGAACAAAGTTTCAGTGCCTTAAAGCATATCATAGCACGTTTAAAAAACAAAATCACATAACAGAGATTATCATCCTTAGCAATTTTACATATCTATAAAACTAATTCTATAGACAGACCAAGAGTAGTTCGAGAATTTACTAATGCTAAGCCAAGAAATACGGAGCTTTTTAGATAAGCTCATGAACTGTGATTACGGATTTAAAAAGAAACTCTTTATTCAACGGATATTTTTATTCTATTTTACTTGCGTCTTCAAACAGGTATTTCCACCTACTAACTTCTAGCGTACCACTTTGAAAATTCTGACTAGTCCTCTGTTTAGTTTAAAGGACAATAATCTAAATAATCTCTAAAACTCTAGAAAATTTATTATTTAAAATTTTTTAAACTAAAATTAAAATGTCTGCTGACAAGAATTATGATAAATTTGATCCTCTTTTATTAAGTATCGCACAGCAGCATGAAAATGGCATAGAAGATTTCTTAGACACAATTTTCAGTTTTTTATCTCGGAAAACCGATTTTTTTCTTCCCAATAATTCCAAATTACAACCCCAGAAAGTCTTACTTAATTCCTTCAATAAATGGAAAGAACTATCACTAAAAAACCAGAAAGAAAAACAACCTAAAGTTCAATCTATACCTGATAAAAATTTAAAAATACCCAAAAAAGAAGAACCAAAAATAAAAGTATATTTCGTTTTTATTTTTGTTATATATTCCATATAAAGTTCAATGAATTTATTTACAAAAAAGATATTAGTTAGACATTTGTCATTTTTGTTTTTTAAAGTCGTTTTTATATACAGTTGCTAGATTGTCCCTATTTTCCACCATTAGCTGTTTCTGGATGATTATTACCAAATCAAGAGCGATTTAGAAGACTTTCGTTGTTTCATTGACTTATACTTCTAAAATAGAAATTTAAAATATCAAGCTCATCTATTTTTTAATTATAAAAATTTCTATTTTATTTTCATGTATTTAAAATATCTATTTCTGTACAAGAATAATTTTTTTCATTCCTTTTTTCTAGCTAATATTTTTTTCATCTAGCTGATTTAAATATCTGGCAATCTGTACTAGTATAATAAAGGCTGATTTTTCAGGAATTAATATCGCTATTCTGAAAATTTCCATATTTATTTCTTTTTAAACTCATAAACAATTCTAGATTAAGATTGAAAACCTCATCCTGGGTATTTTTGGTTTGGCTACTGGTTACACCGTCTATGTCTATTGTTCATCTATAAAAATTTTCCCAACTGTTTTAAGTTAGTATTTCTTATTTATTAAATTAATTCAGTATTTGATTTAAAGTATTTGAATGTTTATTCTTTAGTTTATATTATAATATGTTTATGGTTTATTTTTGCAATATAAACATAATTACATTTATGCAAGTTTTTCTGTTTTCTCTGCAGTATAGAAAAGAATGATTTATTATTACCATGGACCTTTTTTATAGAGTTTTAATGCTCGTTGGTAGTATAACTTAGTGGTCGTTTAACAGAGATATACGTTTTTATCAAACTTTATTTACTTATGATCCACTGTACTAGATTGATTCGAAACCGTAATGGGGCAATCGATTCATAAGTAAATAAAGATCATCAAAGCTATCTAAACTAACTAATATCTAACTACTAAGCGGCAATTCAAACCTTATGGAGAGAATCTCAAAGTGGAACAAATGAGACGAGACTTCCATATCCGAAACCGGTTTCACACAGTGTACGATTAGTGATGATGATTAAAGATCTTTAATCAAAACTATGAAAGAACATAATATATACCGAAGAAATATAATCAAGGTTTCTTGCATTTGTTGACAAAATTTTGTTTGCATATCTTCCTAGAATTAAATTTTTATTAAAAATTAAGTAGAATATTATTTGTTCATATATATAATTGTTAATTATGTGTTAATCTTTGTATTTTGAGCGACTTACGTAATTTTAAGTAATTCGTTTTCATGCTTTTAATTAATAGGAACTCGATGATGAAGAAGCCGAAAAGCTAGAACTTGAGCTGAAACAAAATAAAGAAAACGAAAACAATGACGCAACTAAAGTCAAAGAACCTGTGAAAAAAGATGCCACTGATAAAACTGGAGACTCTAGCGACAAATCTACGAGCAAAGAAGGAGAAAATGAGGAAGACAAAGGTATTTCCCTCTGCTTAATCTCATGGTTTCTTTTTATAAGCTATAACACTTAAACTTGCAAAAGGCGCTCAACCACATAAATAGTTAGGTTTAATGTTTCTCGTGATTCTTGACTTATCTAAAAATCTACTCCCCTCTATGCATAAAGTATTATTTATAAATTAAATTAAAGAAGAAACAACTTTTAATATACAAAACTCAGCATTAAAAATGCAATTCTTCAACGTCCCATTCAAAATGTCCTCAACAAGTTTCAGCTATTTATAGCCAATCTTCAGTAGTGGATAAACACTGTTCCAACAATAGATAAAAAAATATATTTAGATAAATTCTCGTGCCTAAGTCTTTCAGTTATAAATTATTAAATAAAGAATTTTATTGACATATGTTTACTTTATATTATATTTTAATCTGCAAACTATCGTGTAAAAAATAAACGATAACCAAGTTATTCAAACTAATTGACTATCTTGGAGAAATTTCTTCAACCAAAAGAAACAAATTTCTTCAATGCCTATCTGTAGATCATTGATTGTCATGATGCCTGACTCCTTCTACCAGTTCTCCATCAGCAGAGCTATCTCCTGTGTTCTTCCACAAATGTTGAAAGGATTGATTTCCGAGCCTGTATTTTTATGCCGTATTCATTTTCTCTTTCTTTTATTACAAATTTTTAAAGCCACCACAGACATTTCTAAATTTTCTAGTTATTTACGTATAATCAGTTAACTGTTTCTCTATGAGAGAAAATTTGTTATAATTTGTCATAAAGGTTACATTTTCTAAAAATGGCTAAGGCTAAATTTTTCAAAAAAAGAATATACAAAAAAGCTTGCTTGGAAATCTGATTTAATTGATCTATAATTAAATACTCACTTCTATCAATAATTTAAAACCTTCAATTCTTTCTGATAAAATGGGAGTAAAAGAGTATAGGAGATTTTAGGATGATAAAGCCACGAATATTTTCTGATGCATAGGTCACCCAATTCTTCTATGCTGACCAAGCTATAATCTCGCCCTCCTCGCTAAATCAGAATTTGTAATGAAATCATTTATTCTAATAAATTTAATTTCAAATTTCCTAAATCGTGTAATATAAATATTCAGTTCGAAGCAAATAAAAAATTTTATTAGTTTTTCTCGATATTTTGTTCAATTACAAATAATTTTTGACATTTTAAAAAATACCTCTCAAAACCGATGAGCATTGAAAAAAGATTTTGGAATGTTTTCTTAATATCTCTAAATATATTTAAGTAGTTAAAAGATTAACTACTACTCTCAGAAAGCATTTTTTCATTGTCAAAATTTTTTTTAGATAAATAGGTTAAAATAGCATCTGTTAAGTAGAAAAAGGAGAAAAAACTATTATAAAAGGAAAATTATTTCTACTGAACAGATGCGATTTTACCCTATTTATCTAAAAAAAGTTTATTCATAAAAGTCGACATCAAAAATGAAATTTACTCTGAAAAAATTTATTTTAAAAATTAAATTTAACTTTTCGACTTTTATATTCGCTCACAACCTTATTCCTAACTATTCAGTATTTTGCCCGGTTTTTAGCTAGGTTGCAGAGTCGGGTATTTTAAAGGAATATGAATCGGAGTGGGTATCTAATAAAATTTTGGAGTTGCAATCGGAGTTAAAATTGGGTTTTTTAAATTATAAAAATATTTTTTCAAGTTCTATATTTTAAATAATGAATAAAAGGGAAACTTAATATAGATATTTATCAGGTAAAATATATATCAGCATTCACGTTTCTAACTTCTTTCATGCTTTCGCTCTGAAGACTCCCTTCTTTCAAGATTATCAACTGTCTTACTTCTGACATTTTAGTATCCTTTTCATAGAATTTTTATGTGTGTTTATTCCCTTGATATTTATTCTCTTTTTGTGACAATAACCCAATCAGGTTAGCTCACTTATTTGTTCAATTAACTTCTCAGGTAAATACTTATAGATAATAATTTAATAACTCAATGTTAGAAAAAAGGTATAGGGCTGTTTTGAAATTTCATTATAACGAAATAAAATTAAAGTCCGTTGAGTTTCGTTATATTGAGGTTTTGCTGTAACATATAATTCTTTAATGTTTTTTAGGAAAACTACAACCAAATATGGGAAATGGGTGTGATTTAGAAAAATATAGTTGGATACAAACTCTTGTCGACATTGATTTGAAAATTCCAATCGACGTGTCCTATGCTCTCAAGGCAAAGCATGTGCATGTCGAGATTAAGAAAAAGTATCTTCGTGTCGGTCTCAAAAATGAAGTTGCCATAATCGATGCAGAGCTTGAGCATGAAGTGAATGCAGACGAGTGCACGTGGCTCATTTCCGATTCAAAATTGATACACGTGTCCTTAGAAAAAATTAATCAAATGGAGTGGTGGAGTAGACTTGTTGTCGGAGACCCCGTGATAAATACGAAAAAGATTGTTCCTGCAAATTCCAAACTCTCCGATTTAGACGGGGAAACGCGCTCTATGGTAGAAAAAATGATGTACGACCAAAGACAGAAGGCGATGGGCCTGCCTACTTCAGAGGATGCGAAAAAGAATGAAATGCTGCAAAAGTTTATGAAGGCACACCCTGAGATGGATTTTTCAAAAGCTAAAATTTCTTAATTCCTTTAAACATTTTCCAATAAACTTTTATTTCTTTTTATGATAATGTGAAAGTTTTACTCTTTGCCCTCTTTACTCATTTATTCTACTATGCATATCCGAGCTATCTATTTTGTGATTTTTCTTGATAAGAATATCATCGGTACATTTGAACAGGGTGTGCTGCGTTAACCCTATTAGTGTTGCGCAAAATTTGTCCGCTCAAGTGCTGAGAGGCGTAAAGTGCCCCCCCCCTATTTTTCTCAGATATTAATAAGTTTTTATAAATATTTTTAATGTTACATATATATTTAAACTATGCTGAATTCAGTGGTGATGTCCATTTTTTATCAAAATCAATCAAACCTGACAAAAAAATTGATTTATATTTGACAGCTCATCTCAAAAAGGAACTTTTTATCTAAATAATTATATAAAGTTTTTTACACATGTATACCCATTTTCAAATAGCTGAATTCAGTGGTGATATTCATTTTTTATGAAAATCAAACAAACTGTCAAAAATTAATCTAACTGTGACAGCTCATCTCAAAAAGGAACTTTTTATCTAAATAATTATATAAAGTTTTTTACACATGTATACCCATTTTCAAATATGCTGAATTCAGTGGTGATATTCATTTTTTTATGAAAATCAATCAAACCTGACAAAAAATTGATTTATATTTGACAGCTCATCTCAAAAAGGAACTTTTTATCTAAATAATTATATAAAGTTTTTTACACATGTATAACCATTTTCAAATAGCTGAATTCAGTGGTGATATTCATTTTTTATGAAAATCAAACAAACTGTCAAAAATTGATCTAAATGTGACAGCTCATCTCAAAAAGAAGCTTTTTATCTAAATAATTATATAAAGTTTTTACACATATATACCCATTTTCAAGCATTCTGAATTAAGTGGTGATATTCATTTTTTTATGAAGATCCTTCAAACCTGTCAAAAAAGTGATTTACATGACAGCTTATCTCAAAAAAGAAACTTTTTATCAAAATAATTATATAATGTTTTTACACATATACACCCATTTTCAAGCATGCTGAATTCAGCGGTGATATTCATTTTTTTTATAAAAATCAATTAATGTTATCAAAGCCTTGATTTATATATGACAGCTCATCTTAAAAAGAAACTTTTAATCTAAGTAATAATATAGTTTTTTACACATATGTACCCATTTTAAGCATGTGTAATTCAGTGGTGATATTCATTTTTATGAAAATCAATCAAAACTGTCAAAAAATTGATTTATCCCAAAAAAAAGGATCAGGCACGGTTTTTTGAATTAGAGAATTACGTTTAATAGAAAGTATAGGGAGATGATAAAGTTTACCGTGTATGGCATTTTACACATATACCCATTTTCAAGTAGGCTGTGTTTACTGGTTATATTCCTTTTTTTTAATAAAAATTAGTCAAACCTGACAAAATAATTTAAATATGACAGCCCATCTCAAAATTAAAATTTTTATTCTTATAAAAAGTTTTTTATACATTTCAAGTATGCAGAATTTAATGGTGATGTCATTTTTTATGAAATCAATTAAACCTGTCAAAAAAATCGATTAAACCTGTAAATCAATGTCAAATATATAAACATAAAAACCACTTCTACTTGCAGTATTTCTCTGATAATTATTTTCTTAATTTATTTAATAAATCTAACTTTAGGTGTTTAATTCACTCAAAATATTTCATTCTACAGTAACTTATGTAACTCGATAGGACCTCCATCTTTTTGGCTACAAATTCGTTATCGGCTCGTAATCTCTACGTCATAATACAGTATGTAATTTTGATATTCATTCTATGATGTCCTTTCTTGGTAGCTCTTTTTTCATTAGAAATTTATATTCTTCAATGTGTGTTCGAAAAATTTTTTATAATGATAAAATTACTTTTTTCCTCTCTCAAAGCATTCTGATTAATGAATCTTCTTGATGATCTTAGACTTTTTTTTATCAGGCCTGAATATTTGTCAACCAATCTCATTTCAAAGGTTTTTTTTGATGAATCATTCGTGATGTTCATTGTTCAATTACAAAAAGTTGTCCACGTTCTTCATCTAAAAAATTATCTCTTTGGCGCAAAAGGAAAAAGATGGACAAATTCAATTTAAATTAAAAATATCTTGATAGTGACTAAATTCTCAAATATTGGCATCTGTGCCATTTTTGATAAATCTGACCTATTCTAAATTTTCAGACTTCCTACCCATCTTAGCTAAATGTTAATTGTAATCCTAGATGATAAGTTATAGATTTAAATATTTTTCATTTGTAAAAGAGAAACTTCTTTTTCACAGTCAAAATCTTTTTTGAAGCATCTAATATTATATAATTAAACCACTTCCTAGTTCATTAGAACATGGTAGATCTTCCATTTAGTCAAGATACATATTTTTTTTTAATTATTTGTTTTGATCACATGTTCTTTTTTCAACTTGGTTCCTTCTCTCATACAAATTTTCAAAAGATTTTATTATACGTTTTGTTTTTTATAATATTATAAAAATTATGTTTTAATAGATATTTCATACTCAAGATGATTGTAGAAAGTATTATAAGCCAAAATATACAAAAAAAAGTATATTTTTACTATATAACAAATATGCAGCTATTTTTGAAAATTTTTTACAGAACTGATTTTCAGGCATACATTACTAATTCAATTGCCACTTCGAGATATTTTTTAACTGTATTATCCAAAATCCAGTACAGAAATAAAATAAGCATAGTCGATTTGGTATAAAACAGAAATTTTATTTTTTGAAGACAGTATCTAGAAGTAAACCGCAAATCTGATTGAAGCTTTCAGATATTTTAAAACCATAAATGCCAAACCTGCGTCCAAAAATGAAACCAGCATCTTCCATTTGGCATAAAAACATATATTTTATTTAAATTTCAAAAATATTCCTGTAGATATTACACGTAAATCGAACATTTGATTGACACTCTCAGACATTTAAAACCTCTAAATGCAAAAATTGATTTCAGAAATAAAAATTATCATGGTCGAATTGGTATAAAAACATATATTTCATGTAAAATGTGAAAGAATGTTTTTGGAGACAATTTTCAGAAGTAAACCGCAAATTTGATTAATACTTAGGTATTTTCAAATCCTAAATGTAAAAAATGAGTCTAGGAATGAAAACAACATGATCGATTTAGTATAAAACATATATTTTATGTAAAATGTGAAGGAATGTTTTTGGAGACAATTTTCAGAAGTAAACCGCAAATTTGATTAATACTTATAGGTATTTTCAAACCCTAAATGTAAAAAATGAGTCCAGAAATGAAAACAACATGATCGATTTGGTATAAAACATATTTTATGTAAAATGTGAAGGAATGTTTTTGGAGACAATTTTCATAAGTAAACCCCAAATTTGATTAACACTTATAGGTATTTTCAAATCCTAAATGTAAAAAATGAGTCCAGAAATGAAAACAGCATGACAAATTTAGTATAAAAACATATATTTTATGTAAAATTTGAAGGTATATTTTATTAGATATATTTTTGATCAATCAAAATTTGATTGACATTTTCTAAAAAGTAGCCATGATTATTGAAAAAATTAAATATATAAAGTATTATACGTTCCAAACTGTATATAATTATAAATTTTCAGGGTATTATATAATATAGATCCTAAGTTATAAGGTTAAGTATAGAAATTTTGCTGAAAAATTTTAATTTTTGATTTTGATTGACAGTTTTGGACATGAAAGGGTCATTCAACTACCATGAAAATTGTTTCAAAAGATGCAGCTAGCGATTTTAGGAAAAGTCACAAAATTTGAAGGGATATGATTCCGCCAATTTTCTACAATTAATTTTTTAGTGAAGGGGGGGGGGGGGCTTTTACGCCCCCAGCACTAATAGAGTTAAGGGTCGCATGCATCATTCTTTACTGTCCATATATGACAACTATAGTTTCGCACAATAAAGTATCTTTATTCATTAAGGTGAAAAAGTGAAATTGTAAATCAATAATGTACAAAAATTACAAAGCTTATTTATTAAAAACTATTTAATTATTTTTACTTATTGTGTCATAAAATTTGATTTTTTTTCCAACTGGCAATTTTTGAAATTTCTGTCTTAAATGCCTTAGATATTTCGAGTTTTATTAGAGATTATAATTGTTGCTCTGTCAGCCATGTTATATGAGAGTTTTTCATAGCTTGCACAAATGAAAATATCTGTTCACAAACTTTTGATATCGCCACTTCAAGATACTTTGCTTTGAGTTCAGAATCCAACTGCATTTTAACCTTTACATATGCTTGTCTTTTTTGTATTTTGAAAGTATTGCAAGCTTGTTTGCAAAAGGAAAAAACACGTAATCCTTCTTGAAATCAATCCAGAAATGTATCATATTTAGCGACACTGAGAACGGAGTCATTTTTGTTAGTGTATTTAACTCTTTGCATGTTGGATAATAGTTGGCCTTGTGCATTCCCTCTCAATTTTAATAGCCGAATTCTAATTCGCCTAAAAGCTCATGCTTGAAAAAAATTGTACTGTTTTGAGTTTTATTCTCTCTATTATGCGAAGTGTTTTTTGTAGTGCGCTTTGATGAAGTTTTAATGAGAAGCTGGAATCTTTAACTATAAATAATAAATTATCTTCTCTTATAATATGAAATAATTTTTAATGCCTGAATATTCTATAAAGTTGTTGCTAAAACCAATACTTCACGGCAATTAAAAATGGCGTAGGCCGCCTGTGTGTAATGGTGTGCAATATGCCATAAAATATTTTTGTATTTGCGGAATTAACAAAGTAAAAAAGCCGGTTTTCAAAATATTCATTGAAATCCAAAAATTACAACCGATTATTCCAAATCAACAAGTTTTTATTTTAAAAGAAAATTTGAATAATATTTTCAATTATAATCGATAAAATTGACATTATTTAAGGATATTAGTAATATTATAAAGGTTATTGAAAAAATATGTAAATATTTGCAAATCATCAGTAATAAATCTTAGAATTTAGGACTTTAATGGACAAATTGTTTTTAAATGAATAAAATTAATTTTAGATCGTGGATTTATACGGAGCAGTCTTCTTTTTATTATGCTGATTTATATGGAGCTTAAAGACTGAATCGAAAAAGGCGTACATAAATCACTTCAATTGGAATGTTTTTTGAAGAGTGGGTCCTTTGTAAAAAAAATTGGTTAAAGCTCTACTTCCTTTAGAAATTGTTTTAAAGTTCATATGCTCTATTGATTACTTAGAACTGTTATATTGATGAAAATTTCTTTAAGGTTACAATAAAACTTTTGCAAGATTTAAAAAGACAAAAGAAATTATTTTTAATGAAATATTAAAGTTTTGTAGAATATTAACTTTATTCGTAACGTTCTATATCCATTTCTTCAGTGACAGGGGGCTATAAATACTTTTGTCACTCAAATTTTAAATTACGGTTGCTGTTTAACTTTGGTTAATTTGTGGTCAGATATTTTTTCATAATTTTTGAATAATTTTCATTCCATTTAGCAGATCGACCTTTCTCTATATCATCATGACATTTTTTGTCGATATATGCACATGTAATGAATACTACATTTCAATGTGGTTATATATTTATTTAGTTCAACACTACATAGACTTTTATATATTTAAGCACAACCGATAAAATAATTTTCTTTCTTGATATAATAATGATTTTACCCATCTCATAAATAGGAATGGGACGAAATTTCTAATCAAAGCACCCTGAGATCATGTTAGATAAAAGATCATAAAATTAAAAAGTTTAATTCTTATAAAAAAAAATCAATAAATCAAACTAAGCTAAGTACTTTTGGCCCTCTTTGGTTCGATTCTTGTTCTTTATTGTATCCTTCCCTTAGTTTACTAATTAAAGAAGGAGCTTTGAAGTATAAATCTTAATAAGACCTCTATTGTTTTGCTTACAAATACGCTCTCAGCTTCTAGTCTACTTCATTTTCCTGTACTTTATATGGCATCTAATTTTGCTACTGACCCTACCTTGATAGCTCTACTTTCATCAGAAATTCATTTTGTGCAACCTATGTTCGGAAAAACTTTTTAAAGATTTATTTATCTCAGAATTTAAGGTTTTTTTTATAACTTAACTATAGAAGAGAATCCCTTTGTTGATCCTGTCTTTTTTTTAATCAATATCATCTTGTATTTCAGTGGTTATGAAAAAATATCATTCTGAATATTTGCTAACTAATCCTTTTTCAAAATTCCTGTTCTTGGTGAATCCATTTATAATCCTCTTTTTCAATTAGAAAAACTTTTCAACCCCTAAAAAATATTCACACCGAAGGAAAAAATTTGTCAAATTTGATTTACATTTATTAAAATGAAGAGAGCATCGCAAGAAAAAAATTAAGAATAAAAAATATATTTTATTTGAAATATGGAAGTATGTTTATGAGATAATTTTCAGACATACATCACTAATTCTATATATTTTACTTAAAATGTTTTTAAAGAAAATTTTTAGGCCAAACTAACATATCTGATTGACAAACATTCTAATTTCGAAAAAAATGAAATCATCATGAAGAATAGATCTAGTATAAAAATATATTTTATTGAGAATATAATAATATTCTAGGAAATAATTTTTGCCGTCAACCACGAATATGATTGAAATTTTCACACTCTAATTGCAAAAATTAGTGTAGAAATAAAATCTATATGTTCGATTTATTAAAAATGTGTATAAATGTTTTTGGAGACCCAATAATTTTGGAATTTTTAAACTAGTATATTCGTTATGTAAATTTAATTAAAATATTTTCACTGGAAGTATAGTTTTTTTGTAAAAAAATATAAAGTAGTCTTATAAATTCACATATGAGCTGTATACCCCTCCCCTAAATAAAAACTCCGTCTCAGAGCAAATGATCAGTATAAGAAAAATTGCAAGAATATTTGGAGAAATTATATAAATTAAATTCTCATAGACAGGGTTGGGGAGAAGCATATGGAGTCCCGCATATTTAGCCGAAGTCGGAAAAGAAGAGCTGGATCTTCTTTTCCTAGATCTCAATGACTGTTTATGTCGAGGTGGAGAATGAGGTTGAGCTCTTATTCTCTAAAAAATACCTCATATGACACATGCGTCTCTTACAGCCTCTGAACAGTAAGTCTCTAGGTCTGCCTTCACGTGGCGAGGTCGTTTTAACTAAATGATCTAAAGGCGTAAGCGAGTGACAGGCGCTTTAACCTGAAGCTCCGGGTAGAGCATGCTCGTTAGCCCTGTAAGGCAAATGTTCTAGGAAAAAGGAGGATTTTGTTCAGTTCAACTCTGATTTCAAATTGCCCCTGCCTTGGAGTTTGAAGCTTAAGTCAAAGCAAAGGCTAAAGCTTTCCAAGCCTCAAAACACAATGGTTGGCGCCAGGAAGGGCATCCGGCTGTAAAAAAAAGCTCTTTTTCAAACAATGCCATGATCCATAAAAACATAGAGCGGGGTACAGCTCAAAGTACTCCGTGGGCGTGTCCACCTGCCTACGTCAAAAAGAATGTTGGAAAAACCTGTGGAAGAAGAGAGAAAGACTGGAGGTTTGCGATGTGGAATGTAGGGTCGATGACGGGCAAGTCCTTTGAATTGATAGAAGAAATGAAGAAGAGAAGTATTAAAGTAATGTGTGTACAGGAAACAAGATGGGGAGGAAATGCAGCAAAGGAAATAGGGGAAGGCTACAAGTTATTTTATAGTGGAAGCGCAAATAAAAAGAATGGAGTAGGTATCATATGTTCGCACAGGTGCAAGAATAAAGTAGTGGAAGTGAGAAGAGAAGGAGATAGACTAATTCGGGTCAAACTAGCTGAAAGGAATGGATTAGTTAACATTATATCGGCATACGCACCACAAAACGGATGCAAAGAAGAGGAAAAAGAAGATTTTAGAGCTAGATTAGAAGAAATGATTGAGCAAGTTAAAGATGATGAAGTATTGTTAGTGGGAGGGGATTTGAATGGACACGTTGGAGAAAATTGTGACGATTTTAAACGAGAGCATGGAGGTTATGGATACGGAAAAAGAAATGAAGAGGGCGAAAAGATTGATTTTAGTGAAAGAAATGAACTAACTGTCTGCAATACAATGTATAGAAAGAAGAGAGATCATTTGATTACCTATACAAGTGGAGACAAAAAAAGCCAAATCGATTTTATTTTGGTGAGACAGAAGGATGTGAAAAATTTGAAGGATTGTAAAGCTATACCAGGAAGTGAAATTGTGAGCCAACACAAATTAGTTGTGCTAGACCGGTATAAAAATAGGACATATAAAGAATACGTAAAAAAAGAAAATAAATTAAAGATGTGGAAATTGAAAGAAATTGAAACAAAGGAGGAATTTAAAAAGGCTATAAAAAAGGTGAGTGCAAATATAAAAATGAGAGATGATGAGGACGAATTGTGGAGAAAAATAAAGACGAATTTAATTTCAGTGAGCGAAGTAGTCTTAGGACGAATTAAGGCTGAAGGAAGTAAACGAAAGGAAACATGGTGGTGGAAAGAAGAATTAAGAAAGGTACTGAAAGAGAAAAAAGCAGCTTACAAAAAATGGAAAAAATCAAAATCCATAGAAGACAAGGAGTTTTATGGAGTAAAGAAAAGAGAAGCAAAAAAGTGTGTAGCGAGTGCAAAATTTAAAGAAAGCCAAAAACTTTATAAGGACTTGAATACAAAAGAAGGCGTAAATCAGATATACAAAATTGCAAAAACAAAACAGAAAGAAACTCAAGAAATTGGAAAAGTGAATATTATTAAGGATGAAGAGGGAAAAATAATATTTAGTGCTGAAGGAGTTAAGAATAGATGGGCAGAATATTTTGAAGAACTTATGAATTAAGAAAATAAAAAGGATGATCTAGAGAAAGCTTTGAAGGTTGAGGGCCCAGAAAAGGAAATTGATGAAGATGAAATTTTGGAACAAATACAAAATATGAAGAATTTCAAAGCACCAGGATTAAGTGAAGTTAGCAGCGATATGATTAAAGCAGGAGGACGTGAAACCATAACATGGACAGTGAAATTGCTGAAGAAGATATGGTCAGAGGAAAAAATACCGGAGGATTGGAGAAAAAGTGTGTTAGTGCCTATTTGGAAGAAGAAAGGAGATATCTTGCAATGTGGCAGTTATAGGGGAGTGAAGCTACTAGAACACGGACTGAAAATTTTAGAGAGAATCATAGATAAACGAATTAGATCGGTGATTAAGATAGACAAAAAACAGTTTGGTTTCATGCCTGGAAAGAGTACAATAGATGCGATTTTCATTACGAAGCAAATAATAGAAAAGAAGATTGAAGGCAATCAATCAGTTTTTTGTGGTTTTGTAGATTTAGAAAAAGCTTATGATACTGTTCCCAGAAAAGTAGTTTTTTGGTGTTTGCGTAGAAAGGGAGTATCAGAAAAATTAGTGAGATTAATCAAAGAAATGTATAAAAACTCAAAGACATACATCAAAACGACCGAAGGATTGTCAAGGGAATTTGAAGTAAAAACAGGTTTACATCAAGGTTCAGCATTAAGTCCATTATTGTTTGCGCTGGTTATCGATGAGCTTTCAAAGCATTTAAGGAAAGAAGAACTATGGGAAATTTTATTCGCAGATGACTTGGCAATATTAGCGGATAGCGAAGCGGAGCTACAGAAGAGACTGATAAAATGGCAAGAAAGTTTAGAAAAGTTTGGATTAAAGATGAATGCTAGAAAAACAGAAACAATGATGTGTAGCAAGAATGAGGATATCAAAGTGAATGTGGAAGATAGACATGGAAACAAACTGAAGCAGGTGAATTATTTTAAATATTTGGGAGCGCAAGTTATGTGTAATGGAAGCTATGAAAGGGATATACAATCAAGAATAAATGCGAGCTGGTTGAAATGGAAAGAAGTGAAAACCGTACTATGTGACAAAGCAATGCCGATGAAGTTAAAAGCAAAAATTTATACCACAATGGTTAGACCTGTAATGTCCTATGGGTGTGAATGCTGGAGTCTCAAAAAGAAAGAAGAGAAGAGATTGTTGACCACAGAAATGAAGATGCTGAGAATGATGCTGGGAAAAACTCTGAAAGACAAAATAAGAAATGAAGTAATTAGAAGAAGGACAGGAGTTGAGGTAAGCGTGTTGGCGGTAACAGAGCGAAGTAAGTTGGGATGGTACGGACATATTTTAAGGAAGAAAGAAGAGGATCCAGTACGTCAAGTGATGGAAAAAGGAGTGGATGGGAAAAGAAGCAGAGGAAGACAGCGAAAAAGATGGAAAGATGGGCTAAAAGAAAAACTCCAGGAGCTTGGGCTAGATGAAAAAGATGCACTCAACAGAAAATTGTGGAGAGAAAGGATCAAAGCCACCGACCCCCAACTAGGGGATAAGGTGTAGATGAAGAAGAAGAAGGAAAAGAAGAGCTGGCCTTTAATTTATTAAGTATTTGGAGTCAGAGTGGCATTTTCTAAGTACTAGGAGTCGGATATTATCCCTCAGACTTCCCAACCCAGTTCATGGATAGAAAACTCGGGTGTTATAGATTTCAACAAGAGATTTAAAATATTTGAATGTAGAAAAGCGGGAATATATCGTACTTTATTTGTGCTCAATAAAAAGAATCATGTACTGAAATCGAAACAGCATTTATTCCAACTCTTCATTCAAATATGCGTAAGAACAAATTGAAAGCTTTAGCCTATAAATAATTCTATGTGATATTTACAAAATAAAAACTGTTAAAAGGACCATACTTATATCAGATTTATATCGAACGTGGTAAGTAGATATTTAATTTTAAAATAACATGATCTGTACTGGTAAAGGAAAAACTAACATCAAAAGATGGGAAGTTACAATGCCACCATAAACAAAAGTTAAATTCTTTCTCATTATAACAAAAAATGTATGTGCCTCTACCTTTATATAGGCCTTCAGTGCATATGCAGGTCTGCGTGCCCAGTGACGTATTCAGGGGGACATTGAGGCATAGCCGCTTTTCTTTAAATTATATAGAACAAAGAGTTTCAAAACAAAATCAAACTATTTTAAATTTTACTATTCCAAAATTTGGAGTTTTATTGGTATCATAGCTTTTTACAAAAAAAAGTTGAATCATTTAAAGAATCTCCTAATATTTGTAATTTGCCAAAAAAATGTTGTGTCTCGGGAAGCACTTATTCTTGTGAAATATTAAAAGTGCGCAAAGAAATAGAAAAAATGAAATATTTTTATATCTCTTGTTATTTATTCTGTTTTAAATTTAACAGTTTACTTCACAAACATTGTTAAAATTGGGAGGAGGGAGTGAACAATTGGCATGATTTGTCGTGCATCCCATCTTTTTATAAATTTAACCCTAGTGCTGGGCAAAATTTGTTCGCTCAAGTGCTGGGGGGGGGAGGGCGTAAAGTGCCCCCCCCCCCCCCTATTTTTCTCAGAGATTAATAAGTTTTTATAAATATTTTTAATGTTACATATATTTCAACGATGCCGAATTCAGTGGTGATGTCCATTTTTTATCAAAATCAATCAAACCTGTCAAAAAATTGATTTATATTTGACAGCTCATCTCAAAAAGGAACTTTTTATCTAAATAAGTATATAAAGTTTTTTACACATGTATACCCATTTTCAAGTATGCTGAATTCAGTGGTGATATTCATTTTTTATGAAAATCAATCAAACCTGTCAAAAAATTGATCTAAATGTGACAGCTCATATCAAAAAAGAACTTTTTATCTAAACAAGTATATAAAGTTTTTTACACATGTATACCCATTTTCAAGTAAGCTGAATTCAGTGGTGATATTCATTTTTTATGAAAATCAATCAAACCTGTCAAAAAATTGATCTAAATGTGACAGCTCATCTCAAAAAGTAACTTTTTATCTAAATAAGTATATAAAGTTTTTTACACATGTATACCCATTTTCAAATATGCTGAATTCAGTGGTGATATTTATTTTTGATGAAAATCAATCAAACCTGTCAAAAAATTGATCTCTATGTGACAGCTCATCTCAAAAAAGAAACTTTTTATCTAAATAATTATATAAAGTTTTTTACACATGTATACCCATTTTCAAGTAAGCTGAATTCAGTGGTGATATTCATTTTCTATGAAAATCAATCAAACCTGTCAAAAAATTTATCTAAATGTGACAGCTCATCTCAAAAAGGAACTTTTTATCTAAATAAGTATATAAAGTTTTTTACACATGTATACCCATTTTCAAGTAAGCAGAATTCAGTGGTGATATTCATTTTTTATGAAAATCAATCAAACCTGTCAAAAAATTGATCTAAATGTGACAGCTCATCTCAAAAAGGAACTTTTTATCTAAATAAGTATATAAAGTTTTTTACACATGTATACCCATTTTCAAATATGCTGAATTCAGTGGTGATATTCATTTTTTATGAAAATCATTCAAACCTGTCAAAAAAGTGATTTAAATATGACAACTCATTTCAAAAAAGAAACTTTTTATCTAAATAATTATATAATGTTTTTTACACACATATACCCATTTTCAAGTAGGCTGTGTTTACTGGTTATATTCCTTTTTTTTTATTATAAAAAATTAGTCAAACCTTACAAAATAATTTAAATATGACAGCCAAAAAATCGATTAAACCTGTAAATCAATGTCAAATATATAAACATAAAAATAACTTCTACTTGCAGTATTTCTCTGGTAATTATTTTCTTAATTTATTTAATAAACCAACTTTAGGTGTTTAATTCACTCAAAATATTTCATTCTACAGTAACTTATGTAACTCGATAGGATCTCCATCTTTTCGGCTACAAATTCGTAATCGAGTCTCTACGTCATATTATAATTTACAGTATGTAATTTTGGTATTCATTCTATGATGATCCTTTTTTGATAGCTCTTTTTTCATTAGAAATTTATATTCTTCAATGTGTGTTCGAAAATTTTTTATAAGGATAAAATTACTTTTTTCCTCTCTCAAAGTATTCTGATTAAAGAATCTTCTTGGTGATCTTAGACTTTTTTTTATCAGTATCGTGTATTTTATTATCAAGCCTGAATATTTGTCAACCAATCTTATTTCAAAGGATTTTTTCTGATGAATCATTCGTGATGTTGATTGTTCAATTACAAAAAGTTGTCAACGTTCTTCATCTAAAAAATGATCTCTTTGACACAAAAGGAAAAAGACGGACAAATTCAATTTAAATTAAAAATATCTTGATAGTGACTAAATTCTCACATATTGGCACATGTGCCATTTTTGATAAATCTGACCCATTCTAAATTTTCAGAAACTCATCCTAGAAATTCAGTTAATTGTAATGAAAGATGATAGATTTAAATATTTTTCATTTGTAAAAGAGAAACTTTTTTTTCACAGTCAAAATCTTTTTTGAAACATCTAATATTATATAATTAAACCACTTCCTAGTTCATTAGAACATTGCAGATCTTCCATTTAGTCAAGATACATATTTTTTTAATTATTTGTTTTGATCACATTTTCTCTTTTCAATTAGTTTTCAACTTGGTTCCTTCTCTCATACAAATTTTCAAAAGATTTTATAATACGTTTTATTTTTTTTAATAAATATTTCATACTCAAGATGATTGTAGAAAGTATTATAAGCCAAAATATACAAAAAAAAGAGTATATTTTTACTATATATCTAATATGCAGCCGTTTTTTGAAATTTTTTTACAGAACTGTTTTTCAGGCATACATTACTAATTCAATTGCCACTTCGAGATATTTTTTAACCGTATTATCCAAAATCCAGTACAGAAATAAAATAAGCATAGTCGATTTGGTAAAAAACAGATATTTTATTTTTTTGAAAACAGTATCTAGAAGTAAACCGCAAATCTTATTCAAGCTTTCAGATATTTTAAAACCATAAATGCCAAACCTGAGTCCAAAAATGAAACCAGCATCTTCCATTTGGCATAAAAACACATATTTTATTTAAATTTCAAAAATATTTCTGCAGACATTAGACGTAAATCGAAAATTTATTGACACTTTCAGACATTTAAAACCTCTAAATGCAAAAAATGATTTCAGAAATAAAAATTATCATGGTCGAATTGGTATAAAAACATATATTTCATGTAAAATTAGAGAGAATATTTTGGGATATAGTTTTCAAACATAAACCGCAAATTTGATTGACACTAGCAGTAAAACCTCTAAATGCGAAAACTGTGTTCAGAAATGAAATCATCATGATATATTTGCTATAAAAACAAATTTTAGAACTAAACGCAAATTTAATTGATACTTATATGTATTTTCAAATTCAAACTGCAAAAATTGAGTCCATAAATGAAACTAGCATGGTTGATTTGGTATAAAAACATATATTTAATTGTAAAATTTGAATGAATGTTTTTGGATACAATTTTTAGAAGTAAACCGCAAATTTGATTAACACTTATAGGTATTTTCATATCCTAACCGTAAAAAATGAATCCAGAAATGAAACCAGCATGATTGATTTGGTATTAAAACATATATTTCAAGAAAATATTTTTGGAGACAATTTTCAGAAGTAAACCGCAAATTTGATTAATACTTATAGGTATTTCCAAATCCTAAATGTAAAAAATGAGTTCAAAAATGAAAACAGCATGATCGATTTGGTATAAAAACAAATATTTCATGTAAAATTTATAGAATATTTTTGGAGATAGCTTTTAGAAGTAAACCGCAAATTTTGACTGATATTTTAAAACCTCTAAATGTGAAAAATGAGTTCAGAAATGAAAACAGCATGGTTGATTTGGTATAAAACATATATTTCATTGTAAAATTTGAATGAATGTATTTGGAGACAATTTTTAAAAGTAAACCGCAAATTTAATTAACACTTATAGGTATTTTTATATCCTAAACGTAAAAAATGAGTCCAGAAATGAAACCAGCATGTCCGATTTAGTATAACACATATGTTTTTATGTAAAATGTGAAGGAATGTTTTTGGAGACAATTTTCAGAAGTAAACCGCAAATTTGATTAACACTTATAGGTATTTTCAAATCCTAAATGTAAAAAATGAGTCCAGAAATGAAAACAACATGATCGATTTGGTATAAAACATATATTTTATGTAAAATGTGAAGGAATGTTTTTGGAGACAATTTTCAAAAGTAAACCGCAAATTTGATTAACACATATAGGTATTTTCATATCCTAAATGTAAAAAATGAGTTCAGAAATGAAAACAGCATGACCGATTTAGTATAAAAACATATATTTTATGTAAAATTTGAAAGTATATTTTATTAGATATATTTTTGATCAATCAAAATTTTGATTGACATTTTCTAAAAAGTAGCAATGATTATTGAAAAAATTAAATATATAAAGTGTTATGCGTTCTAAACTGTATATAATTATAAATTTTCTGGGTATTATATAATATAGATCCTAAGTTATAAGGATAAGTACAGATAATGTCAAAATTTTGCTGAAAAAATAAAAAAATTTTATTTTGATTGGCAGTTTTGGACATGAAGGGGTCATTCAAATACCATGAAAATGGTTTCAAAAGATGCAGCTAGCGATTTTAGGAAGTCACAAAATTTGAAGGGATATAATTCAGCCAATTTTCTACAATTAATTTTTTAGCACTAATAGGGTTAAGCCCAAGATTGAATTAGGTCAAAAGAACAATACAAAAATTGTAATATTTATTTTCAATAAAAATAACTTAAAAAGTTTTCTTACTCCTAAATCGATCCAAAACATTGAAATTGTTTATTTCTTTTTTCTTTGATTTTGGATTATTTTTAGCATCAAAATTTTTTTCTTCTCTCACTAAATGAGAAACTAACTCTCGATGATCTGCTCTTTTCTGAAGCAAAAGGTTTTCTTTTCTTGCCGAAAGCACTTTAACACTTGATTTCTTTTTACCCCTTTTCCTATTTTTAATACCTATTTCAATCTTCTTAGGCTTAAGATGCTTTATTTCATTTCTTTCTTTAATTTTTTCTTCTAGACTTGGTATATTCACTTTTAATATAGAATTAGGATCTATGTTTATCATTTCGGGCTGAATTTTATTCAACAAAGCTTTAATTTCCCATTCTTTTCTTTGGGAAACTGTTTGATATGGATTTGCTTCATACGAATCAAAATTAGGTTCACCTGAAGCAGGAACTAAAATAGAGGTAAAGCCTGCTTGACTACCAATACCTAAAACATCTTCATAAGGGCAAAATTTTATCGAAGAGATAGAAGTTGAGGTAAGTGAGTGAGACATATATGGGCTATCAGATGGTTTGACGCATATATTTTTAAAAATATTTACTTTGAGACCATTATTACATGCTAGTAGACCAGTTTGGCTGAAACTAAGATTGGAGCAGGGTTGTTGCAATTTATAACTTTGAAGAAGTTTATAATTTCGAACGTCCCATATATTAAGTTTAGAATCATTACCTGATGTAGCTAAATACTTTCCAGAAGAATCAACGGCAATACTACGCAATGAGGATTTATGACAAAGCATTTTTACCAACGGTTCTTTAACCATAGGCGACCACATTGTAAGAGTACCATGAGGATGACCACATAAAACTATAGCATTTTGAGGATTTTGAGTCATTACTTTAATACGACCATTTGATGTATGTATATTAGAAATGTGTTTACCAATTGAAATATCTACCCAATCTAAAAATCCAACATCATTGCCTGTAGCAAGCAAAAAATGATATGGAAGAAATTCCAAATGAAGGACATTGTTGAGAAACTTCAAACAATGAAGTTCTGTGCCTTGAAGATCATAAATTCTTGACCATTTCGCTTGAGCTAAAACAAACATATTTTCAGTGTGTAACCATTTCACATCATTTAATTTTTCCATGACACCAAATTCACACATCAAGGATTTTGTTTGCCAGTCAATTGCAGCAGCATGCCCTAAAGATCCACCTAAGAGTAAATATTTACCATTTCTTGTATAATCTATAAAATAAGGTCCATTTTTAAGGTTAAAATTAAAGTACTTAGAAGCACTAGTAATATCAACTTCCTTTATAATTTGTTCTTGGGTTAAAAGTGATGTGTCTTCTCCATTACTTGCATAAAGATATCCTGATTCTTCAGGTCTTAAAATTTCCGTATATGAAGATATTTTATTTGAAAAAAGTAGCGATTGTTCATATTGAGAGTTTTTTTCTTTGAAGTAATCTGAAGAAGCAACATTTGTAAATGTATCTTTGCATCTTTTATATTTATTAAAAACTGAAATAGGAACTTTATACCCAATTGTTTCTTTAGAATTATTATTTCTTCTATTTTCATAGAAAAAATTTTTTTTAATTCTTGATTTTTAAAATATCTGGAATTCATTCTTTTTAGCGAAAAACTACATTATAAATTTGGATTAATCAAAAATAATTTTATTAAATCTTAATTCAGAAGACTTTTAAAATAAAATAGTTAACTTTAAAAATTCTAACCAATAATTTTATTTTTATTGTCGGTATCTTGTCTTACTAATTAGCGGCTTTAATTAGTCTTTAGTGTGCTCAACTACTGAATTTTTAATAATTTTACTGTAATTATTTATTCTAAATTGTACATTTTTTTCAATAAATCCTTCTTCTTTTTTTTATCTCATATAACTAGGACATCTGTCTTATTTTTAATTTTTTCTTCCTATAAAAAATCGTGCTATGATTATTCCAGAAAAATAACATTACAAAAAATTCAAAGTGAGCCTCATAATTCTTAATTCATATTGTAATCAAACAGAAATTTCAAAAAAAGACTAGTTATTAATGCGAGCAAAATAGTCTTTATTAACTTCACACAAAAATATAAAGAAAAATAATCTGTAAAAAAAACTCAAGCTCTATTATTCTTAAAAATCGCTATCCCATACAAATGGGGTGTTCTCCCTAATGAGACCGAATACATATAATCAATACTTCCAGCTATTCATTATAGTATCCTATCCTGAGGCTTCTCTTTGAAAAAAACTACCTTGACAAAAATCATCGCATTTGCCAATTATGTATTATTAATAAAATTTCATACAACTTTCACATCATGTCTAGAAATATTAACAAGCACTCAACCATCGCAAATTTATCTCAAAAAACTCTTGTTAATTTTATATTATTCTCCTAAAGTCCATCTCCCCAGTCTATGCTTCTTAGAACTCTCTTATTAGCTCAAATATCTATAAAAGTCTAGTGGAGTCTTTCATTAATTTAGCACATCCAACTGATCACTTACCTCAATAAGTATTTTTGTGACACCTCAAAAAGCCAAAAAGCTTCTTTTGTTGAGTCCATTTATACTTCTCAAAACTTACTAAGCCATTTAAACCTCACATTTGCCCCATGCATGGTTCTTTCAAAAAGAAAAAATTTACTCCACTGCGCTGAACAATTCAGTGGCTATCGGGTCATTGCCCTTGCAGAACTTATCTTCACCCAATCAAAGTTAGTTAAAGCCACTAAATAAAAACTTCATATCACCTTATTTTCAAATGGCAAATTTCCGCAACGCATAGCAAAAACTTCCTAAGACGGGATCTTTTACATACCGCACTGTTAAGTTCATACCCAATCCTTATAAATATACTTTGAAATCTTATAAACTATAATGCCATTACGTATTCTTTTAAAATTTCATTAAATTTGAAATATGTTTTGTTGCTCCAAGATGCAAATTTAATTTCTCATAGTATTTCAAAATGCCGTCAATTTTATTAATTTCTTTTACAAAATTGAAAATATCAAAAGTATATACAAAAAATATTTACATGTTCAATTAAAATATTTAATAATAATTTACTTTACCTTAAAGATTTAATATTATTTTAATATTATTTTATCTCAATTTTTGTTAGGGTGTATCTCTCAGCTTAAAAGTTGAAGGTCAAGGGCTCGATCCCTAAGGCTCACAACTCTTAAAAACAAATTCACAAAAACTGTAATTAACAATCTTTAGCATAATGCGAGAATATAGCCTTACCACTGAAAGTGCTGTAATATTTTTCTATCATTTTCAACCACTTGTAACAGATGCAAACTTAACTCGTCTTTCTACATTATTATTGATTACACCTATATTAGAATTAACATTACGTGCAATAATAAAAGATTTATCATCTTTTCAAATTCCATTCTATAATAAATTTTATTTAGATTAAATGCTTGAAGAAAGACCAAGAATATTTTAAAACCAGATGATTTAATTCCACTTCTTTACTTAGTTTTTCTTTTTTGGAGAATGAAGCTTTTCCATATTCTGTATTATGATGTCTTTGACTAAAATTTTATTCTTTTTCAAAAGATTTTAAAGTTTCCACAATTTTCTTTTTTGAGTGGTATCAACTTTTTCAAAGAGATATTGGTATAATTTCTTCACAAAGTTACCAAAAAGTGTTCATAAAAACTTTTTATGAAGAATCCATCATAGAGTTTTCTTATTCGATAAATGAATTAATCAGCATCCTATTACTTTGTCTAATTTTTAGTCTTTTCACCCAAAAACACCCAAAAACAACCAAATATACACAAATATGTTCTTTATTTACAAATAAGAACTTGAAATTAAAAATAATATAAAATAAATACTTAAAATGAAAAGATATACAGATATTTAAGTTTGAACGAGCGCTGGTAATAGAGTATTGTTATATAATTTTATATCACCCATTTTCTTGCCAGGCCACACATATTAGTATAAAAAGGTAAATTAAAATTTTATTTATTGTTATTAACTTACTATTATAAAATAATAATATTATTATTTATAAATAATTATTATATTTTAAGTTAATATTGAAAAAGTATATATTTTAATTATTAAAATCTAAAATATAAGCAGAAAACTTAGAATATAAGTTTTAAAGTTAACAAGACATAAAAAAAATTGTGTTTATAACTTAAATCAAAACACTATACTCTTTATTTTAAAATTTTGAATTTTTTCTAAAAGTTTTCTGATGTGTCTTCTTGTTTTTGTGTGTTTTTGGGTGAAAAGACGCTCCCATCAGCATCTAGTCGTTTAATACTGTATCCTCAAGAATGCTTGCACTATACCACCACGGCAAATAGGTAATGATGCAGAAATTAATGAAACCGTCATTTTTTTTGATTTGATCTGATGATAAAGAGTCTTTTAAAATTTCTTCCGATATTTTCTTTTTTAACATAACAATTTTTAAACAATATATAATTATAACTATCGATTTTGTTTTTTAATAGAACCTGGTAATCTAAATTTTACAATTTACGATCAAAAAACATGGGGCTTAAAAGAAGAGGTTCTTTGTAATCATTTCTAACATATTTATACTTTTAAAAAAGTTTATAATTTTACTTTTATCTTTACTTACTTCATTAAATATGGATATCTTATTTAAAGATAAAACTTTGAACTCTTTTTTAAATTTATTTAAACGATCATTTTCTGGTCCAGAAGTGTTATAAATTTTTTATATCCTTCCACACTTTTTTAAAAAAAATTTCACAAATTTGTTGCCTGCAAGGACACCAGAGAAGTGGAATTTTAAGATTATTCTCAAAATAAATGCATGTAGAAGCAAACATCTAGAGTTAAGATATGTGGTGTCAAGGACTATTGTTTTGACAAACTCATTACAACCCCATTTTCAAGCAAATCTACAGAAACACTCGAGAGCACTTCTACTCCTTTGTTTTCCCATATGAATTTATTAAAGGCATTCCAAGTACATTAACCATGCCATTGTTTTAAACAATAACTGCTATTCGCTACTCGTAATGCTATTTAATTTTTAATGTTGGAAGCAATTTTCCATCCCAGTGCAAATTCAAAAAGGTTAGTGCATTCCACGAGTTTTTAATTTTACTGGCGATTTCTTTTATAATTAAAACTTTATATTTATAGACTTGATTGGCGAAACATTGTTTCTAATTAACCCATTTACGACCAATGTTCCTATTTTGGAACATAAGTAATTTCATCTTCGTCTGCTTTTTTCAATGACTTTAAATATAAATCATCTGCCTTTTTTTTAGATATCGTCTGCTTTGCTTGGTCTTAAATGGGTTAATATAGAAACGATGTTTTATTTTTTTTTAATATTATGTGGTTCAAATATACTAGTTCCACTTTTTTTTTACATCTTTTATGAGATTTTGTATTTGAAACATTTGTATTTTCTTATAAATCCTCTTTATCATCCCTATCTAAAAATTTTTTTTATCAGACATTCCTTTTTTTCAATGCAAGCTTTTTGTCTATTTTTTCGTTTTTGAATCAACGAAAAACTTTTAATATCTACACTACCATAAGAAGCTTTTTTCTATCACTAATCATTCTTTCTAAAAACAAAATATCAGCATCAATTTCTTTTTTTTCAAAAGCAGTTTTCCCTCTTTCATTTTCATCATTTTTTATAAAACATTTTTGACCAAAAAGGCATTGTTTTATCTTAATTACTTTTGAATTCTAAAATCATTTTAATATTTTAATGCTTTTCAACTTTAAATTTCTTTATTTTGCTATATTAAAATGAAAATAGAAGAACTATATTCTATTTATTTTTAAATTTAGCCATCTAAAATTATTTTTTTTCAGCAAAATTTTATTTATTTGCTTGTGCAATACCTAAACATTAATATATATTTTTTAAGTTATTTTAATATTATTTTCAAACTAAAATACAATACCAAAAAATTGTAAGGGATTATTTGAAAATGTTTGGGCAATAAAAACACACTAACCTACCTACCTACCTGCAACAATACTGATTAAAAACCAACATCGTCTACCGCAATTAAAAAATTTAAACACAATTTCTTGTCAGGTGTCTACCTCTTTATATTCCCCATCGGTCAATATCTAATATACGGATCCTTATGTAATTTGTGTTGGAAACAATGCTTTTTTCCCTAAATTAAGTCAAATAATATTATATTTAATAAAATATGATATATATATAAAATAAAAATTCCCAATAAATATATAAAATATCATTAAACTTCATTATAAAAGTTTATAATTATTGTGAAAATTTAAATGAGTATATGTATTTTGGACTTTTTTAGATAAAATGTGATGCAATAAAAAATTTAACACCATCTATTTTTAAATTCATCATAATTTAACATTTAATTAAACGAATTTTTAATTTACATTAGTGGCATATAATCAATAAAAGAGTATAAGTAAAGGGTCAAAGGATTATCATATTCATCAAGCACTAAATAATTAAAGTTTTTTTCCATACATTATATTCAATGAGACTTTGAATAGAGAGGGGTATGCGTATAAATTTACTCTATATTAATAAAATGATAGATAGATTGACACAATTTTGTTTACATAGAATAATTATCTTTTTAAATGATATTAAATTAAAAAAGAATAAACGATTCTAAATATTGTGTTCACCATATGTTGTCTTTCCATATTTCTCTTTCGCATTTTTTATTCTGAGATTCAGAAAAATTTTGTCATTTTTTTAATCCAAATTATGCTTTATGCTTATGTTCTAACTGATTTTCTACATTCTTTCTAACTCATTTTCTTAGCGAATTTAATTTTTCCAGTGAGCTTTTCTTCAAATGGCTTTTCAAACAGATTCTCTAAAACGTTTTTTTTTGAATAATTCTATGTAGAATATTCCTACTTTTTTCTATAATTTTAAATTAGTTTTGATTTTTGTATAAATTGTATCTCTGAAACCAAAACAGAATTTTGTCGCTCTTCATACAGGTCTATTTCTTCTTCTTCAATTTCTTTGCTGTGACTTAAAGTCTGAGGAAAATTTGACTGCCTATCATTTAACTGTCTTTTTTTGGACTCAATACTACACTTACATGTTGTAATCAAGGAATCAAAATATGAAATTCCAAAATAGAACCTTAAGGGAAAAAAGGTTAATGAAAAACCAAAATATTTTCACAATATTTAGATTGTTTTTTGATTTAGATTTGATTAGTTACTTCTTTTAAGTGACATCCAGATACATAATGACCGTCATTATTATCAATGATTTCATGTATTAATTTTAGTTTTTTAAATATGATAAGACTAAACTTGATGATTTAATTCATTGTTTTAAAAATTTGAAAGTTTTTTATTTTTTATCATACTTCGTAAGTTTACTTTATACTTGACAGAATGACGATTAGTATTATTTCTGACAACGGAAGTAACTTTTTTAGAAGTTCATTAAGAAAGTAGATAAGTAGTTTAAATAATTTAATGAGTCGCATAAATAATTTCAATGATAATTTGAGATAAATTTTAAATTATACTTGGACATCGTATCCTTATAAATAATAGATAAACGCTCTAAAGAAAATTGTTCGTTGAAAGTATATTATTCTAAAAAACGTATGAATATTTTTATTGTTTGTTATAGGATCTATATATTATCAATCTAGAAGTTTCTTCTTACTTCACTCCTTTAAATGTATCAAAGAAACCATTTGAATAACCCATTCTTTCTTCTGGATGTGGTGTTTTTACACAAAGATTTTCATTAATCATGAGTTAGATATTTTGTATCATCAGTATGGTAGTGTGAATAAAAACAAAAGCTCATTCTAAAGATTTTTCAAGTCTCATTACCTAAATTTACTTGTGGAATGTGAAAGGTTAATCAAACAAAAGTTGAAGAAAATATATTTTGAAAATAAATACACTGATTACAAAATTTTTTTATCTTTATATGAAAAGATATTTCTCTCACTTCAACTACTTTATTCTATAAGCACAACTTGGCAAAACATGAATAATAAACTTTATCTTTTGAATTCTCTTGTATTGCATAACTTAAATTTTTCAATAGATTTGTTATAATTATGCATGTCATTATAAATTCCATACTACCCAAATGTATAATAATTTTTCTATAATCTTTTTGAAACCCAAAATTTATGCTAATATACCTGAAAACATAATTTTTTTAATAACAAGTTAAATTGGGAATAACGATATTTTATGTTTTACTTCATTTAAAATATGCACAACTAGGTTAAAAACAAACAGCGTGCTACTTAGACAATTAAGAAAATTGCTTATATAGTTAAAACCGCATTTTAATGAAAACTTCAATTTCAAACTATTTCACTTAGGTAAAAACATTTGAAGAAGAACAATTTGGTATATTTTACAATAAAAATACAAGAGAATAATACTTTGGAAAACTTATTGAAATAAAAATGCTAAATAAATAAGTTGGGAAGATAGTTTATAAAATGGTTTAGTCCATGTTCTAAAATTCAGGCAATAAGATTCACTCAAAAAAATCCACTCACAAAAATACCATGTGCGTAAATTCAACTCATACAAAATTCCTCCAAAGAAATTCCACTAAGAAAAATTTAATCATAAATACATTAAAGAAGAAATTTATCTTATATATTTATTTAAGCAATATTTAATATTTTAGGTATCAAATTGTTCTTATTTGTTTTTTTTAAATATTTTTTATTTAGTTTTTGTTCTGCAATCATAAGCCAAAGCGGCTCATATAACAGCCACGGTCTGCTCTCTCCTTAAAACTAAAAATACTTTAAAATGGTAAACCTAAATTCTATCTTAGTTTTTTTATTATTTTTTTAATAAGTTAAGTTTCTATTATATTGTCATTTTTAAATTATATTTCAAAATACCTCACTTCTTTTTTTCTTGTTTATTCCCTGATCACGCTTTCATTCATGTAGTTTTTTTTCATGATACTAATTAAAATATGGTTTTGTCGTTAAATCGTGTACTTACTAGTTTGATCGCACCCCGAAGTCTTTTTTTCCCTCCCCGGGGAAAAATTTTGATTTTAAGTGAACAAACAATTGAAATTGAGAAATATCATAGTCTGTTTTTGTTTACAATTTGAATCATGATGAATTATAAATAATACATTTCGCTTTGAAATACACATACATAATGCATAAATACCACCACATGAGTTGTTTACAAGTTGAATCATGGTTATAAATAATACATATAGCCTTGAAATGTACATAATACATAAATACTACCACTATCTATTATATAATGTAAAAATATCATTATAACTGAATTTAATTTGTATTTTTTCCCTGGGGAGACGGGGTCCCCGCGGTGAAATCTCTACTTACTAGTGGAATCTTTCTAACTAATTATTTAAATTTCACAACTTAAATTCTAGTTATTGTAAGACGTTTTCAGTCATTGTTAATTTTTTTTATGGAAATTCTAATCAAATTAAATGTTTGGCTATATAATATATTTCTAGATATGTATTTATAAACAAAATGTTTAGAGAATTTATTCAAAATTAAGATCACTATTTTTTGTACATGTTTATAATTAAAAATTGATTTTGAGTTATTGAATTCTTTCAACTCCATATTTGAACGTTCATATAGATGCATGCTAAAAATAGTTTTAGGCGGAGCTCAAATTTAAGTTTCAATTTTATACAAACAACTAATGACCATCTCTGGACTATTTGTTACCTCCTAAAAAGTCTGTCCGTGGTTTAAATATTTGTCTCATAACTAAACCTATATAAATTGAATACTAACTGGTTTAAATATATACCATTATTTAATTGTTCATCTATATATTGGTAAATTTGTGCTCATGTTAGACTTTCCAGAGTTTCTCATATGTATTCTTCTAACAGTAATATAAATTGGGAACGCTCTGTACTATCGGATATTTATGAAAAGGATGTGACTGAACACGTTGCACCCAACCCTTATAAGATACATAATACTTTCTTAAAAATGTATTGAGTATTTTGATTAAATATCTATGTAACTCTTTTGTCCTACGAATATAAAGAGAAAGTAACTAAATTATCATAAATAAGTTAAAATTGAATAATTACTGTATGTTTGGTTCCGGGAATCTTTGCGGCATTTTGGCTCTTAGAAACTATTCATTTTTAAAACATCGTTTTGTCTTTCTGAAAATATGATCTTTTTTTGAGAATCAGCCATTTGGCCAATTATAAATTATTTTATAATTTATAGATTTGAGAATGAATAAACTCATAACTTAATTATTTTATTTTATATATTTGTTTTTTTAAATTATTCTAAATTTTCTTTTGTTTTGGGATGTTCTAGTTTACACCTGTAGACTTATTTACTTATAATAATTTATTACTATGAAAAATAAAATATAAGTAAATTGTCTAGTTAAATTTTTTTATTTTTAGGTAAACTTTACTGTAGATGAAATTCGTATTCTTATGGATAAAAAGACAAACATTCGCAATATGTCTGTTATTGCCCATGTTGATCACGGAAAATCTACACTTACAGATTCTTTAGTTTCAAAAGCAGGCATTATTGCTGGTGCTAAGGCTGGTGAAACACGATTTACTGATACCCGAAAAGATGAACAGGAGCGATGCATTACTATTAAATCGACGTAATTTTGTATTTTAATTGAAAACAAAAGTTCATAACGTTTTTTTATTTATTGGGTTTATAAAGATCATAGATTTTATTGTAATATCTTGCAAAAACATTTTTTGTTTCTAGTTTTTTCCTTTTACTAGTCCGAATCTAGTAACATAGCCATAGTTCACTAAGTGGTTGTTTTACGTTATGTAACATTATATGGTGGGGGATTTGTTTAAGAATGATGACCAATAAAGATTTCAATTTTTTCCCCACCACCAATACCAATTAAAGTTAAGTCTGTTTTGTGCTTATTAGGTTTGAATTCAGGATGCCATATGATATTTTTAACTAAAAAGTTTGTTAATCATGTATTTATATTTTGAGAAAAACTTTATTATGCATAAAGAAAACAAATGCAATAACTTTTTGGCACAGCACAAATGAGTGAAGTGACAGAAGATGAAACTTTATTCGAAATAAATAGTAAGTTTGATAGGTTGTTATTGAGATTATTTAAAGGCAATAAGGGAAATTGCATCGGCATACTTCAATCAATAATAATCGTTTCAAATTTTATTAAGTCTATATGTACCCTTTTCGAATATCTTCTAAACCAGTGGTTCTCAAACTTTTTGAGTCAATGTCCCCTTTATCAACAAAAAAAATTTTCGCCCCCTTGCACTTCTTTCAGTAAAAAGACATAGTGTACATAATCTTATATATTATAATATAATTTGATATGTAATCTCATTTATTACTCATATATAATTATATAAAATATTACATAAAGATATAATTTTTTTATGAATTGAAAAAATTGACCTTTGTGTCAAATTCATATTAAAACAAATAATTAAACATAAGACAAAATAATTTATTCAACAATGAGAATGGTGAGCTTGGTGTTGACGCATAAGATAATCAATATCTGGTTGAATCCCGCTTAAAGCCTCAAATCACCACGATCAGTAATTTGCAAACTATTTCTTTGCTTAGAAAGGATAAATGCAACCGAACTGAAACCACGTTCAACTAAGTACGATGTTGAAAAAACAATAAAATAAATTTGAGCTTTTTTCCATAACGAAGTATCATTTTCATGAATTTTTTTCTGTAGCCAAAAGTCTTGATAAGATTTTTTGAATTTAGGTTTTAGTTCAAAATCGTTTTGAAGAGAAATAAGTTCTATTATTCTTGTTTCATTGTATTCAATTTCTAAAAAAAGGATCAATGATCCAATCGTGCACTTTCAGAGTTATGATGTCCAAAAATCTTGTAGACATAACTTTATGCAATTCATCCAAGTGTGAACTATATACTTGAAGTTCTCTTTCTAACAAGAAATTTTGTTTAACCATTTCAGAAAAGTTTTGAAAGCCATGCCTCTTTAATATTTTTAACTTGGATAAAAAAGTAGATATAGTTAATTTAACTTTAATAAGGTTGATTTTTTTTCCTTGTAAAAGCAAATTTAATTTAATAAATTTGGTGTATATTAAGCAATCGAATCAAAAAGCAAAAAGAAATGTTTTAAACAGTAGCAAATAATTTTAAGCATAGCTACAATTTGCTTCTAAAAGATTTATCAATGATTAATTATAATATAAGTAGACATAAATTTATATGATTTTATAAATAATATCTACCTCAGCGCCCCCTAAACTTTTCTAATCGCCCTTTAGGGAGCGATATTGCCCATTTTGAGAAACCATGCACCAATGAACCAATGGCCACAAGAAATTTTAAGGGGGCCACAGAAAAAAATATGATTTCCATACAATACATCAGGTCGTAGAGAAGTAACAAAACAAGTTATAAGTTCGTAATGATATAGATGGATGTTTAAAATTAAAAAGGTAAGCTGACGAAAAGACTCATTTTTATTTATAAAAAAGCCCCAAACCTGTCGATTTTTCTATATTATATACCTTACATATGATACAAAAACTTTAAATAAAAATTCTATTTTGATGAATTTTTTTATAGTTTTGTTTCCACATCTACTAAGTTTGGACCGTTAAAAAAGACTCAATTGGAAAGCAACTCTAATTCTAAACTATTATGAAAAAAAAGTTATGATTTAGAAGCACTATAATTTTTGAAGGAATTTTACAGTTTTTTTGCTTTAATGTTATGTTGTTTGAATGAATAACTTAATGAAAAAATTACGAATTTTTGTTTTAGTCCTCTAAAATATAGAAAAATAACTTTATGAGGCCATACAATAATATTTTGGCAAAAAGGGGGCCATGGTAGAAAGAAGGTTGAGAATCCTTGCTCTAAACCAATCCATACCCGCGCTATTTTTTTAAACACTAGCTTATTTTTCATTTAATTTTTTTTCTTCAATCTTCTTCTCAACATTAAGATAAAATATGAAACATTTTGGTTAATAGATTTTAATTACATTCAGTCCGTGTTACCTAATATATGTGTCTCATATTACTTATTTTGTTACTGACTTAAAAAATGTTTTCGAGCGTATTTAACATTCTTTACAAGGGCCCCTTTTGACACTACACAAAATCTTGTTTAACAAACTAACACTGAATGTGTAGTGGTGTAGAATACTGGAAACGATACCTTAACCGTGGTTCAATTAATAATTTTTAAAAACATTTTTAAATTATAAAACAATAACTTTTTTAGAGCCGTTTCAATGTATTTTGAATTAGCCGAAAAAGATGAAAAATATGTTCTTTGTAAATCAGATGGTCGTGGATTTTTGATTAATTTAATTGATTCACCCGGTCATGTTGATTTTTCTTCGGAAGTAACTGCTGCTCTTCGTGTAACTGATGGCGCGTTAGTTGTTGTTGATGCCGTTTCCGGTAAGTTTTTTTCTCAATAAAAGTTTTTATGTTTTGTTTTTATGTTATAGGAGTTTGTGTTCAAACCGAAACTGTTCTTCGTCAGGCGATAGCTGAAAGAATCAAACCAATTTTATTTTTAAATAAAATGGATCGAGCGTTACTTGAATTACAACTTGATAAGGAATCCTTGTATCAAACCTTTCAAAGAATTGTTGAGAGTATTAATGTTATTATTGCCACATATGGAGAAGCAGAAAGTGGACCTATGGGAAATATAATGGTATATTTTTCTAAGACAAGTTATACATAATTTAAAGTCTTGGTTTCGAATCCAGCATTGTCCCTTTGTTGCTTATGATTTATAGGGATGCCAATTGCGCATTATTTATAATGTTCTATTCATCTAAAGTATATCTAAAGAAATTTATACTGTTAAACACTAAGTTACTGTAATTTAGAAGACATTTCGTACCGTGTTTAAATAATGAAAGTATGCAGTTTAATGTAATCTAAAAAATATTTTTTGAGAGTTGCAATGATAAAAATCTGTTTAGACCAGTGGTTCCGAAACTTTTTTCAACTCTTTAGTTAAAAAAATATCACCCCTTTTTTATTTGAGAATAATATATGTTAATTATTTTTTATGCCAAGGTTTAGTCGTATTGGGATTCTAGATCCTCTGGTCTCCTCTTCTTCCTTACATTTTGTAAACTACTTGTTTACATCCTAAAAGAAGATAACATGGCGGATTCAATGATACAGCGTTCTTTTTTTTTAATACAAATTTCTATATTGATAATCTGGTTTAACTCTAAAACCATACTTCGGGTTATTTATTTGTTGGTTGTAAATATTATATTTATAATTTTTATTTTCATTTTACTTATTTAAGATTGATCCTACAAAACACAATTGTGGATTTGGTTCTGGCTTACATGGTTGGGGATTTACTCTTAAACAGTTTGCAGAATTGTACACATTAAAGTATGGAAAAGATCCTGAAAAAATGCTTAAAAAGTTATGGGGAGATAAATTTTATAATCCAGATGATCAAAAGTGGTATAAAACAAGTGAAGGAGGCAAAGCTTTCCGTGGCTTTAACTTTTTCATTTTAGATCCAATTTATAAGGTTTTTTTACTTAAATTTTTTTTTTCTATGATGAATTTCACAATCCTACTCATAAAAATTGATGAATGTTTATAATCTGAAATGCTAAAATATAATCAAATACTCTTTTTCGACTAAAATAAATTTACTATTTTTTTGAAGTGTTATTTAATGTTTACTTTTCAATTTTAGCTCTTTGATGCTATTATTAATTTCAAAAAAGAAGAATATATGAAGCTTGTTGAAAAGTTAGGCTTGCTAGATAAATTGAAAACGCAACTTCAAGACGAAGAAGGAAAAAAGTTATTAAAGGTATAAATATTAATTTTAGCAAATATTTTGTTGTGGTGTTATTTATTTTTTCTTAGTACTTTCATCTACTATTCTTGTCTAGGAATATTCTGAAAAGTCGTTTTTAAGATTTTAATATCAATAATTGAAAATGTTACAAAAAATTATTGATAAATGTTTGTACTTTTGTGAAGACTAATGAATAATGATGTATTATGTTGGTTATATCAAAAAATTCTAAACCTGTTAAAATATCTTGATTTTTTATAAAAATATTTGTGTAGCTAACATTACTTAATTTTTTTTAGCTCTTTTCTGCTATATTCTAATGACTCAATAATATGTGAATATAATAAAGTTTCGATTTTTATATGAATGTAATCGGGCGCACATCTTTAAAATTATTGGGGGGGGGGGCGAAATTTTTTATTGCATACAAAAAATGGTAGTTTAATCACTTTTTATAAAAATATTTAAGTCTAAGAACACAAAATCATAAATAAACTATTTAAACTAACATAAATCATAATCATAGTATACTAGAACAAGAAAATCATTGGGGGTTTTGACTATTTCTGTACAAATAAAATTCTGACAGCTGTCATAAATAGATTAAGTACATTTTTAAGAACTGAAACATTTTGTTTCGATATTATATTTTTATTAAAAATAATCAACAAATTTTCTTCTAAATTAAAAGATTTAATTATGTACAGTGTTAATTACAAAATTTAACAATCTAACATTATAAAAATATCTCTGCTCAAATATTAAACAAATAGAGTATTTTTGCTTTTAAACTGAATAGCTAGTCAAAATATTCATTCCCAAATATCTATTGAAAAAATTAAAGTTTTCAAATGATATAAAATCTCCGTTGTAAAAGTTCTATCTCCCTTTCGGAGAGTTTTTGTCGTCTAATAAAGTAAGGGTTCCCTCGTAATAGTTTAAGATTTGATGGGCTTTAAATACTAATTGAACCCATTCGGAAATAGGGGCTATCAGGCAAGCCTTGTGGATTGTGCTCTGCTATGATAGACTCAATATGAGAATTATAGTTTATTGATGGAATAATAGGTCGAAGGCGTTGATGCTTCATATAGTACTTCACTACGTAATCAACTCGAAGGATCTAGTAATTTTTAAGAGATCATTGTTGCTTCTCAATAAGAGCTGTTCCGAACCGATACATCTTCATTTTATGTGGATAGAAGTGCAGGATCCCTTTCGCAACGTTTTTATATAAATATGTTTTTAATAGTTATAATTGAATATTATATCTGTTAACATTTATTTTATAGTCTGTTATGAGAACATTCTTACCTGCTGGTGAAACCTTATTACAAATGATAACAATTCATCTTCCATCTCCAGTTACATCACAAAAGTACCGTGCTGCTATGCTTTATGAAGGTCCTTTGGACGACGAAGCTGCCTTAGGTTTGTATATCAATTATTATTTATCAGCTTTTTGAATCTGTTCTTATAAAGGAATTATTGAGTGTAATCCGAAAGCGCCACTTATGATGTATATCAGTAAAATGGTCCCAACTTCAGACAAAGGAAGATTTTATGCCTTTGGTCGAGTGTTTTCTGGTTGTGCAGCAACTGGCCAAAAAGTAAGAATAATGGGTCCAAATTATATACAAGGTAAAAAAGAAGATTTATTCGAAAAGTCTATTCAAAGGTAAAAACTTAAACCCATTTTTATTTTACATATAATGGATATTTTTAAAGAACAATATTAATGATGGGGCGTTATGTTGAATCAATTGAAGATGTTCCATGCGGAAATATTTGTGGCTTGGTTGGTGTTGATCAGTATTTGATAAAAACAGGTACAATATCAACATGTAAAGATGCTCATAACATGAGAGTCATGAAATTCGCCGTGAGCCCAGTTGTTCGAGTTGCTGTCGAAGCTAAGAATCCTGCTGATTTGCCTAAATTAGTAGAAGGGCTTAAAAGATTGGCGAAATCTGATCCTATGGTTCAATGTCAAATTGAAGAATCTGGTGAACATATTATTGCTGGCGCAGGAGAGTTGCATTTAGAAATTTGTTTGAAGGATCTAGAAGAAGATCATGCTTGTATTCCTATTAAGAAAAGTGATCCTGTTGTTTCGTATCGTGAAACAGTGTCAGATGAATCTAATCAAATGTGTTTGTCTAAATCACCCAATAAACACAATAGATTGTTCATAAAAGCTCGTCCGTTGCCTGAAGGTCTAGCCGAAGATATTGACAAAGTACTTTTAATATTTTGTTTGCAAGCTTTGTTTCAATTGTTTAATAAATTTTAGGGTGACATTACACCAAGACAGGAATTCAAAGCAAGAGCTCGCTATATTTCTGAAAAATATGAATTTGACGTTAACGATGCTAGAAAAATTTGGTGTTTTGGACCAGAAGCTACCGGACCGAATCTTTTAGTTGATTGCACTAAAGGAATTCAATATCTAAATGAAATCAAGGATTCTGTAGTTGCAGGATTTCAATGGGCAACCAAAGAAGTATATAATTTTATTTTCAGCTTTACTGCAAGTTGCACTCTGAACTAGATTGTCTAGACCTATTTTTAAACTTGCTAAAAAAAATTACTATCATTTTTCTAATCGAAACAAATTTAAATTTGTTAAGAATATGGCAGTACATAAAAAAAATTTCTCTTCCACATTGTAACTAAACATGTACAGACACTTAAAAGAGTCCACATTTAAATTATTTGTTTAATTTTTACTTTTATATTCTTTAAAATTTTTATAGTCCTACTAAGTAAGATTGACTTAAAATAATATTTTTTTGCTAGGGTGTTATTTGCGAAGAAAATCTTCGTGGTGTACGCTTTGACATCCATGATGCTAATTTACATGCAGACGCAATTCATAGAGGTGGTGGACAGATCATACCTACTGCTCGTCGAGTTCTATACGCTTCTTGTTTGACAGCCAAGCCAGCACTTTTAGAGCCCGTGTACTTGGTTGAAATTCAGGTTATTATTTTTGTTTTTATTCATTCACGCAAAACGCTTTTGCAAGAGTTGAAGTGTGCCATTTTTAAGTTGAAGTCGTAAAAAAGGGAACTATAATAATTATATCTAAAATGTAAATTCTAAAAATATTTGTTAGGATATTAAGAATTATATTAACTCATTATGTCTCATTTGGGAACATAAGTAATTTCATCGTCGTCTGCTTTTTTCAATGATTTTGAATATAAATCGTCTGCGTTTCTTAGATATCGTCTGATTTTTATGGTACTTAATGGGTTAAAATATAAAATAGTTTATGAGAAACGACGTAAAATTTTATATTTTTACCAAAACTTGTGCTATAATTTAGATTCATGTCAATTGAAACTTTTATTCTGTTTTTTTCTGCAAGTTCTAATAAAAATTGATTAAATTTTATAGAGTTGCATGTTCCATCATCAATGATTTTATATTGAAGAATCTTTTCGTTCATATACTTAACCCGTTATCGACCACAGTCGACATATGTCGATTTTACAAAAATCTGAATCCTCTCCGTTTATTAATGCTTTTTATGCAAATCTGCTTTATACTAGATATCGTCTGATTATTCTGGCCTTTAACTGGTTAAATTAGACGTAAAGTTAGAACTTTAAATGTAGAGTTAAAAGATGCAATTATAAAATAAATAAAACACTTACACTCAATCGTAAACATTTATATTAAATAATTCTCGCATAACGTTTTCTCTGAAAGTTGAAAATTTGTTTAAAATAAAAATATATAATTTGAACTAATTTTACTTAAGATGTTAAAATTAGAAAGAAATAATTTTGTTTAGATAGAAAATTAAAAGATTCTATGCAAAAATTTTTTAAATCTGCTTTGATTGGGTTCGTGGACTTTAACTATTTAGAAATACACTTTAAGGATAAAATAACAAAAAAAGTATGTAAATATTAATAAAAATGAATTAAATAATGCAAAAAAATGATGTAACTGAGTTGCAAAAAGTTGTAACGGAATGGCAAAAAGGTGTAATTGAATTGCAAAAAAAGTGTAACGGAATATATACCTAAAGTAAAAAGCATTAGCATAGACGAATCTATGATATAATATTATGGGAAACATCCCTCAAAGCTACAAGGTTTGGGTATAAAACATGGTCAATGTGCACTTCAGATGGGTACTTTGTTTCAATTTTAGCGTATGCTTGTAAGGTTAGACGAATATGTTAAAAGCCTTGGCCAAGGAGGAAGTGTTTTTTATGAAATTTGTTAATCTACCAAGTAAAAACTATCATATTGTAATGTATAATTATTTTTGTTTTTTAAATTTACTGAAAATTCAACAAAAAAGAGGTTCATGCCACAGGTATTATAAGAAGTGATCAAATTCAAAAGTGTCCAATACTTAAAAAAACATCCTCAAAAAAGATAGGGGTAGTTACGACTTCAGATATGAAAAGCTCTCAAAAATAATTATTATAACTTGGTGAGATAATAACGTGGTTAGTTTAGCGTCGACATCTCTTGGCGTAAAATTTTAAAAAAATATAAAGAGATGGCCCTCATCTAAAAAAACAAGTAATATGTATAAAACAACCTAATGCTAAATCATATTATAATCGGACAATGGGAGAGGTAGTCAAAGCCAATCAAATATGCATATGTTTGAAAAATGGCGATGGCCTTACTTCAGATTTTTGTTTCATGCTTCTCTACAAAATGCTTGGTTTCTTTATAAAAAAAAGTTCACTTCACCAAGATAAATCTCTGGATCAACTTGGATTTATTCGAGAAGTAGGCAACGTTTGTCTATTACAAAACCTTAAAAGCAGTAAAGTTATTTCTTTCTTACAAATAAAATTAGCATCGATGTTCGACACGATGCAAAGAATCATGAATTTGATAAGTCTTCAACTCGAAAGATTTGTGTATTTTGTATTAAAAAAAAGTGCACAAAATTTAATTGGCTTTTCATGCAGAACAAGAAAAATAATATTTCTTTTATTTTGTTTCAAATTAGCTTTTTTCAATCATTGCTGATGTTTATAATAACTTATATTTAAAAAATATTTTAAGTTTATAATAAACATTAGATATTGATTTTTTTGGATATAAATGATATGTGCACATTTGTGACAACATAACTTTTTAGTTATGCTTTTTAATTTCAGTATTAAATAAACATTTACATTTTTTAGAGGTTTTTAAGTTTTAAATAAAGTTATATATCTAGGAAACTATTGATATATGAATTTGAAATTTGTTAGAGAAAGTTGGTCATTATGGGTTTATCTGACAAAAATGTCTGTAAAACAAACAGTGTTGGAAAACAAGACTTGACTATTTGAATAATTTTTAAATCCATTTTATGTTTAAAAATGATTAGCATTACTAAAATTTTCTAATATTCAATAAAATTACATCCTTCTAAAAATGCAAATTTTTGAAATTTCTCCGACTTTAAGCTAATTTAAATTTCTTTTTTATTTAGTGTCCTGAAATAGCAGTAGGTGGAATCTATGGTGTTTTGAATAGACGTCGTGGTGTTGTGTTCGAAGAAGGAAATGTTCCAGGAACTCCTATGTTTTTAGTTAAAGCTCATTTGCCTGTTAATGAATCTTTCGGTAAATTATTATTTTAATGTGAATTTTAAGTGAATGGGTGTAAAATATGTATCACAAATTGAGGAAATATCTTATGAGATCAAAGGGACACAGGATTTATCAAGATGATAAAAAAGAAGTAACCGAATTCGAGAGAAGAAAAAAAGAAGTAAACCATTGCGCACAAAAAATAGCCATGTATATATGAAAATGATAACTAATGAAAAAACATCAAAAATTTATATACAGAAAGATAAACAGTTTACTGAGAGAAATGAACTTTCAAACATAAGAATGCTGATTTTAATTTTTTACTCGGATAATAATCAAGATGATCATATCTGTTATTGACAGTTTTAATGGAATCAAAAACAACCCCTTTAAAATAATTAGAGAGCTTGAAGTCACTAAAGTAAACTATTCTGTTACTAAAAAATGGAGTTATCTGCCATTTGAATGTTTTTATCCATGTTTGCAATAAATTTAGCTTTATTGTTAAAGCCCTAAGAGCAAACATAGATTGAATTGACATATCGCTTACTCGTTGATATTATTTCAATGAATATTATGTCATACATATATACAGTCATCGCACGTTAATCCTAGCGGATATTAAAGATTATTTGTACGGATAATAATCAAGCATTTGGGTTAATGAAGTCATAATAACGAGAGTCGAGTTAATAAAAGAATTGTAGTTTTTATTTACCAAGTTTCAATCTTTTTATTAGCCTTGTTCTTAATTTATTTTTAGGTTTCACTGCTGATTTAAGATCTGCAACTAGTGGTCAAGCTTTCCCTCAGTGCGTCTTTGATCATTGGCAGGTATTACCTGGTGATGTTTTTGATCCTAACAGCAAGCCGTACACTATAGTTGTTAATAAACGCAAAAGAAAAGGCCTGAAAGAAAATATTCCAGACTTAACTAATTATATCGATAAGTTATAATTAAGATTTTTACGTAGAAACTTCGCTAATTATATATCAAATGACATTTTTATCAAGCATGACTAATAAATTTCTTTGATATACATCACTTATTAACTTCTGAAATGTAAATATAGAAATTCCCACCTTATTTCTAAATGGGATCTCTAATATATCGAATCTACTAATTTAAAAGTCACGAATCTATCAGGACAAAGTTAACGCGAATCAAAGAGTATTTTTTTTACTTCAAATGGCTGTTTGCTGGCCTCTATTAGTGATTTCTAAAAAATATTCTTAATTACTTTTTTAAAAACTTGAAGCAATAATTTTTTACTTTTATACTACAATTTAAAAAGGTAAAAAATAATGAAAAGAAGATTTGTATTTATAATTAAAAAAATCAACCCCATCTTTCACACAAAGGTTAATTATTTTCTATGTTGATTAATTTATGATATACACATATACAAGTCTAGGATTTGATGTTTGATACTTCAAATCCATTCTGTCTACATTGTAAAAATTTTATCGAAAAAACTATTGAAGCAATTAGATAAAATATTTTGTATTCATACAAAATATCATTTATATCTATAATTAGTATTTAAAAATGTGGAAATGTTTATATTAAAAGAATTATTTTAACTTTTCAAAAAAAGATTTATCATAATGCGAACTTTATATGTTTGTTAAAGAATTCTTACATAGAAGTACTTCAAATTCTTCACAATAATGTTCTTTACATGAAAAACATCTTTGAAAAATTCTTTTATTTATATTGCGTAATTTTTACTTTATCTATGAAAACACTCCATGGTACCTCAGTCGTTAGCTCATTCAATCTCTTTTTCAAGTGGATATGACATTAATTTAAATTTTACTAAGATACTTTAAATATCCTAATATGTCAAGTTACCAAGTTTAAGAAAACAGCGTTTTTGAATATTTGTTAATGTCATTAAAATTTTGAGTCAAAAATCGCTGGCCCCTATACGGGCATGCAAAGGTTTAGAAGCGGTTTTCTATTTTCTAATTGTACATTAGGGCGGGTCGAATTTATTTTTTTTTCGAAACCGCAATCTGATCCTATCATTGGTAGATAAAGGAGGTCTTGAAACATCATGGAAAACAAAAATTATAAAAAAAAATTGAAGCATCTTATGCTGAATTTAAATTGAACTTTCATATATATCTGTAATTTTCAATTGAAAGAATAATAAAGTCTTTCAAAAAAAAGCATGGCGTTATCAGCTAAAAGTTTATTTCTAAACTTTAAAATAATGACTTTTTGATGTAAAAGAAGGACATTTAGATCTAACTTTGTCAAAATAGATTTATGACGGTTCTCAAATCCATATATCAAATGTAAAGCTTCTGAAACTAACTTCACTTCTTTTAACAACACCTTGAGAATGAGAAGGGAGATTTCGGATGTTTAGCTTATTTTTACTTTGAATCAATTCTTGTATTTGATCATTTGTAACATTTTTCAAATATTGGTGGTTCTACTAAAGGTGTAGAGGTTAGATCTATCAGTTCACACCAAGTTTCAGCTTCCCAGTTTATTTTAGTAATTTTTTCTCTACTTTAACCTGATCATTATTTCTAAAGTACAAAATTTTGAAACATTTAAAAATATATTATTAAAAAACAAAAGTTTACCCCTCTTTCTAAGTTCTAAAATTTTCTGGAAGTAAACAAAAAGCATTTCTTTGTAAATTATGTTGGACGATGCGTATGACATCTTCATAGGGAAGACGTTTTAATTGATTATAGTAGAATAATGAATTAATGTCTTGAAGTTTCGAAGACACTTTTATCTTGAACCATGCTGGAGCATAAATCTGTACAATATAGTATACAAGTTTTTTTTAATTTTCACTTAAAAACCTCTTGAATTCAAAGAACACCTTGAAAACCTAAATTTTACTGATATCAAAGAACTAATGTTAGAAAAAAACTGATAAATAAAATGTTAATATCAAAAATGACAGTGTTTTTCAATGGTGCTTTATGGCCACTTGAAAACGTCTATGATCAATTATTTGAGGATATTCAAATACAATAATAGATAAAAAAAAATTGATATTAAGTGTTGGTAATGCGAAAGCTTTGTACAAAGATGCATTAGATAAAAAGCAAAAGCCGAAAAGGTTAGAAAAGAAATGGAGATGGATTTGAAAGAGCTTGAAGAAAAAAGAAAGAAAATTTTAAGAGATTTTACAGATGAAATTACAAAAATTGATCAAGAAGCGAAACTAATAAGCAATCTTTCACAAAGTTAAAACGCTTACTTGTAAATATATGCTCTCTTTTTCAGAAAATAAAAAGTAAATAATATTGTAAACCTTGAAAATTTTCATATTACTCTTGAATTTCATTTTTGAAATTTGGTAGAGACACCCTGAGTGATATTTCTCTTGTATATTTTGCAAGAAGTCTTATTATGAGAGTCCACCACCTTTAATCGTTCACAGGACCTATTTTACAACCAAGCCATCTTTCATTAACTTTTTCTAGTTCTATACCTCTCCTATACTCAAACAAAAGACGTTGATCATGACATCGGTTAGTTCATTTTCTTGAAACAATTCTTTAGCCAGAAGAGATTCTATTACTTCAAAATTTATTTGAGCTTGGTATTGTATGTTTTCACAATACTTTTGACCCAGTTCGCTCATATAATTTTTGGGCTAACTGTTACGCCATCTAGATATTTGAAGAGAGCCCCGAATGGAAGTTCTGTTTGATGAAGACTGCAACCAATAGTGTGAAGATTTCTTCGTAACATTTTTCCAATTTCACGACTGCCATTTTTCCAACATGTATTGGTTGCAGTATTATCTAAAAGAATGGCGCATATGCTCTGTTGAACTTTTATACTCTTAACATATTAAGTGTTTCCTTAGCAAGAATTTCTCCAGTTTCACCAATTAAAGGAGCAGTTTTATGAGTAAAATATTTTCCTTGAGACCCTCCATCATTAATTAACTTCTTTCAATAAATGTTTTGTCATTTAATAAAGCAATTGCTAAAGCTGCTCCTAAGTTGGAAGAGAAATAGATGATTGAGATAATGATTGACTTTGTTCATTAAATTCTTCAAAAAAATTTTGGTATCACACTACTTTTTTTAAACCTCTCTTCAATTTTTTTGAAGCATTTATATCATTAGAACACATTTGAAAATTACCTTTTTGTCCCACTATTTCTTTGATCGCGAAGGCAAAACAATCTTTCTTCAATTGGAACTTTTGCTTCAGGAGGAGAGACATAAAATGTGCTCTTTGTAACGGTGATTAATCAAAGAGATTATTAATTTTTTTATTTAAATTATATTTCAAACTGATTTTGGCATGTTTTCGATTTATTTTTCACATTTGTCACTAAATTTTTAACTTTCCTTATTACGGATTTATCATTAATCAAAGGTAAGTTTGGATTTACTGAACTCCAAATGTCTTTTAGTACAGTGTAATTTTTTTCAACAATTGAACAAAAATCCAAATTAGGAAAAGAATAAGTGAGAAAATAGTAATATTGAATAACTTCTAAATAAGTGCTTGGATGCGTTGATATATCACTTGGACCACTGCCGAATTTTTCTTCGCTCTTCTTTCGAGTAAGAGGTTTCTTTATTTTAGCCATTTTAAAATTATATTTTGAAGTTATAGACTGAAACGAACATAAAGATGTATACATTTAAAAAAAATGAAAATTATTGATAAAAAAATTCGTATATTGGAACACATAATACTATATATACATATTTTTCGAATAAACATTGCAAACTTTGTAGTAAATGTCAATCAAAAATTTAATTGCTGATAAAATTACTCACGAAAACATTCATTAAAATTTTAAATAAAATTAATTTTTTATACCAAATCTACTATGCTGATTTCATTTCACAATTCGGGTGTGGAAATTAATGAAAGTGTCAATCAAATTTGCGGGTTTCGCCTGAAATGTGTCCAAGAATATTAATCAAATTTTAAATAAAATATATATTTTTATACTAAATCAACCATACTGACTTCATTTCCGTGCTGAATTTTCGTAATTGGGTGTGAAAAATTCTGAAAGTGTCAATAAAATTTGTGGTTTACGTCTGAAAAGTAAATTTAACATTTTAATACAAAATCAAGAATGCCAATTTAAATTTCGAGTCGTTTTTTGAAATTTGGTTTTCAAAATGTTTAAAAGTGTCAATCGATTTTGTGGTTCACATCTGAAACTCCAAGAATATTTATTAACTTTTAAATTAAATATATTTTTTATATTATCTACCATGCCAACTTCATTTCTTAGCTCTGTTTTAGCAACTACGATTTGGAAATGTGTAAAAGTATTTGCAGTTTACGTCTGAAAAAGTGTCTCCAGAAACATTTATACACATTTCCAATAAAATATTTTTTTTAATATTTAAAAAAAAAAGGTTTTATTTCTTGACTCATTTTTTTTGCAATTAGTGTGTGAACACATGTCAATCATATTTGCGGTTGACGGCAAAAATTATTTCCTAGAACATTATTTATATTCTCATTAAAATATTTTTTTTATACTAGATCACGCTGATTTCATTTTTGGGCTCAGTTTTCTTAATTAGCATGTGAAAATGTCAATCAAATTTTTTATTTTCGCCTGAAAATTTTCTTCAAAAATATTAACCCTTAAATGCATAAAATGGGTCCCAGAAGACCCATAAGTCATGGTTTATCATATTCTACACAAAATACAAAACTTCAATGAAACAAATTTTTGCTAATTGTCATCTAACTAAAGGTTTTTATGTGTAAATATTTTTTTTATAGAAAAAAATTAAAACAAAAATAGAATATAATCAGAAAGGTCCTTTGGGACCCATTTTATGAAAATATATGTTTTTAAGAAAATATAAGATAAAGAACGCATTTGTAACGTCCGAGTTTATACAACATACACTGAGATAAAATCAATAAATAATAAATCATTTTTCAACTCAATGAAGATTGATTTGCATTGTTTTTTTTTCTTCAAATTTTTAGCTGCATTTTGAACACATTGACTTTCTTTTTACTGCAAAACGGACACTTTACTAAAAGATAATTCAAGCACAGATGGTTCATCCTATTTGTCTGATACAGAAATTGATATGGAATGTGTAGAAGATGATCCAGTGAATACAATTGTTCAAAACAAATTTTCCTTACCTTTTGAACAGCCGACTATAAAGTTTACATGAAAATCTGGAAAAGAATGGGTTTCAAAAGCACCTCCAAAAAAGGGTACAATTATCAAACATTTTTTTCTTTGAAATGGGGTACAAAAATACACATAGATGATCCTCTTCAATCATCCAGGTTGTTTTTTTAAAGAGAAGATAATTTCTGAAATTTTATTATCAACTAATAAGCATGCTGAAATAAAAAACAAAGACGTATTCGAAATTTATGGAGTGAAGGACCTTTTGGCAGTCCAATTTTCAAAGCTACAATGTCAATAAATAGATTTGAATCTATTTTTGCGAACTTAAGATTCTCTCATGAACTCTGCATTGATGAGCAATTGACCCATTCCGTGGCGTTGTTCATTTCGCCAGTATTTACCATCTAAACCTGTCAAGTATGGAATGAAACTGTTTCTTTTGGTTGATTGTAATACTCGCTATATATGCAATGGACTGCCTTACGTTTGAAAAGAGAATGGACTATCTCAAAGGGGCCTGTTGACTCCGTAGATCAATTATGCCATTTTATAGTGTCCAACGTAGAACAAAAAGATGGCCCTTGGCTTATTTTATGAATCTCTTGAATTTAGCAAGTATCAACTCTTTTGTATACTTTATAAGTAAAAACCAAGAATGGAATATAAAATGCAGCCATAGAAGAATATTTTTGCAGGAATTAAGCATGATTCCAATAAAACCGTTGATAGAAATGAGAACTATATCTTTGGTTGGACTGTCAAGGAATATCCAAGACTCAATTCAAATTTGTGGAATAAACATAAAAAATAATTCTAAAAAAACATGTGAAAGTAAATCAAAAAGAAAAAGATGTTATATGTGTACCAAAGATCGAAAGTCTTCCAGAGTGTGTAAAAAATGTTCAAATGTGGTTTGTGCACAGCATTCCAAAAAAATGAGCAATTTTCATGTTTCCACAAGTGTAAATAAATATTTTTTTAGATTTTTATTTTGAAATAAAAAATTTTAATATTCATTTTTAACATTTAATCAGTAATGGTGAATTTCTAATAATAACTAATGCTTTTACCATTAGTAAAAAAATGTGTCAAAGTATAAATAGAATTAGTGATGTAGGCCTAAAAATTATCTCATAAATTCCCTTCATATTTTAAATAAAATATATTTTTTTTATTAAGATCTTCACTTCATTTCAGGACTTAATTCCCGCAATTAGGATGCAGGAATGTGTGGAATTATCAATTTGACATTTTGGAAAAAATAAATCTTGAAAAAAACTCTATTTTCTCAAAAAACTCAAATCAAAAAGTTCCCTTTTGATTGAAAATCACTATTAAAATTTTGATTGAGGATAAAATTCTGACTAAAATAACTCCTCAAATTTAAACATCCATGTTTTTCATTTCTGTACTTTTTTTGGTCATTACAGTGTAAAAATGGGTGAAAGTATCAATCGAATTGGCAAAAATCAATTTTTTTTTACAAAAAACCATTCTTCAAGTTTGTTCTCACAATCGTTATTTATTATAGTACAAAAATTTAAGTATGCGAGAAGTAAGGGAACTGAAGGCACATTGAAATGAGAAAGCGTAATCATAAGAAAAATGCAATAGTAACTCGTTTATAAAGTGCTTTTATATCGTCGATATTGTCATCCTTTAAGGAGCTATATAGTTTTAAGAAACAAGTATGTAACTGTTCTTTACGGAAGATATACGGTTTTCCAATGAAATAGAAGATTGGTGCAAAAATCTAGTATTGAGATTTTCAAAAAACATCACCGCGAAGCTCCTCTATTGTGAATCAAAAATCTTTAAACCTTAATCTTAGTTAATATTTCAAACATCAATTGACTAAAAAAGTGATCTAAAATTTTCAAACAGTTACAGTTACCATAAAGATGACTATCATCAATATGTAAAGATATAGCCATTCTCAATTTATAAATGTGAATCAAATTTGACAAATTTTTTCCTTCGATGTGAATGAGTGAATATTTTAGAGGTGGGAAAGTTTTTGTAATTGAAAAAAGAGGATTATAAATGGATTTTTACCAATAACAAGAATTTTGAAACAGGATTGGTTAGCAAATATTCATGATATCTGTTCATAACAACTGAAATACAACATATGGTATTGATTAAGAGAGGATCAACAAAGATTCTCTTCAATAGAAAAGTTATAAAAACCTTAAATTCTAAGCAAATAAATCTCTGAACATAGATTGTACAAAATGATTTTTGGTGAAAGTAGAGCTATCAAGGTAGAATCAGTTTAAAATTAAGAGCAAAATTAAATACCACATAAAGTAGAGCAAAATAAAGTAGACTAGCTGAGAGCGTATTTGTAAGCAAAACAATAGAGGTCGAATTAAGATTTATAGTTCAAAACTCCCTCTTTAATCAGTAAACTAAGGGAAGGATACAAAAATGAAACAAAGGAGGGCTAAACGTGCTTGGTGCAGACAGTAATATTTTTCACCATGTAATGTGACAACAATTTTTATAAAAATTTTATTGCTAAATTTATTATTTATCATTAAATATATATCATAATATAAATAACCTATCTATAGGCTTATTATTGAAAACTTTAATTTTATGACCTTTTATCTAACATGATCTCAGGTTGCTTAGATTAAAATTTAGTCCCATTTCTATTTATGAAATGGATAAAATCACAATTATATCAAGAAAGAAAAATATTTTATCGGTTTTGCTTAAATATTGATAAAAGTCAATGTAGTGTTGAACTAAATAAATATATAATCATTTTAACCACATTGAAATGTAGTATTCATTACATGTGTATATACTGACAAAAATAAAGTCATGATGAAATAAAAAAGGGTCGATTTGGTAAATGGAACGAAAATTATGAAAAAATATTTGACCACAAATTAATCAAAGTTAAACAGTTACCGCAATTTAAATGTTGAGTGACAAAACTATTTTTAGAATCATATTGAGCATGTTAGATGTTTATTTTAATATAAAAAGCGTTTGCCATTAAGTCACATGTGAAAGCTAATTTACTGACAGGTAAAATATTTTGGGTGAATTAATCATCAAAAGTTGGTTTATTAAATAAATTAAGAAAATATTTACTCAAAAAATGTGAAATTTATAATATATTTTCAAGTTTATATATTTGGCATTGATTGACAGGTTTGATTAATTTTCACGAAAAATAAATGACACCAGATTCATAAGCAATTGCTTCACGGTGGAGATTTTGTCAAAATATTCAATAGTTTAAGAAAAAAGGAGGGAGGAGGGGGATAAAATAGCCCTGTCATTGAGGAAATGGCCAATCACGAATAGGGTTAAAGTAGAGAATATCTCCAAATTTTTTAACTAAAATAAAAGTATCATATACAAGCATATTGATGTATTGAAAAAATAAGTAATCGTTAGATTGGAAATAATAATTATGAGGAGCACTTCAGTTTATATAAAATTCTAACACATCCCCTTACCAGTAAAATATTAAAAAAAAAAGAAGAATTCATTATAAAAAATAGAATTTATTTTTCGCAGTAGAAAATAAAAAGGCAGGAATCAATGTAATCTTGTTGGTTGTGCATTATCACGTGTAGTAGTTTGTATAGAATTATTGTAGAAAACAATCACTAAAAAGTTTTTTTTCTTTTATAAAATTTGATATTTTCCTTTTGTTGAAAGATTAAAATTTGCATTGTTTTTTCGATATTTGAATTTGATAAAAACTTGAAGAATTCCAGAAAACACACCAATAGAATTCGTTACCTAAAAATTAAAAAAAAAATTAAAATTCAAAAATCCTTCACTCTCACTCTTTGGATAAAGTTCTTTATAATAGAAATAAACAATAAAATCATTCAAAAAAATACAAATTTAAGAGCTCATAGTGAAAGATTTAGTCTTAGGGGACATGATAAGTGTACAAAAAAAAATATACAGTAAAACTTCCCCTAGCAATTTATTGAAAGCATAATGAAAACCTATTCATTTTAATAAGTAAAGCTTTCTTTAAATACGATCAATTCCAATATCCGATCTAAGGACAGATAATCTTCAGCTTTTCTCATACTTTTTCTAATAAGGACAATTGAAATAAGAAAAAAAATATGCGATACTTTATTTATATGAAACAAATGACGAAAAGTGACGATCTTTAAATAAGTGTATACATCTTTCTATCGGAGAAGGTAATGATGAGGTTTTATTGCAGTATTTGCACATAGCAAATACAATACTTTATTATGGTATTTGTGACAATTGTGTTTTAGTTTCTCTAGTTCAGTGTTTCCCAAACTTTTTTTCTCACGGAACCCTATTTGATTATCACACAAAATAACGGAACCCTTTATTACCTTTTTTTTAACAAAAAAAATTATTTAAACATACGAAAAATGAAGAACACATATAAGAGGAAAAAAACAAAAAACACAAATACATTTGAAACAAATTTTTTTTAGCAAATAAAGCCTCAGTGAGATTTATGCAACTGTTTTTTCAACTTCAAAATTTTTTGAAAATTTGGCTCGATACTCGATAACTAAATTCTCATGTCTGACGAAGCATTCGGTCTATTACGGCACTTGGTCTTCGCATTCGCATACTTTGAAAAACCAGATTCGCACCAATATGTTGTCGTAAAAGGTAGAAGAGTTCTTATGGCTTTTTCTGATACTTCTGGATACTCTTCAAGATTACCCCAAAAAATATCCAATGGCACTTCGGTAAACTTATTCTTTAAATCAGAATCAGCTTGGATTTCCATTAATTTTTCGTATTCCAATGATGAAAATCCTGTTGGTTTTTTTAATTTTATAAATGGATTATGTACCCAATAATGTTCTTTGTTGTCTAAATTAGGAAAATATTCAGTAAGAGAAGTAGATAAACTGTTCAGATGACATTTTATTTCATGTATGGTTTCTTCGTCTATTTCTATGCTAGACTCATTAAGAAATTGAGTTAATTTGGGAAAACAATCAAAATTACTACATTCTATTTCTGAAATCCAGTAATATATTTTATTAGATAGCGATATTATACTATCTTGATTCCGAAATATGTTAATTTCTTTTTTTTGAAGAAAAAGACGTTTCATTTAATTTAGAGAAAATATCTGCTAAATACATTACTTTGAACACCAAACATCATTTTCCAATCTACTGGAGAAACTAAATTTATGTTAACAAAAATAAAATTTCAATTCATTCATCAATTCAACCATTCTTACCAGAACGTTTCCTCTCGAAAGCCATCTAACCTCCCTATGTAAAAGAAGAGTTGTTTGAAGGCTGCCCATATCGTTGCATAAAGCTTTGAATATTCTTGATTGTAATGGTCACGTTTTGATAAAATTGATCATTTGCACAGCTTCGTCCAAGACTACTTTTAATGAGGGAAGAATTCTTTTCGTAACTAATGCATATCTATGAAGAATGCAGTGAATACTGCTGCAGTTTTTTGCAACATTTTTTATTCTAGTAACAGCTCATAAGAGGAGCAGATATCTTCTCCACTAGTATGAAGATTCAAGCTTTCACAAAAAAGCAAATCACCCTTAATTGATTTATTAAAATTGTATCTAACAAATACCAAAAGAATTGCAAGACCAGCCACATCTGTTGACTCATCCATTTGCAGAGCATAAGCTCAATCGTGAGATGATCTCTGATTCAATATAATCCGAAATATCAGAAATACGGCGAGATACGGTATTATTAGATAAAGAAACAGACTCAATTTTTTTGTGAATATGATTAACCAAATAGACAAAAAACTACATCCTTCAATATTGGTTTTATCAGTGATTCGCCAATTAGATGAGTTTCACCATGAAGTGAAATAAGGTAGGCTGTTTTATACGAAGCTTCAGTTGCATTTTCATGATCTGTTTTGCAAGTTTTTAAAATCATACTTTGAGTTTTTTTTATAACTTTCAAGCTTCATTTCAAAAAACGATTTGGGTTTATTTTTATATTCACTATGCCTGGTCTCCATATGTCGTTGTAACTTAGCTGGAACTAACGAACTATTGGCTAATTTTGTATGGCAACGTATACAAATAGCATCTCGAGCTTCTTCATACAAATAGAGGTAAAACCATAAAATAAATATTGAGCATCATATTTGCGTCTTTTTGTTGGGTGAGGCTGTTGTTCTAAACGAGAGAACGCGTTTTTCTGAATTTCAGAAATATTAGACGCTTGTTCTTTTGCAGTTTCAATCGATTTTGTTTCTCCGAGAGTGGTTTTTGCTTCATTAGTTATTTTCAACCATTTATCCATTAAAAATCGAACAGGTTATAATTTGAATATGCTTTCAGATCTGAAAAAAATATATAATGTATTATAGTTTTATAATATACTATATATTATATAAAAAAATTTCTATATTTTTTAAATAGTTCTTTATAAAATTTTTTGCTGGTATTGATTTAATTCAAGTCCTATTATACCTTTTTTTCATATTTATAAAAAATTGCATTCATATTCATGGTATCTAAAATATGTATTTCAGGTTGTAAATTTAAGTTAAAAAGTGGTGGGAGAAAGACTCCATACTCCGTCCAGCGAAAACTAGTGAAGAAACATTAAAACACACAAAACAAGACCCACACAAACATATATCAAATCTATCATAATTAAAATTCAAGTACTAGTAACTAGTATAACCTAAGACAAGAATTTAAAACAAAAAGGAGTGGTGCTAAAGAATCATTGCTATTAGTAAATATATTATTGTTGAAAAAAGGAATTTATTATAAAAAATATCACGGATTAGAAATCCTTCTTCAGAAAAAAAAAAAAATAAATAAAAAGAAAGGGGTAGATTTAAAATAAATAAAGTGTTAGAGTAAATAAAAAATTTACTTAAATAATATTTTTTCTTAGCTAATAAATTTATTTTTTTGTGCGATAAGAACTTAAAAGAACGAATTAAAAAAAAATGAAATTTTAAAGTAGCGCAGATATTTTACTGCGATTTGGAAGATTCAAACAAAAGTAAAAAATATAAATATTTATATTTGTGTTCTAAATTAGTGAGGAGTGTGAATAAAATGGCTTTTCAATTTCGCATCGCGGAACACTTAAAAAGGCTTCACGGAACCCTTGGGTTCCGTGGAACCCACTTTGGGAAACCCTGCGAGTCTAGTTGAAACACAAAGGCGAAATAACTCCATCATTAATTACTCAGATGCATCTGATTTGCTATATATAATCAGATAATCAGTATGTCAGGAAAACCATTTGAAACAGAAAAAGTATATCTTTTTAATAATAAACAAATGAAGTACAGGATGTGCTTGAATAGATTAAAAAATAATATTTTTATTGCCTGATCTGAATAAACTGTTTTTTGCATATTAATTAAATATTTTGTTTTTTATTCATTTTAGATTATTATTATTAATTAAGTTTCTAGTATAATGTTTAAAACTAATAGAAAAGTCTTTAGTCTTGCTGAAAAAATCAAAATAATTTCTGCATTCAAAAATGCAGATCTTTAAACATACCTATCTCCGGTCCCATGTTACAAGAAAGAGCTAAAACTACAGCAGAGAAGTTGAAATTCTTTGATTTCAAAGCATCCTCAGGATGGTTAGATAAATTCAGAAAAAGAAACAATATTAGTTTTAATAAAATTAGTGGAGAGAAAAATTAAGTTGATATCAAAGATAAAACAGATTGGAAAGTGAAACTGCCTTATTTATTGAAAGACTTTGCTCCAAGTGACGTCTTCAATTTCGCAGAAACTGGTCTTAATTATAGGGTTTTACCTTTAAAAACTTTGAATGTTAAAGTAGTGGGAATAAAGTGCTTAAAGACAGACTAACAGTTAAAATTGGTGAGTTTGAAACTCCTTTGGTGATTGACAAAGCTTGGAAACCACATTGCTTTGAACAAATGAAAACGACAACACTTCCAGTGAAAAGGTTTGCAAATAAAAAAGCCTGGATGACGTCTTCAATTTATGGTGAGTGGATGAAAGATTTCAATAAAAAAATGCACACGCAAAGAAGAAATGTCATTCTTTTGTTGCACAATGCTCCTTCTCATCTTTATGAAAGTTATAGCAAGGTTAAGTTATTGTTTTTACCACCAAACTCTACTCCTGTTTTACAGCTTTTAGATGGGGGCATTATTAAGAGTTTTAAAACATTTTATCGAACAAGACTTTATACTTTTGAGTATTGAAAAGAAGGAAGTTGATATCAAACATCTTATGAAGTCTATAAATGTTTTGGAGGCCTGCAAGTGGATACATGCATCTTTGAAAGATATTGGATCTACAAGTCTTTTGAGGTGTTTCAGAGTTTGTGGAATTAAAAGCGAGATAGGCAATGTTGAAGAAAAAACGAATTTGAAAGTAATAATGACCTTGATCAACTAATTGTTTTAACAAGGGACCAAACAAAAGAGTCTGTAATGGCTAGAGAAGAATACCTTAGTTTTGACGAACAAAATAACGTTCACGAACCAATTACAGATAATTGGGAAGAAAAAATGCTAGACGAACTTGAAAATAACTATAAAGAAGAGCTAGAACAAGATGAGGAAAAAGATGATCCTGAAGATATTGAAACTCCAGAACTCATTGACATGGCAAAAGCTCTTCATTACGCCAAACAACTTGCAATCTTCTGAGCAAAAACGATTATATAAAAGAGTTTGAACAAATCAGCTGTGTTGAAGATAGTTTAAGCACAAAAGCCTTTCAAGAAAAATTGAAAAAACTTAAACAAACTTCAATTACCTCATATTTTGAAAAAAGTTAGTATTTAAAATTTTAATGATATAATTTTTGAATAAATTTTTTCATAATTTTTCATTAAAACTTTGTTTGTATTTCAACATTTTATAATAAGGTCACTGCCCAAATACGGACACTTTTTTTAATCCCATTGATGTCCGTTTTTTTTTGGAAATTTTACTCTATATGATTTATCAAGATTATTATTATTATTAATGCTCTTTTCAACAAAGGCTCTAAAGAAAGAAGTATTTAAATAAGATTGTTTGAGGTATATAATAAGTGTGGAAGTCTTTCTATAAAAATAAAACATTTTAAAAGAATTTAAGTAATACCGAATCGAACAAAGATGCGTATCTGTTAAAGTCGCGTTTACATTTAAATTGCGAACTAAACAAGCCTGATCTCACTTAGATCAACATCTGGAAAAATTATCTAAAACAAACTCCATATGGGATAGTGTAGTGATATCCATAAAACTGGTTTAATTCTCAGTTAGGGGAGTTTTAACCCTTTAAATTAGAATAAATGGTAGCTGCGTGATTTTATTATTAAAACGAAATGATACCTCTAAGAATGGATCTTTTGTAGCTACGCCGTATAAAACCCAGGATAGTGAACAACAGAGAGTCATCAAGGAAAAAGCATAGGACATGCACTGACTGTTCTTCTTTGCAAGAACTTCTTTCTTAGGTTAAAATAAATAAGGATTCAACATTAAATACTTTTATATATGCAACCGTATGAAATATCATGTGAGCAGAATTCAAGGTAGTCGTTTGTTTTACGATTCTCGTCTTGTGCGTGTCCTGCCCATTGTAATTACAATGTGATATTTCCTCAGGCTGAGTTTTGTCATGCCAAAAGGGTTAAGGGAGTAATAATGAACTACGAATAGAATTCATTAAAGCTAAGCATCTATCTATTAAGAGTCATCTGAAAAAAATCGCTTTAACCTCACCAAAGCAGTCAACATTAAAAATGAGTTTTATTCAGCTAGCAGAAATAAAAGACCATTGTGGTATATATATATATATAAAGAAAGATTCGAAGATAAAAAAATTAAAAAATTATGAAAATGCCAAATCAAAAGTCTCTCTAAATGCAAAAGTATCTGGTGATGCACTGCGTTGTTAAACGTTCTTTTTCGATGTTGGAAAAGCTTTGCGTGATTTTATTGAAATATCCTGCCCACGAACATCATAAACCTTTATGCTTCCTATAATTTTCTTCGATTTAGTATAGCACGCATGCGCATCAATTTATTTTACAAACACAATTAATATCCGCTTAACTTTTTTATCTATAAAAAGGTAGTTAATAATTTAGTTATGTTTAAAGGGCTCATTCATAAATATATTTCTTTAACCGCGCTAATTGTGACCAAACAAAGCGTTTTTTTAATTTTTTTATAATAGTATGAATAAATCTTTCTGTAATCATAATGAAAGTATCTATCTTATACAGGAATGCAGTACTGTGCCAATGTCTATGTTGTACAATGTACATACATCCCCCCTTTTAACCCATTTACGGCCAATGTTCCTATTTTGGAACATAAGTAATTTCATCTTCGTCTGCTTTTTTCAATGACTTTGAATATAAATCGTCTGCGTTTTTTAAATATCGTCTGCTTTGATTGGCCTTAAATGGGTTAAACAATCAAGTTTTAAAAAGAGGCCTTATTATTATCTTAATTTTCCATTTATACTTTAAAATATCGCAACTTACACAATAAAATTAAAGAAAGAATTAAATCTTGAAAACACACCATGGACAGAAGCGGAGAAGTGCAGAAGAGTAAGGAAGATAAACAACTGAGCAGACCGATGCGCTTAGTGAGCAAGTCTTGCTGCTGTATTGTGAAAGTGCTGATGTAGAAGATGAGAAGTAGAGAGGTTGAGAAGAAGAAGATGAGCATTTTGTTGAGGCGACCCTAAATAAACTTTCCATCGTAACAACATTCACATTCAAAACAATAAATAATACACGATTTGTGAATTAATTATACAAAACACTCCATCTTTGGCGTGAGTTAACACACGTCCAAATTGAGGCCTATTTGAACACAGCCAAAGTTGAGAAGAAGAAATAATTATCCACATACACTGCACAACAAAGAACGTTAGAAATGAACAAAGGTAGAAAATATCATAAATACTATAATGGCAAATGAAATGACAATAGTATATGCTGTGTAATACATAACGAGATTAGCAGCATCAATTACTATTCGAATCGCGGCATGAATCGGTTCAAAATTTTATTTTAAATTTTAAATGACACTTCACTTCATTTTTTCCTAGCATTTGTTTGATAAAGCCACTTATTAAAAACGTTCTGCCTATATACTTAATAAAACTCGACCCTCCATTTATTTATTTCATTATGTTTCCTTGGGTTTTAATTAAACATAATTCAGAATAAAATATATTTTTTTAATTTTAAAGTTTCAAATTAACAATTCGCATCAGCATCTCGCATCGTATATTTTTTAAAAGTCAGAAGCGTACAAAACGTTGGCATCGTCGCATCTCTAGTTCAAATGTTATATACCAGTCTTGGCAAAAAAAGAAAAGAAAGCCCGCCTACTTTTTATCTAGAAAATTTCTAGCTATTCGAAATATCACTTCAAAATTTGAACGCATTTTTAGTTTAGCAGCTAATTAATAAAAGAAATAATTAAAGTAGGAAATTTGATCATTTTTCACGATAGCAATTATTTCATTCAAAAACTTTCTCAATAAATTTCTTTTGTTGTTTCAATTTATATGGTAATGTTGCAACGCTTCCTTAATGAAAGAAATAACATAAAATTACCGCGTTCCTAGAGGGGACCAAATTTAAAAACCCCGTCCCAAAAATATTTTTATGATAAAGGTTTTACTTACCTTATTAGCAGAAAAGGTGTAGATGAAAATAACGTAGAAGCATTGAAGAAAGGAACCAATTGCATTGATTAAAAACAAGGAATTATCATTCTTCAAAAAGCCATACTTTGACCAAAAAAAACAACTAAAATTTTCACTAAAAACAATAAAAAAAGATTGGCATTTTAGTCCCTCCCCTCATGCATAATGAGTTGTGTTGCACAGTTCTCCCCTCTAGGTACATTTTTTGACTAATACGCGAATAGAGGTATGAATAAATGTCACTATAGTCTTCGTGACTTTCGGTTGAATTAAAAGGTAAAACAAGTAAAGAGCTCGCTATAATTTTCGTCATGATCTCATGGAGGCAAAGATATGCATGCCTTCATTAAAAAGTTTTAAGATTGAAAAATATTTTAAGTAGTTGCAATCAAAGCAGAAGAAATAATTGTGTAGAATTTGATGGAATTGTTAATAAATTAGGCAAAAAATAGCAGCATCCTCCATTGTTAAAAGTTTTGTATTCTTAATTGACAAAAAAATTAAAGCGATTAGACTTACCTCTCACTTTTAAAAATAGTTCAAATTAACCTGATCTACAAGCTGAAAGTATTTCACATTTTTTTTCTTTATTTAAAATACTTAAAAAAACAACCGACTTCCACAACTACTCTTAAATTTTATAACTCTGACTACACCATTCCTTTGAAATCTCCGACTCCTACTCCCAAGCCTTGATTCTGATCCAAGTAATTGTCAACCAATTCCGCTAATACCTTTGAGTGTTGTTTCAAAAATTATTAAAAAAAATACTACGTTTTATACAAGAAAAATATTGAACTTAGAAGAATATGGTTTCACTGAACAAATGAAAATAGCATTCTAGAGCAGTAGTTGCCAAAGAGTGGGGTGGTAAAAGAGGGCGTTTTGAAATTCTGAGGGGTCGCCGTGAAAAGTTGAATTATAAATTAAAATTTTTTTCTTGATTGAAAAAGAAAATTTTTGCATGATAGTTATACTTTGGGAAATAATTAATTTTTATAAGTAGGCATAAATTTTGGATATCAAATAAAGTTGTTGCGACTATGCGGAGGTCCCTAAAATACTTTGATTTAGTATGGTAGAAAATGGATTTAGTCTTTTTTAGTTAAAGTTATTTCTTTGTAAAATATCGCCTATGGGCGTTTAATGGTAAAAGTTTCCGAAACACTGTTCTAGAAGAGGCTAGACTGTTTTCATAAAATTACTAGCATAAATGAAGAAATCCTTGCTTATTCTTTATTGATGTAAGTAAAACTTTTGACATAGAGAATTAGAGACTTGTACTGGTACGGGATAGTCGATTGGTTAGTGTCAGGTGCATAGGCGAAGTAGATTTGATATCAAAAATTGATGGCCACCCGGCAAAGCATATTTCTGATATTATAAAAGCAAGGTTTTCTATTACGCTTTTACCATCCCCTTTTATAAGAGTTTACCTTAACCCATTTAAGACCAAGCAAAGCAGACGATATTTAAAAAAACGCAGACGATTTATATTCAAAGTCATTGAAAAAAGCAGACGAAAATGAAATTACTTATCTTCCCAAATAGGAACATTGGTCGTAAATGGGTTAAAAAAAATAAAGTAAATAATTTTAGACGACTTTTGATTTAAATAAGAAACTATCAGAATTTTAAAGAAAATTAGGTAAAAATGATGTGTATAATTTATAAATTCTATGACATTTATGATTTAGTTTAATGATCATTTTACTCTCTCCTACATTCATTTTCTTACACTCCTATTCTTGTCGTGTGTCTGAAGAAGCCTTGACTCTACAGCTTACTAACTTCATCAAAAAAGTTTTCTTACTTTGTGATGACACTTCATTCAAAGTTATGACTTGAGTGTGATATAATCAACACTTTTAAAATATTGCATCATTCAAAACGAAAAGGAGTCGGCTTTGAACGGAGGCATTTCAAAGACTTTTAGGATACAGGCTAGGTGCACATGGGTTTATATCTTAAAAAAGCGCGTCTGATACGCCACAGGTTTTTGAAAAAATATTATGGATACGGGCCTATTATTTTCGGTTGTAAAGTTAGTTGTTAGATGTCCGGGCTTCACCTGCCACTTAACGCAATCCTCGAGATATAAAAGAAACCAGACCTTTCATTTACTTATTTCATACTTAAAAAAAAAGGGAAAATCTAAATCCAAATATGATTAAATAACTTTTTCAGTATAAAATTTTATTCATGACTTTATTTTTTGTACGCCGACTCTAGGCTAAATTCCTCTCTAAATTATTTAAAATATGGTTATATAGATCGTTATGTTTTGAGGCATCAAGATGTTTGCTTATTGCTTTGTTTTTTTAAATATGGAACCAATTTTTAGATTTCTTGTAGTCTCTTAACTTCATATAATTTTTGTTAGTAATTTTTAGTGTTCAATTAGAGCCTTCTTGTTAATATATTTTCGAATTCCTTGACCTAAAAAGGGCTGAGGAGTAGGGTAGGTCAATTATGCAGCTGGCAGTTTGGACAAGTCTATACCTTTTCAAATAAGGAAAATTCAAATTAGTACTCGTCTGTCAAATTGGCACTAAGCAAATTCAAATTGGTACTATCTAAAATATTTTAAGAAATCAAAAAATAGAATAAATTTTATATTATTTATTTTAATCATGATATAGATTACAAAAACTAATTTTTTACTAAAAATATATAAAATTGACAAATTTAGAAAAGTTAAAGAAGTCTCAGCAGTCTTAAAAGAGTACAACAGCGTTAAATTGATAACACTATAGTAAACACCGGATGTAAAAGCAGTCTTGTTATTTTTAAAAGAATGATTGGTCACAAAATATACACAATAGGTTGTTCTCTTAATTAAAGGAACTTCCATTTAGATTTTAGAGCAATATTAAAACACTTTGATGGAAATGCAATGAGTCCGACAATGTTTTCAGGACAAATAGGAAAACTTTGTCAAAAAGACGTTCAAATATTACCTTAAGAGAGGCTTAAATTCTTTAAGCCGTTAAGAGCCAGAATAATCAAACAATATCTATTATAAAGCAGACGGTTTGTATTAAAAAGAATTAATAAATGCAGATGATTTTATTGTAAAGTCGACATTTGTCGATAATCGGTTAAAATCGACTTTTAATTCGAAACACTTCTTTTACAGTATCATAGTTTATAAATAGGTTTAACATAATAATCTTTATATATAACGTTATGATCATATTCATGATATACGATAAAAAGAGTAGTACTTAATTAATGGTAATTATATAAAACAAAATAGGGAGGAATTACTTTATTGTTCCGCAAATATAAGGCGTTGGATTTACACTAGCTGTTCTTTTTTTAATAACTTTTATGCAAACTTCTCTAGGAAATTAAGGTGTATATAAGTTCAAATAAAATTACAGAGAAAAAAAACAGAATATTACATTCCAGACAAAAATAGGCCAATTGTAAACACGTATGTGATAACCTCAATTGAAAAAAGATAAAGAGTCGCCATTAAATTATTTAAGTAAATTAAGTTGAAAAAATAAAAAAATATTTAATTACGGTGTGTAAAATCATAATTTTAAAAGTTTATATCTTCTTTTATTGGGATTAAATTGACGTGTAGCTACCCTACCGAATAGAAGTAAAAAATAATCATTAATACTAGCCATTAGTGGAGGGTTAGAAGAATCACAGGCCAAAAGTAATTAGTTCTCTTTTCAAATTCATATCAAAAGCATAAAAATTTGGAAAAGTTTTTTTTGAATGATAAATCTTACCTGACCAGGATTTAATCCTCTAACTGGAGTTTCACTAAATACATCGTAACAAATTAATGAATTAAATATCAGAAAATAATAATGATATTTAAGTTCAAATTTAAAGTTTGACAGAATTATAATGATTGGCTTGCGGATTGATTAAGAGTGAGGACTTTTGACAAATTGGATAGTTGTTAAGGAAAAGAGAGAAACTGGATGGTTTTTGCACTGGTAGTTAAAGGATGATTGATAGTGGTGGTATGAGGTGCGTGTTAAAGATTATAGGTCTTAAATAAAAGAGAATAGTGTAGTTATTTGTGTGGATTTTTTTATAGAGATAGCAAGTTTGACTTTATGAGGATAATGATAAAGTTTAGTGCATTAAGGAGGTTCGGATATGAAAGTATTTGCTGATATTTGAAGGTGGACGATAGAGAGTTTTAATGGATAATGAAAAGTGAAGATCTTGCGTGGTTGTTGTAGGAAAGTAGAAGATCCTGTGGCGTTTCCTATTGATTGCAGTTGAATTCGCATAGATTGATTGGTATTTTTTGATACTGTAAAATAGGAGTTGCAGGGGCATTTCAAATTTACTATCATATTGAGGATATAATCAATATATTTGTTTTTTTTAAAATTAACTAGGTTTATTCTTTTTATATACACTAAGTTATAATTTAATGAGACTATACGGAATTATTTCATGTTTTTAGTCACCTCTTACGACATGCAGGTCATGCAATAGTCCTATTCTGTTCCGAGACTATACGGAATTATTTCATGTTTTTAGTCGCCTCTTACGACATGCAGTTCATGCAATAGTCCTATTCTGTTCCGAGACTATACGGAATTATTTCATGTTTTTAGTCGCCTCTTACGACATGCAGTTCATGCAATAGTCCTATTCTGTTCCGAGACTATACGGAATTATTTCATGTTTTTTGTCGCCTCTTACGACATGCAGGTCATGCAATAGTCCTATTCTGTTCCGAGACTATACGGAATTATTTCATGTTTTTAGTCGCCTCTTACGACATGCAGGTCATGCAATAGTCCTATTCTGTTTTCCGAGACTATACGGAATTATTTCATGTTTTTTGTCGCCTCTTACGCCATGCAGGTCATGCAATAGTCCTATTCTGTTCCGAGACTATACGGAATTATTTCATGTTTTTTGTCGCCTCTTACGCCATGCAGGTCATGCAATAGTCCTATTCTGTTTTCCGAGACTATACGGAATTATTTCATGTTTTTAGTCGCCTCTTACGATATGCAGGTCATGCAATAGTCTTATTCTGTTTTCCGAGACTATACAGAATTATTTAATGTTTTTAGTCGCCTCCTACGATATGCAGGTCATGCAATAGTCCTATTCTGTTTTCCGAGACTATACAGAATTATTTAATGTTTTTAGTCGCCTCTTACGACATGCAGGTCATGCAATAGTCCTATTCTGTTTTCCGAGACTATACGGAATTATTTCATGTTTTAGTCCCCTCTTACGACATTCAGTCTTTGCAACAGTCCTATTCTGTTCCGAGACTATACAGAATTACTCTATTTTATTATCAAGCGTAAGTACTTGTTTAAGCTTCGCTTAAACCGCCCATTTGTTTCTTCAAACCTCCTTTATTATTATTATTGATGATTGATAACACTTGCAGTATTGGCGAGAGCAAAAACTGCAAAGCAGAAAATTATCATGATAAAATATCTAAACATTTTGTATCATTCAATTTGAAAAAATGAATGAAAATAACATACATTGCAATAATAATATTTTCTATTTAATCTGATTGGCTTATTGTTTTTAAATCAACTATTTGCTAACAACCAATCAAAACATAAGTCTCCTATATAATAAATACTTACTATTATATAAGTATATTATATTACTATACATCTGTTTCCAATGAAAATGGGCAATCTTTTTTCGTTTTTCTCACAGTCCTTTCTGAGAGTGAAGTGCCAGTCAGTACTTATTGTAGCATTTGTTTTCATTTCAGTGCTTTTGTATTTCTCAATGAGTTTCCTCTACTAAATATTTTTACTTGTTATTGTGATTTCCTCATTTATCAGTTGCAATATTTTCCAGGATCTAGCCGGCAAGTTATTTTATTAGCGTATGTTTCAATCTTATTATCATTTTTTTCGTATATTTTATAAAGTATTGTACACACGATCACAACGTCAACAATTATTTTTCACTTGCATTTTGATCATCATTAAACTCTTACTACTATGCAAATCACTAACTACCATCATTAGCGGAGTCTAAAATCCCTAAATTTAGCGCAGTACTTAATCATCGATGTCGTCTTGCTCCTCATCAAGGTTATGATTTTTTTATTGTAAATAATATAAACATCATTTTTTGCATCTGGAAAAAATGTGTTTTCAATGTAAATTTTGTCTTTTTTCTTCAAATCACTTGTTTAAGCTAATTAGACATTTGATTGTTTTGTTGAGAGTTGCAAAATTAAATATAAGAGAATAGACTCCTATTTTAAACATTTAAAAAGGAGACACATTGAATTTTATCGCGAACACTTTATTTGCTTCTCTAGAAAAAGCAAACCTGGGAATAAATGTAATTTGAAGCATCAAGAGATCTTTTCTAACAAAGAGGGAAGTATTTTATCAAACCATTTAAATGAATATCAGTTAAAATTTCATTTTAGAAAAGAACTAGCTTTTTTTCTTTTGAATCTTAGAGAAAATTTTAAAGTATCTAATAAAGCAATTGAGGAAATTTGTGCTAAATGATATGAAGAAATTATAAATCTAAAGGAACTAATGGCATTAATGGTATCGAAATACCAGAACAAAATCAAAAGTTGAAGTAAATTTTAATATAATTCAACAATTTATATAATTTTATTTTTACAGTAACGAATGGCCGAGAAATTTACATTTTCCCTCTCAAATAATGCAGAAGGGTTTATTAAACAAGATGAAGTTAGAAGAAAGTTTGACTAAATCTGATATTTCAAAGCTCATCGACGTTTTGTATTTCCATTTTACAAGATTAAATGGCGGACTGTAAACTTTTTAAAAATTTAATCAGTTAATAAATTGTTTTTTTTAGATATCCCACTAGTGATAGATACATGCAGTTAGTTGAAATGTTATTTGAAAACTTTCCTTATTTATCTAAAGAAAGTGGATTATCGATTCAGTCTTCTAAGGTAAAATATAATTTTTTCCTTTTCTTTGTAATCCTTTTTTAGACAGATATCTTCAGGAAGTCGACGCAAAAAAAAGAAAAAAATATTTCGATATTCCAAATGAAGTAAATTGCAACAAAGCTGTTTACGGAATGAAAATCTTTTTGCCCTCAAACCTGGAATCAGAAGATGACTTTACACTTGCCCAGCATAAAAAATGGTTTATAAGAGAATACTACAAAACCCAAGTTGATTTTAAAATGGTTAACCTAAGTATGAAATTGACTTTTCCAAAAAGAAGATGGGAAATTGTTGTTGGAAAATTTCAATTAAGAACACTTTTGGATGAATATCCATTTCTCTCTACTTCAGAACAAGTTTTTCTTTTTTAACTTTATTCATAATTTATTTTCTACTTTTTATAGATTACAGAAGAATTCAAGCGGCTCGAACTTGAAATCTCAGTGGAAAATATAAAAAGTATTTTCTGTAAAAACCTTCAAAAATTCAAATCAAGTATTTCAAGTCTAATAAAAAAATCAATAATACAACAAAAAATAAATACCTTCATAAGCTTAGAAACTAGTCCTGAAAAAAGAAAACGTAAAAATTTTATTTTACTAAAATTTTGTAAAATTATTTTAGAATTCGAACAGATTGAACCTTATTATCTATCTCCCAGTTGTTCAAAGAAAATTTGGAAAGTTTTATTTTCTTCGAAAATGATGAAAACACACAATTCAATCATCCAACAACCATTGTCGTAAAAGACGAACTTTTAAGCTTTAAAAAAATGGTTTCTATTTGAAAATCGAAGATATCTCTTTATTTTTTGTGACTCTTTTATATGTTCATTCATTGGATTTTTTATGTGTTTTTATTGTTTTAATTTAGATTATCCAATATTATTGAAAAAACTATGCTTTTATTCAATTCTTATTATTAGAAATTAAATGTTCTCAAGAAGAGTATAAAAAAATTCTTCCAATTTTTACAAACTGAATAAAGCTTTAAATACTTAGTTCATTTTTTTGTGTGAATAAAGTTCTTTTTTGAAGATTAGAGATATATTGATTTATTTAGTAAACCACACTAATATAATGTAGTTTTTACTCTATTATGATTAGCAAATCTCACTAATTTTATATGTTTAATGGTTTCATTAGTATCGCGCTGCACTTACTATTTTAATAAGTAAATCTCAATACGGTCTACATTATTGTTGACTAATTTGTTCAGTATTTAAAATGATATACTATTTTGCTTAGTAGATATTAATAACGTTAAAAGTAATGTGTACTAACTATATCTAAGTAAATTATAATTTTTACTATTTAACTCAGTTGCTTTTATTTAATTTGTTAGTAAGCTTACTAACTTGATTAGTAGATTGAACTTATTTTCTACTAACTTGATAAATACTACTTACTTCAACATTAGTAGGCTTTACTAACACATTAGTGGAATTTTGGACAGTAGCGTTTACTTTATATGTTAGTAAGTGTTACTAACCTAATCTGACCGATTAAGTGAAGTATATATAAAGCGGCAGTTAGTGTTTTGATCCTTTTGTCTCTTTGATTTTACAAATCACATAAAATATCCCTCAATTTTATTATCTTTTTCTCGCTTAAAATGCGGGAAAGTATTTCAACTGAAAAAATGCCCAGACTTAATGTTGGAAGAAACTAGTTTTGGGTACTAGAATTATACAGTAAATTTACTGTCCCTAAAATTACTATAGTAATAGTAAAATTTACTATTTTTCTTCTAGTAACACACTAGTATTTTTACTGGAGTGTTAGTAAAATTCACTATTTTTACTTTACAAGCTATAAAATAACTTTACTATAGTTATAATAAAAATTACTACTTTTCCTCTTGTAACTTTCTAGTATTTTCCCTGGTTACTGTTATTATTCTACTAGGCATAAAGTAAGTTTACTGTTTCAATAGCAAAGCACATTAGTTTCATTTGATAAGTTATCAAATTTTTTTACTATACTCATTTTTACATTGATTAGTTAAAGCCAAGACCTTAGTTTGGTATATATTAAAATCTATCTTTTATTTTAGAGAGATTATATATTCAATCTTTATGAATTCTACTTCTCTATTAAAAACAGAAAAAAATATGTTAACAAATAAAAAAAGTAATTTTGAGGGTTTTCAAAATTTTTTATTAACCCTTATTACCCCTTCGGGTCCATTTGGACCCATATGAAAAATTAGTTGCTCTTCATAATTTATTTTTTGTGACTTTTTCTATTATACTGCTCTTTAAATTTTTACATATTTTATTTTTTTCTTCGGCTATTATTTTGTATGTTGTAAAAAAAAGTAACATACAACCCCTTAGGGTTCATTTGGTCGCTAAAACAAATAATTTTTTGTTTTCATCTCAAATTGATAAAGTATTGGGAATGAATTACTATATTTTTGCGTGGGGTCCATTTGAACCCGAAGGGGCTGAGTGTGATTCTAAACGAAGGGGTAACGAGGGTAAAGAATTGGAATTGAAAATAAATTCATCTTCAATCTTTAGGGAGAAGGAATTATTCTTTCCTGAAAAAATGTTATCTTTTATCATCATTTGGAAGACTGTTGGAGTTGATGGATCATTTTCAAAAGACAGAAGAGAGATTTTATTTTTAAAATACTCATCAGCCAAGTCTATACTTTATCGTAACAGTGATAATGATGGAGTATTTAAAAAACATGGAGGGCATAAAGGGAGTTCTTTTGATGAAGAAAAAATCAATTATATCGAGAAACTCGTCAAAGAGATGCCTACAATCACATTACAGGAAAAAAGGAGAAGCTAAAAGACAAATATAACTTTGAATCAAATTTTACTATTCTAGTTTCACAAATCAACTCGTGAATGAAATCAAAATTGCATTTAAAATAGTAAAATAGTCTTGCACGGAAATTGAAGCTGTCAACATGGAAGGGAGTATAAATTTAAGGCAAGAATACGCTTTCTCCATGACAAGAAATGCTCCAAAAGAACACAGCTTGTATATATTTTTAGATCGATCGGTTTTTAACTTTCATCCTACGAGATCATATGCGAGGTCAAAGAAAGGTAAAAGAGCTATAACTGTTATACCTAACAAAAGATTCAAGAACACTACGCTTCTCTTAGCAATTAACTCTACTAAAGTTTTGCATTATAAAACATATAACTGTTCCCTCAACTCTGAAATTCTTTTATTTTTTTTAAAAGAACAACAGCTACCTGAAAATGATAACGTTGTTTGCTTTATTATGGACAATGCTGCTGCTATACATAAAATCCAAAAAAATAAAAGATTTTTTTTAATGATGAATAAAACTTCAGTTCCCCTCACATTATTCGCGTATGTTAATACTTCCCGTGGCCTACGTTAACGTTCGAAAAGAAATTCCATATTTTAATTTTTTCCTACCGTAAAATTATATCGGAGTAAAAAAACGATATTTAAAAAACGTAAAGATCCTAATCCAACATGATCAAGTTTTGTTTGCTTTATCTAATCTTGCCAATAAATACTCCATATGTTCGTTAAATAGTATACTTTATAATTTTTATTATTTTTAATATTGTTCATTTAAAGCAGTGGCTTGGAAGCTCTTTTTCTCCACGCCTCGATGATCCCTTACTATAGGTATAAAAAACATCGCATCTAAATCTAAATAATTAACTTGCTTCAAAACATTGATTTTTTACTTTGAAATTTTAGCAAATTAAAGAATTTGAAGCTGTAAATGTCAAATCCGAATAAATAAAAGAATTTGATAAGTTTTAAATTTGTCAGGTACATAAAGCTTGAAAAAATTTTAACTGCAACTTAAATTGAAAACTTTTTTAACTCTTGATCCTTGTATGCTAAACTCGATCATGACAACTCTGTAAAAAAGTGGATGAGCACAAGAGGTAAATTTTTTTATACCTTTTTCATAATATGGCTTTTGCGCTTTGTCCAAATTACACCTTGATTTAGATGATGATAAATACCAATTGTGTAAATAGAGATCAACACTCTTCGTAACGCCTATGTTTGCTGGTTGTGTTTATATACCATTTTCACATTAAATTCGTCCTTTTTACTTTAAATTCGTCCTCATATTTTTTCAATTAATATATTTTTATTTCAAATTAGTATGTTAATTCAAAAGGCTTTTTGTAAAAAAAAAACTAAGATAATAAACTAACTAATTTTGATCATTATTCCAAACAAGTTTTGTTTAATTTATTGTACAGGCGAATTTAATTTAATGACGTTTATTAATTTGGGAAAATAATTTTTAAAATTTTCCATTTTTATAAATAAAAAACTAACTTTAAGGCAGTTTTAACTGAGTAAACTGTCAACTTTTATAAGCGTTTTTATCAAAAAAAGGTTATTTTTACTTTAAGTAAAATTTTTGATACTAATTTTTTTTGACATACTAATTTGAAATAAAAATATTTAATTGAAAAAATATGAGTATGAATTCAAAGTCAAAAATGGCAAATTCAAAGTGAAAAACGACGAATTCAACGTGAAATTGTATCAGAGGTCTGACAAGACCTCCGGGGAGACAACTTGCCAGAACTTGCCAGCCTTATTATATATTTAAATGTGTAAATCGTAAAATGCTAAAAAAAATATACTTAAAATAAATGGTTGAAGTTTCTATTCCATGCTTCCTTGATCCAAAAGATGCCATCTAAAACAATGACTGTTTTTTCAAGAACATTTGCATTCTGAAAACTTTCCATTTTTGCAATAATGTGCAAATTCAATTGCTTTCGGTAATTCACTTTAAAAGAGCGAATAATTCCGTGATCTAACGGCTGCAAACATGATGCGGTATTTGCAGGTAAAATCTTTAACTTTACATTATCAAGTTCTACCAAAGGATGTGATTGGGCGTTATCAAGAAACAGCAAAATGTTTCTTTGTTGTCTCTTCATATCCTTATCAAGTGTTTCAACCCATTGAACAAAAATTTTAGACGTCATCCACTCATTTTTATTATGTTCCCATCTCACTGGAAGATCATTGAGCTTTCCCCATTACCAATGAAGAGGGTTAGGGTTAGTTTTTCACCTGTTTGATTAAAAGTAAGCATTATAGTTAGACGGTCTTTAGAAGTTGCTAAGCAATCTGTGGATGCTTTGAATTCGGTGAAGCCTAATTCTTTTGCGTAATTTAAGGCGTTATCACAAATTATAGGCCCAGAAATAATGATCTTTTTCGCCCTTGCTTTCTGAAACCACGTCCATGTAAGATCATTGATTTCTTCATATTTAGATTTAACTGAACATTTTTTTTGTCCTCGTGAACATAATTTTCGAAATGAGATGAATAGGAATTTTGTTTTTTCAAGATGTCTGATACGGTACTCACTCCAATACCATACTTTTTGCTGAGGTATTTCAATGGAGGTTTGGACTTTGAAGAGGCATCTTTAATCAGACTTAATTTCTTTTTCAAATTTAGCTTTAGACGAGAACGATTTTTATAGGTGGAGACATACAGGTAAAAAAAACTTGACAACAGAAGGAAAGAAATTGTATCAAATCATAATAAAGTATTTACGTCAAATTTGGTTGTAGGAGAAACACTGAACACGGAGAAAAACTGCACATTTTCATAAAGATCATAAATCTTTGCCAAAGATCTTCTTAGAGAATTTATTTTCCTTCATCACTTCACGTTGCTGCACAAATATTTATTGTTACACTCCACTATCATATCTCCTGAGCCTCAATGGTTGTTAGGGTGTACCTCTCAGCTTAACAGTTGAATGTCAGGGGTTCGATCCCCAAGGCTCCCAACTCTAAAAACAAATTCACAAAATTGTGATTTACCATCTTAAGCATAATGCGAGCATATAGCCTTACGGCTGAAAGTGCTTTGATATCTCCAACCAACCATATCTTCTATCGCTTGCATTTTTTATTGCAAATGCGTATATCATCACATCACTTTTACAGATGATATTTATAATGTTTTAATTAGTATTAAACTAAATTTTATACTAAACTGTTTAATAATAATTTTTATCATTTATGTTTTTTCCAATTTATCCAATCATTTTTATTATGAATGAAAAGATAACAATTTCTTAACTATACGTATACATACATTTAAATTTAGGTGTAAAATAAGACTGAGTTTATATTTTATTGGATAAAGATAAAAAACATTAAAATTAACTTTTATAGTAAATCTATTAAATCCAGAATTTACTACTTCTGTGAAATTTCAACTTAACAGAATATCATGATCAAAATTAAAAACTTTAAGTACTTGCTTTATTTTATAAAAAGACTTAATGTGACACTTGTTCATTGTAAAAATAGTACAATGATGTCTATAAAACTTTTATAAAAATTAAGTCAAAATATCAACATTATTAATTAAAATTAACTAACATCAATAGTACAATGAAAAATAAAATTCAACTAGAAAAAACTTCTTTATTAAATAAAAATTTGAAACTTTTTTTTATAAATGTAACAAATGTATAAAACACAAACAAATTAACATCAATTTAAAATTGAAGAAATGCTAAAATTTGCTCTTCTGTTTAAAACTGAAAAATCCAATCTTGAGTTAAATCTCTGAAAGTGTCAATCAAATATGCCGTTTACGCCTAAAATTATATCCAAGAATATAATTCAAATAAAAAATTCACATATTTATACTAAATCAAGCATGCAAATCTAAATTTCGCAGTCATTTTTTGCAATTAGTTTGTCAAAACGTCGGAAAATTTCAATCAATTTTTCTCCATATTAATTAAATTTTAAACAAGGTATATTTTTTATGACAAATCGACCAAGCTGATTTACTTTCTCAACTCAGTTTTAGCAATTAGGATTTGGAAATGTCTTAAAGTGTCAATTAAATTTGCAGTTTACGTCTAAGAAAGAGTCGCATTTATCTAAATTTTCATTAAAATTAGAATTTTTTGAATAAATCGAGCATGCTGATTTTATTTCTCGATTAATTTTTTGAAATTAGTTAATCATATTTGTGGTTGACAAATAAAAACTATTTCCTAGAATATTATTTACATTCTCAATAATATATATACATATTATACCACATTTCCATGCTGATTTCCTTTTTGGACTTAGTTTTCACAATTACGGTGCAAGAATGTGCAGAATTATCAATCAAATTTGACATCTCAGGAATAATCAAATTCTGAAAATACCAATTTTCTCAAAAAACTCGTTTTTGATTGTAATAAAAAACATTCACGTATTTTCGTGCATTACAGGCAAACTAAATAAGAGTGAAACATGCATATAACTATTTTACATGTGTAACACTGTTTTGAAGAAGCACAATAATTACAAACAGTTTCTTGATTGAGAAAATGATAATGTTCTTTCAGAAGGTCCATAAAAATTAAGGAGAGCTTTTATATTACAATTTGATTCACTGATTGTAGACCTCACTTTCATGTAGTTTGTAAGGAAAAAATTTTAAAAATTCCTTTCTTACAATAAAAATTAGTTACCTCGCATTTATTATTGGGAATAATGAAGGCATTCAAAGAAGCGTTATCTAAATAGTTGGAAAAACACAGCTGATGAAGTCCATTTTCGTGGTGGTGATTGTATGGACGATCACCTCTAGGTCACACTGTGGTGGAATTACACGATTTCAACCCCATTTCGATTTGTCATTAGAGATCCAAATTTAGACGTTTCACCAATCAAGTGAACACTCTTGAAATTTTTTGACATGCATATTGAGAAAATACGTTGCAAGACAAGTTAAATCTACCATATACAGTATCTTACCTAAACAGTATTTGACTTTACGATATTGTATATTTATTTTCCTGCATTCAGAAAGAATGTGATCAGTAAAGAATCTATATACAAAAACCGACCCTTAAGAAAATCTAAGAGGGAATTAAAAAATTGTGTTAAATAAATGAACTGCAAAAACCGCGGTGCAAAAAATCCAAACATGACCATAGAACACATTAAAAATAACCCAAACCACGAAAACACCAAAATGCTTTGCACCTTCTCGCGCGAAAATTTCCTCTTCCGTGAAGGTTAGTACTCACCACGAAACCGCAAGTCCATCAACATATACAAGGCTATCCCCGTAATATGGCTAAACGTCAAATAGCTTACACGCGCAACCGCAAACTCACACCCAAGTACTTTCATTACACAAACTCCTGTTATTATATACACAAACAAAACTTACATTCCGCACGTTTTTATACTCTGTATAAAAGAGTTAATTCAGTCTTTAAAATTGTTACCTGAAAAAGACATGGTATCGTCGAGAATTTAATTGCCCTCCCACTTCTTTTAAACCCTATTTTCAAAAGCGCTTTTTACTCACATTGAAAAATGGAACAACGCATATCTCTCTTCCTTGTTTCCGACACTATTAATCTCAAGAATACTTAACAAAGATTAAACTAATATTTAAGAAGCAAAGGGAACCGACGTTCTCTAATATTTTGAGCCTGCTTTTACCAAACCTATTTTTTAAAAATAATACAATAATTTTTGCTAAGAAGATAAAGAATTTTTATCTTTAGGAAAGAGGCAAAAAATTTATTTAAGTTTAGATAAAACATAAAAAAGATTGTGAGAGAGAGGGGTGTCGGATCATATCATTTCACTCATCCAAATCTTGCATTCATTTCTTTCTGTGTATCGAATTCTAGAAAAGAAAATAATAGGATAAGGATAAAAAATCTTATTTTGAAATTTAGCTCAGGCGAAATCTTCCCATCTAAAGCAGAGGTGGCCAACTAAGAATCAGTGAACCCTTTCACTGTGGCAATCGGTCCTTTAAAAAATTTTAAACCTTTAAAAACTTGAGCTAAAGATGTTAAATTTTTAACAAATAACTTCAAATCATTTTTTCTAAATTTTTTAAAAAAGGAGTCTTAACAATTTTGCACAAAATCACGGATGATGATAAAGAAAATTACATCTCCGACTCAGCAAACCGGATTATAACTTTACGAAGACTAGAGTTGGGATATATAAAGATTAAATAAAAAATCACAGTGTCTGATTCAGATTTATATAAAATATAATTCACCATTCATAAAAGACAAATTGTAATGAGCTGCCATTGAGTTGGGTGTGTCTGTTTACCTATAATTTAAAATTGAGCCTTGGTTGAATATCTCCAGCTACAGCTTAAAGTTGACTGCTTTTTCCATTTGAGAGATGTTGGAGCAGAAAAAGCAGTTTCACAAAAATACACCTTGCCAAAAGTCAGATTTATGCTTAGATCAAAAATAAGAACCTCCTTTAATTGCGAGAGTCTAGGTAGATGCCTTCCTCATTATATAGCAATCGATGCAGAGCCCTCACATATGGGGACAAAGGGGGCTTATGCCCAGGCTCAACACATATAAAAATACATGGAATGCACCTCAAATGATACAAATGAGAAAAAACTTTTAAAATTTGATACCAATTCTAATGGATGTTTAAAATTTCTTTAACAATAAAAAGGCTATGCGTAACATACCAGTTACACTATTACCTGTTGAGTAATAAAACTTTTCCTCTGGGCGCCACACAACCATATGAGAGCGTGGAATGCATCCGACTTTTTAATTTTGAATAGTAATCGGAACAGAAGATTTAGTTTCGCATAAAATTTCGCGTATCAAATTTCTTGTTAACAAGCCATCATTTAGGGGCGTCAGCTCTAGACAATCGTATTCAAACCCCCATATTTTGTAGTGCCCTGAGGAAGTATGCATATTAATGCAAATATGAATGATGTTGGATTCGCTATCCAGAGTTTATAAATTCCAAAATTATTTTCTCAATTTTTTGAGTATCAACACTTTTTATTGCGAGATTTGCAAACATGTTGACAAAAAACAGCTTGAGTGTGAACGACGCTAATAATGATGAGATAGAATAATCTGGGGGCCAACCCTAACAGTGTGGGCAATATGGGGATAGAAAAGTGTTTACTCACTTTCAAATAAAAATGTGTTTTGGACTGACCAGTTAGAGTGATATTGAGATAGCGTAATTCGGCGGCCAACAAGAACAACGAAAAATTGGGCTCCCAAATGTCTGACACCCACAACTTTTATAAATCATGCTTAGTATTGTATTAATAAATTCGTTCCACGTATTTTATGGGTTGACGGTCCTTCATCATTTACAGGTAATCAAAAATCGCCATACGTCACAAAATCGAAAGCAGAAAACTTGATATTGCGTCTTTTTATCAAGATTAAATCGATCGATATGAATCGATTTGAAAATATTAATCCATTGATAAATAGTGAATAAAGAATTCAAACAATTAATCTAAAATAACCTCATAAATAGTTGTTTCAAGGATTAACTTGTTTTTTTGCGACTTTAATGAAATAAGGCTGCTTTAGTGGCAGCAACATTGAAAGGGTTTTGTGCATCAGAGTGACTTTTTCAACAAAATATCACCCCACACGTTCACCAATGATCCCTTTGAGCACAAATACTTAGTCTCTTAACAGTAGACTAAGGAACAGCGGATAATGAGCAAAATAAAACATAAATACCTTGGCCAGTAAATAAAAATGTATGGCATTAAAACCTACGTTTGGCATTCTGTGCGTGCATACACAAGAAGAAAGACATTTACGAAGTCAAGTTTGGCAATGCTCACATGAAAGTTTTTGATGATGTTTAAGGCAGCTCTCTTTATATATCTTTTTCAATTGAAATTTCTATAATTTTTAGCAAAATTAAGACAATTAAAATTTGAGACAAATATTTACAATAAATTACACGATTATTGCACATATTTTTAAGGGAAACTCAATCAACATCTAAGAGAACTATTGCAAACTGCTTTAACACAATTGTTTAAATTATGAAGTTGTTTTGTCTTTACAATTTAAATTTTCTTCTTTCTTTCTTCCTTATTTTATTCTAGCATGGGAAAATAGTTAGTTCAATTTTAAATTTAACATTTTTTCGCAAATTAAATAGCATGAGGCTTTTTGAAATATAAAAAATTTGGAAAGCGGCATGTCAATCAAATATGATGACACTTCTGAAGAACATATGTGCATTGTGCGTGTTACCTGTTTTTTTATGATTCTTTCCAAAACTTTGGAAGTCCTTAATTTGTTGTGACTATTCACGATCTGAAAGATGCTGTGCTTTTTGGGATAGGCAAAAGGATCTAGTATGTTTTCATCATTCGTAACAAATGTTTCACCGTGACACATAACGGAAATGTCAAAGTGCTTAACAAGATCTTCAGTCACGGTGTAAGGAGCTCCAATCAAAACTTCATTCACAAACTTAAAAGTAAAAAAATAAGCAATTTTAAAAAAATTGTATCCAATCATTGAAGCCAAAGAGAATACCATTCATCAAAAGTAAGTAACAATGAGGTTTCATAAAACGAGGCATGATTCCATTAATTTCGTTAACCCTTTAAGTTCTCGATTGTTGACAACGAATCGTAGGCTGATCTTTTTGAATAAGTTTTGATTTTAATTTTGATAGAATTTTAAAAATTCAGAAGAATATTCACACATCAACAAATTATTTCACAAAATAAATAATTACTGTTCCTTCTATGTTGCTTCATCATGCTTACATTAACATGATTGTGCAGCATATGGAAAGAGTGAAGTGTTTTCCTCTCAAAACATGGAGGAAACGCTATCAAGTTTCCATAATGGCGACTGTTTTTTCTGTGCAATTACATTGTTAGTTTAAAAGCAAAAAAGATCATTTCAAAGTGGAAATTTACACTTGAAGACAAATATAAAGCACAAAGCATCGAAGAAATATTAAGTATATCCTATTGATTCGAAATTTGTGTTCTAATTTTTATTATTTTTATTTCCATTTCATGTTTTATCATTGATACCAAAAAATTCCCGATTCAAGTATTTTATCAATATTTCATTTATCTAATTTTTCATTTACATGCGTTTTTTTTGTATTATTGTTAATGTACAAACAGAATGTCTGATATAATTGATAAACTTAATAAATTAAAAAATTAAAACGCTATCTAAAAAAGAGATTAAATTAAAGTTAGATGCTGACCTTATAAATGATGTTATAAATGAGAAATCTATTTGTGATAAAATTGAAAAATTATTTGAAAAATCTGTGCTCAATTCTCCGAGTGAAAACATTTATAAGGAACCTCTTATTACTCTGAAGTTGTTGCCAATTCTAGCATTCTAAATAATGATCCTAAATATTTATTTAATGCTTCTCTCACAGTTAAGATACAAAAAATTTTTAATGTGAATGATAAATCCAACACTAAAGAATTGATTAATCTTAAACTATCTCGTGCGAAAAATACTTTTAAGTCTACTACGTTTAAAAAGTGTTTCTTCTTATGACACTATTTCTTTCAATCTGAAAAAAACAAACTTTTTCTAAACAAACTGGAATGTAGTTATCCTACCCCTCGCATACCAGCTCTCATAATTTATAGAGTTGATGATTCTTATGATTTGAAATATTACACTGAGACTATTTGTATGCAAAATGGTATTGCCAAGGAATCTCTCTTTAAAAATTTGTAAACTCAAAAATAAAGTGTCTGGATTATGTTACTTAGTATTCAAAGTATCCTCTTCATTTGTTGGAACATTTTATAAAAAAATAGCATATTTTTATTGATTCAATGGCTTTCAGAACTAGGTCGTTTCATTCATATATTGAAACGTGTTATAATTGCTTAAAACATCGTGGCTTAAATCACAATTCCATAGAATGTAACAATAAGCAGGATAAACATTTTTGCATTTTATGCTCAAAAAGCAAATTTGAGTTCAATCATGCAGAGAACTCAAAATTTTGTCATTCTCTCGATAAAATTAGAGTTAATTTGAAAAACCGTGATGAAGATTCTTTGAACTCTCTCAACACATATGCCAATAAGCTGTAATGATATTAGCAATACTATAACACGTACCAAAGATTTTACTACATCGGTTAATGACATTTCTGATATGCTTAACAATCTTTCCAATAGTAATAATTTTTCTACAACACCCACTGATTACATTTTTCCTGAGGACACTTTCAAGACAACTTTTTTGATGAAACTTCTCTCAGCATGTTATATCAATGTTGGGAGCCTTACTGCTAATTTTGGACATTTACTTATTCTTCTGGCATCGAGAGCCATATATTCTCTTCACGTCATTGTTTTAACGGAAATTTGGCAGCCTGGTCAATTTTTAAAATATGAAATATCTTTTTCTTCTTGTTAATTTTTTATAAAAACTCATTTAGACTTTTACTCTGTGATTCAAGCACATCTGGTGTAAATGTTTGTGATTACCTGCTCTTAAAATTCTCTAAATATATGTGTAATATACCGACCTCCATCATCCGAAATCAATTATTTTCTTTCTTTCATTTTAATAAAGTATATTTTCTAAAATCCGATACTAAAACCATTATGTGTGGGGATTTTAAGATAAATTACTTCAAGGATATTCATTGTAATGAATTATTACCCTAGCCTACTGCATTTTGGCCTCTACCCTTTAATAACCAAATCCTACTCATAATTCTGCCTCCACCATTGACAATGTTTTATCTGATCTCCCAGATCATTTTGGTCCTATCATTTGCCAATCCTTATTTCACTAAAAGACAATCAAATGATTCTGATCCTACTCAAAAACTGTCATATTGTAATCAAAATATAAATAGTTTCCTATCTAGATGATCTAATGCTGATTTTTCCAACATTTTCTTGCTCACTAATGTTAACTATGCATTTGATTCTTTCTTGCGTAAATTTAAAGGAATTTTTGATCAATGCTTTCCTCTAATAAATGTGAAATCTCAAAAAATGCAAATATATGGTTTGATGAGCAACTTTTTCGCTACAAAAAACGCAAAGCATTTTTATATAAAATGTTCAAAAATAATCCTAATTTTACAAATACTGTCAAATTTTACAAGTTGCAAATGAAACTATCAAAAATGAAATTTTTCACCAATAGACTTGACAATGATGAATGTGACAACATTTGGGGAACTTTGAATTATCTCTTAAATTTAAAAAAAATGTAAACAACAACTCTTCGGCTCATGATTTTTCTAAAACTTTTTCTTTTTTAACGTTGAATCCATCTACTACATCCTTTAACTTTATCAATAATACAGTTCAGCTTAATTTAAAACCTTCTTGTTCTGAAGCTTTTACTTTGAATGATTTATATATAGGAATTGCCTCACTCAAAAATCATAAATCCCTTGGCTATGATGAAGTTAATCTTATAATATTATCATTTATTCCCTTCCTGTATTCATATCGAATAAATTAATTTATTCATATAATCTCAGTCTTACCTCAGGTCTTTTTCCAGATTGCCTAAAATTAACAAAAGTTGTATCCGTTTTGAAGCCTACAAAAATCCCGTCTTGATATTAACAACTTTCGTCCAATTTCCATAATAGCGAATTTTTCTAAAATTTTGGAAAAAATGGTCTATGATAGAGCGCTTATTTATGTTAATGAAAATAACATTATATTGATTATAATAGACCATTTTCCTTTTTAAAAAATAAATGCACTGCATCTGCCATTCTTAGCCCACTTTAAAACATTTCTAACACTTTCTACAGTCCATTTTCTTCCTTATGCATATTCTTCGACTTTTCCAAAGCTTTTGATAATATCAACCATTCCTTATTGTTGTATAAATTATAAATATATGGTTTCCCATCAAAAGTGCATGATTGGTTTTCAGGTTATCTTTCTAAGAGATTTTTTGTCAGAAATAATAATGTAGACTCCGGGATTATTTCCTATCACTCAGGAGTCCCCCAAGGCTCCATATTATTTCCCTTGCTATTTCCTCTCTATATTAACCGTTTACCCTCTTATTTGTCAGGTTTTTGTAATCCCATATTATATGCAGATGATGTTTGTTTACACTTTAAAATGAATAATTTCAGTTTTAATTGTGATAATATCAATAAGGCTCTTGCTTGATAGTGTCACACACAACATGGTGCGATAACAATTTGTTTAAATTGAATACTCAAAAAAGTGTTTATATGCTTTTCTCTAAGCGTAAAACACATTCTAACTTCCGTCTTAAAATTGATAATAAATTCATTTAAAAAGTTTAAAATATAAATTATTTAGGTTTAAAAATTTCTCGTTTATTCGAGCTTTTTTTAAGTAAAGTATATATTGTCACATAAGATTAAAATTAGACTCTACTATGCATGCATATAAATATACATATTAGGGTTTGCTCCCGGTTCTGAAATACCGGGACGTTCCCGGTTTTAAAAATTTGGGAACCAGGCTTGGAACCAAAAAGTATTCCCAGTTCCGAAAATAACTTAGTTTTAATTGATTTATTTCACTATGCAATTCTTTGCATAGAACTTTACTGCACTTCATTCATATAAAATCTTTTTTTCATTGTCATCTCGTTTTAAATGGTAAACGGAGAAAAGTGTGCAAACGACAAAAGAGTTTCTTTTTCTTTTTTTTCTCTGCTGCACACTTTTGTCGTTTGCACAGTTTTTTCTCCTAGAACCATTTTAAATATATATATAACCATATTTACAATACTGTAATATTTTTTGGTGTACTTCCAAATGCTCCTTCTCTGTAAAGCTATGTAAGCTACAAAATAAAATCATAAAATATATCAATTATAATTGTACATCTAATCTTTTCAATCGCATGAATATTTTTAACTTGAATAAATATCTGATGTTTACTGTATTTTAAAATGATCAAATCTCATGATAGACTAAAATATTTTTTATTGCTAAGCAGTCTATTCATATGTACTCAACAAGATCAAATAACCTTTTACATTATTACACATTTGAAAACAATAGCATTTTAAAAAATATTGTGTATAACATATATAGTAATATCAATTTGTAGCATAACTTGATTGTCATCTCCAACCTGTCAGTTCATATTTTGTCAGATCTAAGATTTGATATGCTTCATACGATGTTACAAAAGTTAGTACCTATATTTTTGCAATTTGCACGATATTAAATAATATATTTGTCAAATAATAATCAATATAAAATTCTATAATCAAAGAATGAAAAATATTCTTTAAAAAATCAAAAAATATTTATTCTTTTTAAATAAACCGTTGGCTGCCGTTACTTTTAGTTTCGTATATGCATGATTTGATAAAAATGATTAGAGAAACCACGTTTATCTTTCTATTCTAAAAGTAACGGGAGCCAACGATATATTTAAAAAGAATAAATATTTTTGTATTTATTCTACACAAAAATGATATTTAAAATATGAACGTTTTAAATATTCATGCTTTTTTATGATTTTTTTAGGTATAGTATATGCCTTCTTCGTTTTAATAAATATTACTCGGTGTGAATCCACGAAAAATATTGTTTTTCTATTTATTATTTTTAAAAAGTAGAAAAATATATAGAGAATTGAAGATTCAAAAAAATTAGTCGTTATATATATGTGTATATATTTGCCATTTGCATAAATAAAAGTGGTGACGCTACTAGTGAACTTACTTTGTAGGAAAGGACACTCAAGACACGCTCTTGCAAGTTCATGATTGGGAAATTTGCGCCTTTATATCGATTCACAGCCTGGAGAAAAATTTAATAACAAAATTAGATGAAATAAGAAAACAAGAACCTCGGCAAAATTTCTTATCATTTTAACTTTGACATTTAAGATCCATTCATTGTTAAAATAAGAAACATAAAAAAGATTTCGTTATTCCTTCACATTTTTCTCTTCTTTTTGTTACTTCTATAATTATATTTTATGGAGACTCGTTTCTTTATCTAACTGTTATACAGGGTGTTATTCGAGGTACATTCGATGACTTTTTACAAAAGATAATTTTATGAACATAATGAAAAAGAATGTCTAATTTCTAACACATTATGTCAAGAAGACAGCCGAGCACTCGTGGCGCTTCAATTTCACTTCTAAATCAGTGATTTACACTTCCTTTAGGGCTAACCTGAAAAACACGCTTCATTTTTTCTGTAAGATGAGTCGTTGTTGAATTATCATAATACAAGTCACTCTTTTCCAATATTCTATTGGCTTCTACCTTTAGAAAAATTGTTACTTTGAATGAAAAAAATCGGATTGTATCATCTTGATGAACTCAATCACATAGCAACAAATGTGACAAAACATTAACAAATGTAGTGGCAGTATTGGTGATACGCTGACACATACTTTTACACTTTATGATGACTTCGGCTCTTGGCTGGAATGTGAATAGCATGGATGATGAGCTACAATTGACGAAGCATGTTCTACACAAAGAGCATGTATGTATTCTTTTTAGAGCAATGCACGGGCATACTTTATGAAGTCCATATCCGCCTAAAGTATGTGCTGCATCTTATTTGCGGCTTTCTGCCTTTTGATGCGTATACTAACAATCCTATCTAGCCTCTTAAAAGTATTTATGCCAGAGATTTATTGATTCTGACTACTTCCATTATCAATTTTGAGTATATTGCTAATGTTTTAGTTTGTTTCTTTTTTTATGTATAACTTTAATGTTAAAATAAATAATATATATCTCTCTCAATTAATTTAAATATTCATAGGTCTCCTTTAGTTATGTTTGGTGACAAGCCTCTGTATGAATTTTTTGGTTTGGATTAAAGTCGTTACTTTTAACACCATTGAGCGCGACAAGCACGACTAAACCAAGGTTCGTTGATATGAGTATGGAGCTGATGTTTACTTTGATGTGATTAATTCTCACAGACTCCCTTTCACAACAACAGATAAACGTGATAAAACAAGACAATTAGAATTAATTTGGATAACACTCCAAATTTTTTATGCCGTAGAATAGCCTCTACCTACGCAAAGGTGGAGAAAGAAGTGAAACGCTTCCAGGAGCTTCAAACCACTCATCAAGCCCAAAGCACTCATCCAGAAGTAGCTTTTCAAAGAAGACAGTTGGAACTCGCATGCTAAATAGGCGAACCTTGAAATGCTGAGCCAGTTGCTTGAGCTAAACATCTCCAAAACCTCACATTTTCTCCAACTATCATACTGTGATATGTCAGAATAAGCTGTTTTTTGTTAAATGCTGAAAGTATAGTAGGAATAAAACAAAGTTACATGTAACCGCAACAAAAAGAGAGCTTCGAAATAAAAAGGGCAAACAGCTTCTTTTCTTGAGTTCTTCGAGTTAAAACTGTATTTTTTGAAGAAGAAAAAATTCAGTCTGTCGAGTTTTGCCTTTTAACCCTTTAAAGACAGCAAGTTTGAAGACTAATCGTGTGCCTATGCTTTTAATAGAATTTTATTTAAAAGCATACACTTTTGATTTTCCGGGTCACCAGCATTCCACTGGTCCTTAAAGGGTTCAAAATATAAAATAGATAATATTGCGTCACAGAAAATCATGGTCACGCTGGCGCATTCTACCGGTGATTATAACTATTCCATTTTTTCGCAATTTGCATAATAGTTGACAAGTCCTCAGCCAATTTCTAAATGGGCCTTGATTTTGGAAACGCATTGTCATGGCTAGGATTACTGTAGAAGTTGCATTAGTGTTAGGGTTGAAGCTAGGTCTAGTGCTATCGCAATCTACATGCATGCATTTGCATCAGGGGCGCACATCCTCAAAATTATTGGGGGGCGAAATTTTTTTGTTGCAATTTTCAAAATTAGTGGTCTGGAAATACCATGGGGACCAAATATTCAAGCAATCTTTTAAAATAGAGTGTATTCATCGTAAACCTAAATTTATAAGACTACTTTATATTTTTTTTTACAAAATTGGTGAATTTAAATACTATACTTACAGGGAAAATATTTTATTTTGCATATCGAATATACACTAGTTTAAAAAAATCCAAAATTGTTGGGGGAGGAGGGGGGAGCCATAAGCTTTTCATTTGAAAATGAAGTAGTCTATCAGGCACATTACAGGAATTCTCGCCCCCCCCGGATGTGCACCCCTGATTTGCATGTACATTTTGTGGCGTTGTTGATACAAACTTTCCTATTTATCTGCATTAATACACGCCTGACACTAAAAAACATCTAGAGATGCATACGCACATGCATAAATAAATAGATACATAGGAATACATACATATTGGCATTAGAAATACCTAAATCACACATAAGCACGAAATACCTAAGCACGTTTCGAAAATTTCACAGCCTAATTCTTACACCCCATATCAAATTTACATTTTGTCCCAATGGAGAAGACAGTTATTGGACATTTGTCAGTAGGGCAGTTGACATAGAGACCTATTTTCCATGGCGGCATACACATTACTGATTTTAAAGCAGAAATGGGGAATCTGATTTTAATAAGTACTAGAAGTCGGACATTTTACCTCCGACTCCCAATCCCTGTTTTAAAGTAAGGATTTCGCGCAATAAAAATGCAAACACAAGAAAATTAAGAAAAGTTATTGACCGAATCCGTGTGCAAGCCTATGATTAAGTAGCTGCCAAGTTTGGAAGCTTCAGAGAGAAAATCGAGGTGGCCGATGTTGAACAAGTCAAAGGCGCCAGAAGTGTAGACCACACGATCTTCAGGCTATCAATCAAAGAGCATAGAATGTATAAGTGTTGAGAATATTGCGAACATAAAGTACCGATCTTTCCTTTCCATCAGAAAATTGAACAATCTTTTTATTTGAAGGGAAAAATTGTGACACGATGGACTTTCTCTTTCCTGATTGCGACTTAAAATTGAGTTATCAAAAAAATGTACAAAACTGACTTTAAAGTAAATTTTTTATCTAAAATTTTATGCGCCAAACTTAGACTAATCATCCACCAAAGAATGCAAGTGAAGAAAGTCATTATTAAAAGTTGTATAAATAAGGGGAACTTTGGTAGCCAATCGAGCTAAAAGCATGAACAAGCCTTTTGATTGGAAAAGCAGAAAAGAAGTCAATGTAAGACACACGATACTAAGAATTGTGTTAAGAAAACAACAAATTAATGAACAACGCATATTACGTGGAATGAATAAAAGAATAAACTGCGTGCCAGAGATGGATCAAATAGATTTGTATTTGTATTTTTACATCCTATGTTGGTGCATTTTTTTTGTATTGCGTAAACCTCGGAAGAATTTCTTTTTATCAGTGAAACTACAAATTAATTTCAATAAAATATAAAGTCCTTAAGTCTACTTAAGGAAATCTCATGGTAATCGCAAGTGACACTCAACGTCTTATACAATCGATAGCGATCGTTTCGAAGTAAATATTCAAAATATGAAAGTTAGGAAAGACAAAACATTTTAATAAGAAATAATTGAAGGAAGGCTATTTCAATATTAGAACACATTTGAAGGAATTTGAGGTATATTTGATAATAATTTAGATAAAATAATTTAGCTTATTTAAAACTTTAAGAAGCTAAAAATTTGTAATGACTACAATGATAGTTGCATGAAATGTTTCAACCGATTGAGTCTCAAAAGAGAACGCAGAGGAACACTTACTTCCAATCGAACCTTCGCTATACGCACGAATATCCTTATAGCATGGTAGACGCACATATGGCAATTTACTCCATATGCTTTGTGATATGTAAAAACTATATAAAACATAGAGAACCTAAAAAAAATGTGCTAGGACCATTAAAAATTTATTTTTTCCATTATAACTTGGAACACCCTAATGTATACATAAATGACCGATCGTATATGAATAGATTTTACAAACACACTCTCACACAAGCACTGGTATGGAATCACTCGTATCACACTTGCACACGATCATAAGTTATACATTCACTTGCACACGATCATACGTAATACATACACTTGCACACAATCACTCGTACATGTACATTGTACATTCGTACATACGGACAATTTTAGAAATACCACACGTGCACACACGCATACATTTTTTTCTTTCCACTCTCTTATTTTGTTTTGATTTACAACAGAGTTTATCAATTTTATAATGTAATCGGATGCCTCTACTTCTCTTTCTGAAAGATCTTCTTTTTCAAGCTTTTTTTCTGATGAAAGCTCTCAAAGTTCGGAATATGAAGAAGACATTGATGACAATTTAATTTGCCCAGATCAAATTGATTACGGTTGGGAGTCTTTTTATGATTCACGCGGAAGAGTTGTAAGTGAAAATATCAGAAATGTTATCAACTTTCCACCTGGTCCTAAAAACTCTGCTTTTATGGAAACTAATATCTTGAAAATTTTTCAATTTTTTTTCACCCAAGAATTGATAAATTATCTTTTCCTCAAAACTAAAATAGATGGATTCTAACTATGAGTAAATTTTATAAATATTCTAACAATGCTTTTTATATTTCTTATTTTTGACGAGGTAGGGGAGCTTTTCTAGCCCTCCCTTTACCAGTAAAGTTAGCACAGTGACAAATTTGCTGAATCATTTTTTACGAAACTCAGTGAGTTTTGTTTATTATCTGGTACTGATTTACGAATCAATTCATTCACTTCAATCTATTCGAACTGTCAAACCAATTTATTAGCATATTCAATTCAAGATGTTCCAGTAACGAATAATCTCTCATTTTTCATTCTTTATTTTCTTGAAGTTCAATCAATTCCATCTGCAGTTCCCTGAGCTTCATCAACATTGATATCAAATTTGTGAACTGAAATCTTGAAATCTACTGATGAATTCTTTGTGAATTGATATGAGCTCATCAGCATAGGAAGTGCAGTCTGCTTTTCACCAATGTAGGGAAATGGAAAATATTCCCATTTCTCTGCTGTTTTTTCAACGTTGAATTTTGTTTTGGAATGTTCGGTTATGACTGTACAACTGATGAACAAATTGTCCCTTTCGTTGCAATTTTGAATTCAAGCCATTCAAATATGAAGTAAAGGCAACAAGAAAGAGGGATCCCGCATCCAGCCATCATCACTTAATTCAGGGATAGACTTGCCTCTAATCTCCATAACTTGGAAATCATCTTAACATTTTTCCTTTGCTCAACCAATGTGCCTCACAGTAAAGGCCACGTCATAAACTAGATCTCCATATTCTGCCTCGACATTCTCAAGAAATTCCTTAAACTAGCGGTCAAAATTTTACAAAATTGATACTCGAAACTACTCTAGACATAGCATGTTCAAATTTGAGGGACTTGGCACACAAATTATCTTTGTGCAGTGAAACGCAAAAAATCTTTTGGGTCTATGTTCATAGAAGTTAAGAATTATAATTACAGTAGCACCATATGTTGCTAAACCATGAAGTTTTTCAAAATAGAGATTAAGTTTTCTTTCAATATTTTCAATACTTGAAAAATATACTCTCCAGTGGTAGTGTCTTTCATGGCCTGAAGACCAAGAATTTCTTCTGAGATACTGAAATCGTCATCAATTCCACATACAAAAACTGCAAGGTGGGATGTATTTGCCAGGTGAGTACTTTCATCAATAGCCAAGGAAAAATACTTATATTTAGAGGCAAGTTCTTTCAAGACAGTTTCTATATTGGTAGTAAGTTTAGCAATCCGTCTTGTTACAATTCTACGAGGCAATATAATATTATCAATTTCTTTTTTTCTGCATGGACACCAAATATCAACCACTGCTTGTAGGCATTCTTTCACAAAATCGCCCTCAGGATAATTTTTGAATGTTTTGCAATTTTTTCACTGACAATATAATTAGCACAAATGATGTTGTCGGCATGATCACATTTTTTGACGAAAATTGTTCAAGCGGTTCTTTCGAAACTTTAATCAGTTTTTAGACTTTTTGTTTTTACGTTCACCTTGAAAATTATCATAAAGAGATGAGTGTTTGGAAATATAGTGTCTTTTTACATTATATTCTCTTTTTATAACAGCAACGACTCTGAACACAGTAAACACATTGGTTTTTCTTTCATTTGTGTGAAAAATAGTCATTGGTCCACTTTTCTTTGGAGCACTCGAAACTCATTAATCCACTTTCCTCTTTTTTAACAACTAGATTTTTTGTTGATATGTTCATTAAATAACTTTTTAATAAAATTAAAAAATTTATAAAAAAAATAATTAATATGGCAATTAAAAAATGTAGTAGATTTGATCCTTTGTGTATTAACTGGAAGAGCTAAAGGAGATATTTAGGACTCTAACCAGATGGTATGTCCAGAGACTGACTGAATACATAAATATGGGAAATCATGAAAGTAAATATTCAACACAAAGAAAGCATTAATCGATGGGTAATTAGAAAAGAAAATGGTGAAAAATCCAACTTTATTCAAAGGAATTCACAAAAAAGATGGAGAAAGGGATTGAAGATTATGATGGTTAAATGCCTCTAGTAAGGACAAATCTGACTTTACAAATGCAAATAATTGAATGAATAACCATAGGGTCAAAGACAAATAAAATATTTTTTTATTAATATAAACATACTTTAATCATCCAGTGGGTAATTTCAAAATTTTTTTCAAAGGTATCCAAGGGCCTGATGAAAAGCTTCGCGGGACAAATTGGGCTTCCCTGGGCCGTAGGTTGCCCATACATGATATAAAGAGTATATCCATTATCTCCAGTAATTTTTTTACGGGTCTTATGCTTTTAATTAATTCAACAAATTAATACTCATATTTTTAAGAATTACTCAATATACAATGTTTTTTTATTTACATTTTATTACAAGTGATTTTCTTCACACTAAGGGCTTTCTGGCTTTTTTTGAAAATATGAGCACATAGGTGCACACAAATGTTTCTCGCTAAATTCTTCATATTTTTTTAGGTCTAGATTTTATAGAATCTTTTCGCCATTCGAAATTGAAAAAATTTTGTGTTTTCGAAGCATATTCAAACCCGAAACTCAGCTCACAAAGGAAAGTCTACTTATAAAAAGGAATTCAAAAAAGGTTTCAAAATCAAAAAAACAACCAATACCAACACGACAAAAGTTAATATGCTTGTATCCATTAATGACTAACATATGTAGAAATGAACTTGTGTGTGCATTAGGATCAACAAATCTTTTGTTTTTTTAAAACAAATGATGTAAATGAGTTAACTCTACCTTAAAAATTATGAAAGGAAAATAGTTTGCTTCAATATTAAAAAATGGCGCGGCAAATTCTTCAATATCCTTCCATTCAATATAAATAACATATGGGATAAATTTTCATAAAAAAAGTGCTAAACTCTGCGCAAAAGTTTTGGAAACAAGAAGTGTGGGATCTTATAATACCTAGAATAAAATTTGTTCACACAGTACAGGCCAAAGATCTTGATTGTGACGTCTGTAAAAAAAATTTCAAAAATTTTTGGGAAAATTCCTTTATATTATTATTACTATTATCAATTACGCCATTAAAAATAGGAAAAAAATGAAGCTTCCAAAATATTTGGATTTTTACCAAAATATTTGATAAGTTTAGTGTCATCTTATTCCAAATATTACTTCAATTAGTGTCTTTTTTATTACTTATGCTCCATTGATTTATTCTATAGCAAGTACATGGGGGCTGCAAAAAAATCAGAAAAATTATATGCATATGTCGTAAAAGAAAAATTTGGGGGCTGGGACAACTTTTTCAGTCTGAGAAAACTTGTATTTTTGAAAACTGTAAATCAAGAAATTTGGCGGAAGTTAAATTTTCGGGATTATCGAGTTAAAAAAATTCGTCGTAGTGTTATATCCGCGAGCAATCATAAATTTTCAAAATTATCATCATATGTTATACCAATTTTTCATCATTAGGACTTTCAGATTCATTGCATTTGCAAGTTGTATTTTTGCGAAACATCAGCTTTTCTTGGAAATAAGAATAGCGCCAAAATTTCAACATTTACAGTATTTATTACCATTGGTATTCATAAGATAAAAGTGGAATTATATATATTTTTAATATTTCAAACATTCATTCGTTTTCTCAGATTGCGCTTAAGATTTGGTGATAATAAACATATGTGAAACTTCATATAACCTGTTATGCACACAGATTAGGGAATTGTTTTAAGGGATTCAAGGATGATTTATCCAACACTGTTCCTTTGTGCTCTTCATCCCTATCTTCTCATTTTTATACAGTTCCTTCTTTCCAAGAGGGTAATTTTTTAATAAACAAAATACTCTTTATGTCAACCCTCTTTAATCTATCCTATTAATCATTGTTTCCATTATCCGTATAAATAAAAAAAATTCTTTAAAAATAATTATGAATTTGTATTACATTGATGATAATACAACCAAAAGTGACCTGTTCTAACAAAAAATATAATAATTATATAGATTTAAATATTCGTGAGTTATATTTTAGCAAAATATCAGCTTTTCACAAAAATAAGAATATCGCCAAAATTTCATGATATATAGTAATTGGTTTCAAATTCACATTGAATATTAAAAAGGTAAAATTGTGGAAAAAAGATCAAGTTCTATAAAACGCTTCAGAAAGGCAGACAAATTGTATAATTACTTAACATTAATTGAGAGATAATATCAAGTAAAGTAGACAAAAATAATAATAGATTTTTGTTCACAAAATAGGATAACCTGATTCAAGAAATTTCTGTTCTCAGAAAGCGGTGTCTTCCCTTTATATTACATATATCTATCTATCTATCTATCTATCTATCATCTATCTATCTATCT